>BOPP01000201.1:1270919-1291404 GCA_017312745.1 Gryllus bimaculatus
CGAGGCCCAAGGAGCGTCATATATCTCCCGGGCGCCGTGGCATGCGGTGGTGTAAATGAAACATGAAGCCTCCTCCTAAGACGGATAGGCAGCGCTCGGTAAATATGCCCCAGGAGATATACGGCGCTGGCCTTTATGGGGCAGCGGAATCAGATTCGCCGCGTCTGACCGGCGACAAGCGGATGGTGGACGGAGCATACGATAAAATCGTTCGTTGGCCACATCCTTCTCTTGCGGATTCCTGATGTTGGCGTTGGTCACGTAAGAAACAAATAGTTTCAATTTTTGAATTACTGATTAATGATTCCCGAGGGATCAATTGCCAAGGTCACGTAACTGGAGTGCATATTTTCATCCCGGGAGGTGGCGGGCATTTTCCCCCGCAGATCCGGCACTGAGGTAGGTCGGCTTTCAAGAACTTTCCGACCAGCCGGGACAACTCCTGATTGGCCATCCGGCGTGTGGTAGTGAGGTTAGAAGTTAGAAGTACGAAAGGGGGAGGATAGGACAAGTACAGGGAACGAAAGACCAAGCGGTCCGTGTCCCAGTTGTTTGCGTTCTGCTTCGGGCTTCACCTGGTGTTGATCGGAGAAACCACGATAAACTACCGATCAGATCATCCGGCCGCTAGAATTCTCCAGGCAGCGACTGAATTCGACCCAGCGATATTGCTACAGTCGAATTCTTCTATCGTCGGGACTCAAACACTAGAGCTCTCCCGGTCACAGGTACTACAGTGACATCATTTGAAGCCTTCAGCCACCTTTCTCGGTCCCAATATTGGAGATATATTGGACCCATTACAATTGTAATTTTACAATTGTAACATTGTAATTTTAAAAATCACATTGGGGTCGGGTCAACCATGGACTCTAGTATCGTTTTTGCTTACTTTGTTTAGGTAAGCCGTTTCTGTTTCACCGCTTGGGTCATTCATTATCAGCACTTTCCACAATCGTTTGGAATTATTAGAACCTTTCTGAACCGTTTCGCCTTTCAAATTTTAATGAATGTTTAAAAGCAAATTCGAAACCGTCATCATGCGCAAATTGCTCCGGCGTTCCCGGACTCTCCAAATTTGCCGTAATCGCGTTAAAAGTTCATTTTTGTGTGTCGATGTAGAGAACAGCCGTGTAGTAAGCAATATATTGAATGTTCAACTAGTTATTTAAAAACGTCTTCCTGTATTCTCGAAGAAATAACCTAAAGGAACAGACAATATTCAAGGTAAACTAACACTTCCCACACCTTAAATACAGAAAATGCTGAAAATATTTTTACGTAAACAAACCTATTGACATTTATTCTTAGATCCTCCGTTGAAACTGAAAAAACGTATGATTCATTTTTAAGCAAACAAAACGCATTTTGGGTGACTACAGCACAAATTAAGAGGTCTTCAGTAGCTCACTCGATTTCTCTCAAAATGATACTCCAATTAAAACAATTCTTACACGGTTTCCTCGATGATATTATGTACGAATTCTAGAAAAACACGACTTCTTGATAATTTCAGACATTTACGAGAATACTACTGAAATATTATGAATCACTTTATTCTATTTCATCATATTGGCAATAATTAAAAATTCCAAAATGAACTAGAATTTGAACAAGTATTTTAATCGATATTTTTTCATATTACATTGTATGTCCTAAAATGGGCGAGGCGAACAACTTTCAGTCTGTTTAAAATGTACTCTTATTATGCTACAAAATGTATTATTTTTGTTAATTCATTTCCAAAGCACAAATAAAATATTAAAACACGAAAATATGCCTGGCATGCGATGGTAGCAATTCAGAATCCAAGAAACGCACGGTGTCGACGCAGATGCCACAAGCGGGAGTCCATGGCACGGGTAGCACGACGAATTCACCAATTCACCCCTCCTCGTAGTTGATCACCGCGCCACAAGAGAGCAGTAGGTAATCAAAGTCGCCCTGATCCCTTTTACGCTTTACACATCATATACGATTAGCCGGTATTTAGATAAATAAATTTAAAAACATTTGTTATTTTTATTTATATTTTTACTTTTATTTTTCTGTGCATATCCTCTTATTTACATTTATTATGAAGCTGGTGGAATCAGGTTTTCTCAAATATTCTGTACTTAATCTAACCTGTGCTTGTTGTACGTCAATTTCATTATCGAAAATACTTGTTAACAGACATATGTGCTATCAAACATGGATATTATTCACGCAGCCTTTTCTATTAGTTTGGAAATTGAGATTTATCGAGGTCCTTGTTGATTGATTATTAGTGTTTTCGGGCGCGTGAACTACGACAGCAAATGGTCCTGTAAGTGTAATGTATGTTTTTTTTCGGGAGGTGGCGAAGGTATTCCGACGCTGTATGGCGAGATCCGGCACCGACCTATCGTCGGCCAGCGGGATTGTTCCTAAACCCGTAACCAGGTACCTCCCACCAGCAAGGCCAGGTACCTCCAGGTACCTCCCCTCAGCCGGGACAAGCTCTAAGTTCCCGACCGGCCTTCCGGCGTGTGTGGTAGTGTGATGCATGTTTGTGTAAGGGGTGGCGATGGGACAAGGAAGATGTAGGAAATATCGCCCACGGTCCGTGGTCCGTTTGTTAGAATACTGCTCCGTTATTCGCCAGGTGTTGATCGGAGGAACCACAGAAAAACTCTCGATCAGAGCAGACGCCACTAGAATTCTCCTCCAGTCGAGCGCCTCGTAAAATTCTTTTACACTGCCTTCCGAGGGCAGGGTTACTACTGATATTTTCCTTCCCCGGCGCTAGTGACCTTGAAAAGCTCGTCGCACGCCACGGTACCACGAAGCGCGCTACTGCCACCAGCAGCAGACCTTGACATTACTGTGTTATATTAATAATCGAATATTCATATCAAAAGGCTAGTTTTTTATGACGTTACTTGCAAAACTACTGTAATTAACAATTATATATCCTTCGCCTCATATTGTGCATAACCATTTACATTACTGTGCTATTGAAATGTTTGTAAAAAGATTCTGAACTTTCATGGAACAGTGTACATAAGCAATTAAAATAGTATCCTGTTCTCACCATCACCCACACCATCTGCATCATATCCTCATTGTTTCCCTCTGCATCAGGTACAACCTCGCTCCGCACCATTACGTTACTGTTACGTCACCAGTACTCTACATCCCCACACTGCATACACTCTGCCAGCTCCAGCCACGCCCGCCGCGCCATCCTCCGTACAACTTTTGATTCCATACGAGCCCACATCCCGGCCGCACCATCCCCACTTATCGGCAAAGATGGCTCAGAGCATCAACTGATGTCACTGCAGTGCCTCTGACCGAGAGGACCTAGGTTCGAATCTTGACGGTGACCCGACAGTTGCCTGACAGTTGGCTGCTCTGATAGTTTTCTGTGGTTTCTCCAGTCAACGTCATGCAAATGCCGGAGCAGTACGCTAAAAAAGGGACCACGTACCGCGTGCGTTCATTCCTTCCCCTTCCTTGACCTCTCCTCACTTATTTACTTACAAGCATTACACTATCATACGTACCGGGAGACCAGTCGGGAGCTTAGAGCTTGTCACGGCTATTGGGTGTTTGTGCTCCGCTGGTGAGAGATACCTGGGTAGGGAAAGTCTTTGCAAGGCAACGTAGGTCGGCTCCGGAACTCGCCAGCCAGTGGGGGAATATCATCGCCATCTCCCGCGATAAAATCATGTGCTACACTTACGGGGCTAATGTCCATAGCTGTTGGCGCGCCTGTAATTACTAATCAATCAATCAATCAAAACCATCCTCACTCGTACCCCGCACCGTCGCCCAATTACCCTCCCTTCCGTCATGTTACCCCCTCTCACCCCCCGCCATTCCCGTTTCCCCACCGCGCACCCTGCCATTCCCGCAGACTCGGATTCCCTCCGCACCGCTCACAATCTGGAGTGTGATTTATTGGAGCTGAATAATCCGGAACATTTCAATAAACCCCTCGCTACACATATCTTTCCGCAAGATGTCATTACAGAGCGGCATGAATAATTCATACTCCCCCACGTGAGCATGTCTTCGGGGGGGGAGCAGAGTGGGGGTAATTCTCAGAAGGGGAAATCGATGTTCTTGACGTAGAGTAGAATTTGTATACGCATTTACATATCTTTCGGTCCCCAGGCCACATGTATTCAGAGCATTATTGGTATTCGCCGTATTGCACCAATCACTTAGGAGTAATTTTAGCGATGTGCTTTATTTTCATGATCTACATCATCCTATAGAAATTGTTTTATTATGTATAACTTTTTTGCCTTCAAAGGACTATAAATTAAATAAAGGAAATCATAATGATTATGAGTTATTACAATATTACAATTGATTCTCTAAAATATTTCTTCTCTACATAAACGAAGACGCGTTTTGGAGGGGAATAACTCGTATAAGTACAAGAGAAAATTTACAATGAATATTATTTTCACATTACTGGAAGTATGGCAGGTAGAATTATTATTACAGATTCAAAACGAATGCGTGTCAGTCTAAATTACAAAAACGTATTACGTTCCATGAAAATTAACTGGTAAACAAAGTAAGAAACAAATGAAAATGATATCTGGTCCTGTCGTTTTGCTGTGAGGGATACTTCGTTATTTCTGACATCAATGCAATTGTGATTTCGGATTTTAGTGAAGAATATAGGTATCAAATAGATAATTCCATTGAAGTATTCCAGCTTACAATTTCTTTTATGACACGATTCGTATGAAAAGTATTATTTTTAAAATCTTATTGTGTTTCTTATTAACAGTCCCATTCCAAAGGGTAAAAAATAAATGACGGGACCCAGCGTTTGTCCTCTATGATTGTTCAGGAATGATTTTGCTGTTTCATCATTAAGACTTTTACGTACTATTAGCACCCTCTCTATCTTTTAGTAATCATTCATCTTTCAATCTTTATCGGACTTTTACAAAAGAATTCGAAACTGTTGCCAGGCGTAACCATTTTGTCTAAACTCCGCATTTTTCTTATAGTCAAACATACCGATTAACTCGTAGAAATTGTATTTCAGTAACCGTCGATGTAGATAACATTCAACACAACATAGTTAATGTTGAATTAGTTTTTCGAAAAAAAGGGCGTGAATTTCAGTTTCCCCGTGAAAAGTACCACAAGTACAGATGGGTATACTACACGCCCTTGCATTAAAAACTGAAAATACTTTAATGCAAACTTTCAGAAAAGGATTGCAATATACTTCTAAATACATTAACCAATAGTTATTAAATATATAACTTTTTTCAATTATTTTGCAATTTACTCAAGGGATCGAAGTTGACCCCTTCCCCAATTCATTAGCATTGGTCAGGTAATGGCATTAATATGCGACGGTTAAACGAGCTAAAAGAAGTTAGAGCTGAATTTTAGAGACTATCATTGCTAAAATAGTTTCGGTCTCCAAATTCAAAACTCAAGAAGGCTCAGGACATCAATTGATATTACTACAGTTTTTCTGACCAAATGGCCCTAGGGTTTAAGTCCGGACGGTGGTGGCGCGGTTTTCGACAGTGGCTGAATAGCTAGGTCGACTTCAGCCGTTGCCTGGAGGTGAATTCCAGCGGCCTGCTGCTCTGAACGGTAGTTTTCCGTGGTTCCTACGGTCAACGTCAGGCGAATGCCGGAGCAGGACCATAAGAAACGGGCCACGAACCGCGCGCGATCTTTCCTTTCTCTGCCTTGCCCTTGCCTCACCCGTCATTTACTTACTCACACTCTCACGTACTACACTACCACAACTGTCTGGAGACCACTCAGGAGCTTAGAGCTTGCGTCGTCGGGTGGGGCGGGGTGACGTGGGCTGGTGGGGCGCAGTTGGGGAAAACCGCGTAAGCCAATAAAAGTCGGCGCCGGATCTCGCCTGCCAGCGAGAAACATCACAGACACCTCCCGCGATGAAAGCGTGTACAACACTTACGGGGCTAATTAGTTGGAACGCTTGGAATAACCAATTAATTAATTAATCAATGTCATGAATCACTTTTTAAAACGCGAAAGGTATGTTTTTTATTGTTAGATTCTTGAAATGATGAAACCTCGACAAAATACATTTTGGTAAAAACTTATGTAGAAATAACAAGAGTTTATGATTCTACGAATTAGACTTTCACTTAGAATAAACAAAGAGAATGACAAGTTAATGAAAAATTGATTACTTGTGAAACGAAATGAAGAAACAAGCAGGGAAAATCAGGACAACACAGGCGAACATGCTTGGATCAATAAACTGTCCATCTAAATATTTGATGGAAGTGAATCTATCACTACCCTACCTAAAATAATTATTCGAAAGAACAATACATCACCTCACCGTGCGTGGTGAATCTGGTGATTCTTGAAACAGAATAGGAAAATTCCAATCACTGATACCCACGAAACCTGTGAGAAAAACTAGTATTCCTGGCAAAGAAATCAGAGAACTGCGAAGATATTTCGAAGAATACGCCGTTAAAAAATGGAATTCCTTCCATCCAATTTATCACCTGTGACTCACCTGTTGAAGTCGAGCGCGAAATCGCATCGATTTGAATTGTTAACTTCCCGGCTCCACCATCCAATAGATCGTCGGCTCACAGGGAGTAATCCTGATGGATATTTTATTTAACATCTCTCTCTTTCAGCACATTAATTGTGCTCGCTCAATTAATTTTAAATCTCGCTGTAATTACAAAATAACGGATGTAGATAATCGCCCTCTAATGTAATAATTACTTGCAAATATTTCACGCTCAATGAAAAATTAGTGCATTTTATTACACGTGACTAAAGCTGTGGCAAAAGTACTTTTATACTCTGATTCTTTTTTTCAATTTCATTCATTTATACCACCAAGAATTATTACGAGTATACTTTGTAGTTTCAATATTAGCTTTGGACGTTTGCGGTGTAGGTTATTTTATAAATAGGGTCTTAACACTCCTAGGTCTCAACACTCCTAGGAAATCAAAATTCACAAATGATGTTGAATATCATTGCCACAAAATGGCAGCCTGCTATTACTATATCGATGCCTGCCTGCAATTACTACAACTACCGAAGAAGAAGAAAAACTCATGCGTGTGTTTCGGTGGGCTTATTTTCTTATGCAAAAACTACGCAAGTAATGGATGACTACGATGCAGACCGTTGTTACTTAGCTACCAGGCGAGGAAGATGTTGGTAAAAATTAGTTGGTG
Source organism: Gryllus bimaculatus (assembly GCA_017312745.1). Classification (NCBI taxonomy): domain Eukaryota; kingdom Metazoa; phylum Arthropoda; class Insecta; order Orthoptera; family Gryllidae; genus Gryllus; species Gryllus bimaculatus. The sequence continues at coordinate 1,278,119 of BOPP01000201.1, forward strand.
ACTGGGATCCCATACAATGCGCCAAATAGCAAATCCGTGAATAGTGAACAAATAAACCGAGTCAGGCCGTCCAAATGACTGAACAGCTGAAGACTCTTTCCTTACAAAATATTTTGGAAGAATTCTTGAAATATATGTTTAGGAGGCTTTAGGCATATACAATGCTAAAACGCTGCTGATTACTAGACTATATTTTCGACTCAACGTGAATCCTTTGGACATGATTCATTATATTGATAAATATTAAACCTACTAATGTAATTAAACTAAACCTAAATTTTAAAAAAAACTTTTTTCGAAAAAAGTTTTTTTTTTCATTCTCTCTGTTTCTTGGGAGAGCCGAACGTTTTTGTTTTTAAATTTTTTTTTCAATATAAACTTGCATACCACACGCAAAAAGTGTCAATATGAAAGTGATGTAAGTGTTTTTTCAGCCCCAAAATATCTACTCTCACTTTGACAAACAGTAGTTGAATTAAGAATAAATGATAGCAACGAACATTGTTGACAATAACCTGATAGCCAGAAATATTCGTTCCCGTACAATGGAAACTATTTTGCATTGAAAAACGAACTTCATATTTGATGTAAAATTGTCCTGTTGTCAGAATAACTAAACATCCCACTCCTCTCGTATCTATCGAGAAGCGATATCGGTATCGAGGTTTTAAAATACCGTGGGCGGATAATGGCCGACCACGGAACCGAGAAGCTTAACTAGTTTATAGCAATTCAGCATAGTATGCCGGGGCCAATGAGCCAATCTACAGAATTTAATATGAACAAGAATGGAATTTTGGTTGCCATCATCCCCTAAGGCATGGAGATATAAAGGCACAAAAACAGGTGTGCGCACAGGGGGACCATGTTCTCCTTAACAATTTTATTAGAGCCCTTGTACCACTAGGAAATTAAAGTCTACCTTCAAAGTCTTTACTATTCTCAAACTGACCCTCACTTTAACTTCGGAAAAACCAGCGTTGTTTCCACAAGAATCAAATTCCGCCTCTCCAAATATCTGTTTAGTTCATGGTAGCCTAAAAAGATAGTTACCTCACCTCTTACTTTCAATTTCATAACAATAAGTCGTCGTAGAGGTACTCAATGGAGATGTCCTCACTCATAATTATGAGTATAAAATGAATTAGACAAATTTAACACTTACCTGCTAAGTGGCAATCCCACTGATTTGTTAAATAAAAAAAAATATGTTTTACTGGTACGTTATAGCTTATTATTGCCTTCGATCCATATTATTGCGTTCGATACACGCTGCATAACTTAACTGGATCGAGAGAACGGTCGTTACGAGGGAAATATGACAACAGTTAAGGAGAGGAGTGGTAATTATGAAAGGCAAATATGGAAGGGAAGTATGAAAAGACACACCGACTCAAGTTAATTAGTAAATCGGAATAAATAAAATTAGGTAAAAATTAATTTATGTACCACGGGCTTTTTTAATAGGGGAACGGAAATGGAATTGACTAACTTATTTTAAGCTGCTCGCACCGATTGCACGTTACATCTAACTCCCACCACCAACTTCTCTCCGGAAAGATATAAAATGTTTCTTATAGTAGAATAAAGGCAATTGGTAACTTCGAGATTATAAACGTTACTTGAAATATTCTCAGGAACACCTTATCTGCCATATCTTCTTTATATACACGTTTCAATTTTTTCAAAATATTTTCGTTTATCATATAATATTTATCTAAGATTACAGCAGTACGTATCCACAAAATTTCACAAGTTAATTAGTTAACATCAAATTGCTTCTAAGAGTCTCCAACAAAACTTATCCTTTTTGGTACTCATTGTCTCAATCGTTATGTTTAGTCTCATTATTATCCTTGTAGAAATTTACCTGAATGTGACTCGCCGTACTTCCGGGGAACTAACAATCATTCTTGTTGTTTATTCCAAACACCTCCCTATATGACCTTTTTGCTAGAGATCGCGTCATGAGCTTTGGCAAGTGACTACATTATATGGCACAGAGTTCGCAGATTTACACTCAGGGAGATGTGATAGATTTTTGAAGGGGGTCAATCCTCACTCGGCATTTTCATCCTCATTACATTTTAAAGTACCCTGGAATGTGTCCGGAACAATGAAATCTTTCGACCTAATCAGATCTTATAGAGGATCAGTCACAAAACAACGCAAATAATGGACAATTTGTCCGTTGTGTCAGTCCCTGGCGAGATGCCAAATATGGTAGTCGAAATATGATCGTAATGTTGAAAGTCAATAAGAAAATTCTAAACCAAATTCGCAATTTGAATTCATGTTGATCTCAAAAACATTTTTTTTACATTATGATAATGAGCGGCTCTAGATTGCTTATCCTTTACAACATATTTGACCTTTAGATGCCATTATCCGACAAATCAAACGCGCTTGTCAAAGAAGGTACAATGGCTATCAAGAAATATACTAGGTTCAAGTAAAGCGAGATTTCTTAATTTATAATGCAATGCTTTTACTATGTTTAAAGCAATTCTGGTGCGCAATGCTCGTAAAGACACTTTCACTTGCGTTAATAGCATTGCATTATTATTATTATTATTATTATTATTATTATTATTATTATTATTATTAATGAAAACTACCTAAACCTCGCCATCAAATCAATTAAGAATGTAATGATCCAAATGAAGGATTCACGAGTAAGAGTTAAACTTTTATTTCTGGAAACGGTTAACATTTAAACAATAAAACTAGTCTATTCCATTGTCACCAAATATTCAAAATTATAATACCACTGTCCAAAGGTCGACGTCCTCGTATTTCTCAAGCTGATCATCAGTATCCGGCGGCCGACATAATGGCCATTCAAGTATGAAGCCTTAAACACACTAAGGGCCCAACTCATCGCCAACTTTCAAAGAATAAGTAACTCTCTAAACAATATGTTTTTGCATAAACTAAAAGGTCACTAATGGAGGTCTGTAATTCATTAATGTTACTTAATAAAGAGGAACGAGTGTTAACGTAATTAATTGTGCACTTGTTATTCACACGGCATATACAACTTTTACTCTTTTACCGAAAAATAAATCAAATAATTCAAAATTGAATGAAATTGTCAACGTGGCAACGTATCAATTGCACCAGTTGTTTCGTAGTCACGAAGTTTGCATACACTGCATACACAAGAGGCGTCCAATTTGAGTTGTGCAATTTCGAGATCATTCGTTATTCAACACTTCCAACGGATTGTTCATGCTTTTCACACCCCTTTTCCTACTGCAAATGATATGTTGCCTACAGAACTCTAAATTGTCTGCAAAATCATTGCCATCGTTCTCCACTAAACCTATAAAGAAGCGGAATGTGAAACTGTAATTAGAGCGGGCGACCTCTAGTAGGCCAGAACTATTTCAGAAACTTAATACATGTGCAAAAATGTCGACCAAATTTTTATTTTGTACTGATCGGCGTGAATTTACATTGTCGTTCAAATGTCACGTTCCTATGCCCTCATTTGAGAAGAACAACGACACTCAGTTGATAATGTAGTGTTATTACAAGAAACACGCCTTTTTTCGGTGGGACATAATTCAAATTAGTTGATCACGTATTTGAGAATACAAGCTGTTTGTAAATAATAAGCGGTGCTGAAATATTTTGGAACTCCTTGCTCAACTACATTATTAACATTTTTTCGTAATTCGGCAATGCTCCTATAAGAGAACTAATAAATAACATGATAATTTAAATCTATTGTTCATTATAATCATCCAACGCTATATTTTTTTGTAATAACCTTTACGATATTATTGTATTTTTCATTAACCCTGGTCAACACCAAACCTGTTTGCGTTTCTGAGGGAGTCACGAAGAAACCGTTTGATGGGTGACCTTGGCCTGCACGCGACGCTCCGTTGCCAATCCGCAGATGCCACGTGTTCTACTTCATAATGGTCAGACATCTGTCTGCTCTGGTCCCGCAATGCCGAATATTTTCACACTAGGAAAGAAACTCCATGTCGTGAGATCACGTAGATACATCATCCGCCACGCAGTAACACATTGTGAATAAGTCGACCTCCAAGTCATCGTAGCTCACAGAAATTCCGTATCTCATCCCCTTTTAGTCAGAATTGTTATTCTCGACACGCTGTTTGTTGCACTACACTTGTCGTGGATCCAACAGCTAAAAAGATTCCTATATATCACCCGTGAATGATCGAATCATGTACTCCACATGTCGTTCGTACAACCTTCTGAGAATACTTAACATTATTTTACACGCTATTTGCATAAACTTTCAATATTGAAAATGGTTCAATCCTCCTCTTTAAAAATTCAGAAAATTACTTGTCTCTTACCTCTTATTGAGCAGTTAAGACCAGACCCCACTCGTGCTTGCCAGTTCCAACGCAGGTACAAACTCACTCCTATCCTTGACGGAGACTCGTAGTACACGAGGCCTCACTTCCGAAATTTCATTGGGGCGTCGCGCATAGCAGCCGAAATCGATTTCTGCATCGATCGCTGCGACTGGACGCGCATGCGCGGTAGAATCATCGAAAAGCTTAAAGGGTTCTATACGTTTGCAGACTTACTATTTCCATATACTTTTGTATAATTAGATTACAAAACTGGAAATACTTCCTCGGCGTATTATTAATAAAAGGAAGAGGTAGATAGTAGACAAAATATGGGTACTATAACATCACTTTGATGATCAACAATAAATATGCAGTGATACTCAGAAGGGACACTATTTAGCAGATCATCTGTTTTCGAGCTAATATCTCCTTAACGACCGCTTTAGATTTTAATATAATTAACAATTTAATACTGAAAGAGTCGCTCGAAATTACCGCACGAAAAGTAATAGTTATGAAAATTTTACTCAGAAATGCTGGATCCGAGTATTCTTTTTTATGGTTACCAAGATTTTTATTCAATTTACTGGCCCCAGCGAAGCAGGAGGGGAAGTGAGAGCTCTGTAGCTCTAAAACAACTCCTCTTCGCAAACAGACGGAGTGAGCAGTGCAAAGGTTAGTTCGACTCCTGTGAGCTGAATCGTCCCGTCCCAAAGCGGCCCGCTTGGCCAGGATTCCGAATGGCCGCTCCCCGGCCGGACGCCGTCCATCTGCCGGATGGGCCGCAAGGCAGCCATTGGCGCCGCCGCGGCCGTCGAACGGGCCTCGGCCAAACGGCCGGACTGGGAGGCCGGCGCTAAATATTGCCGCAGCCCCGCCACCGCCCTCACCCCAGCCACGTTCCCCGCCTGAAAGCGCCTTCAGTGCAATCTCACCCCGTCTCCACTCGGATCAAGAACCGCCCCGCCCGGCCCCGCCCGGCCCCGCGCCCACCCATCAGCTGGTGACCACAAGCCATACGATGCTCTTCCAAACCTTACATTTTCCTCATAATTATTGCAGAAACAGTATATTTGCAGAAATATCGATCGAATTGTTATTTTGTTCCGAACCAGGAGAGCGTGGGGAGGTTACGTTGTTTAGAACTATCACGTAATTGTAACCTTATTTGAGAACAACATCGATGCCTCAATTGGGACGGTGTAAGTACAAGAAATGGAATAGAATTGTGTTAGTACTCCTTTTTTCCAAAGAACATTGTCACAATTGTCGTATATGATCATCTGTGAAAAGTAGCGCAGCCAGATTATAGTATACCGAGTGTCCCACTAACTATGGGCCACTCTCATAACTTCTAAACGGTTCCCGATATCGAAACGTAGTTTTCGCCCAACAATGTGAAATCAGGAGGCAAGTAATGTACCGTAGAGATATTGCTCGAAATATTTTTAGTTTCCGAGAAATTTTATCATCTTTCATTTTTAAATGAAACCATGTATTTATCTCACTAGGAACAGATAGATCAGAAATAGATGAATACAATAATGTAACATATGTTACGGTTTTGTTAGTATTTTGAGTATACATTATACTTTTCGTCATGTGATTTTAAATTAAATATCCAAGATTTCCTGTAGCAACACTTTCAACGGTCTCTTTTGGGGAAGGTTGCCTTCCCGGTGCCAGCGCATTTACGGGGAGAGGGGAGAGGCCGCGAAGGTCACGTTCGCAACGGCAGCTACAGGAAAAATTGCATGTTTCTTTTACAATCTCAAGTCAGAAAAGATACTTTTGTGCCCAAATACTATTAAAATATTAACATAAAATTATTGCATTCCTCTTTTTATGATCTATCTATTGCTAGTGAGAAAAAATACATGGATCCATTAAAAAAAATTACAGATGATTCAATCTGTCGAAAACTAAAAACATTTCAAACAATACCTCTACATCATATCCACCGCCCATTATTCCGTCATTGCTTGAGCGAACGCTAGGGTTGCCACCTTGCCAATTCCAGAAAACCGGAGACGCTGCGACTGGAGGGGGGGTAATTACTGAAATCTAAAAAGAAATTGACGCAGACTTTTTATTTATTTAATTTCGCACAAGTAATACATGACGTGCATTCCCACGAATCACAAATGTACCTTTATCTTAATGTTTCCACGAATAATTTTCTAGAAAAAAAACGAACGAAAATTCGATCTTGTTCAAAATGAAGATATTCGAATAGCATTTCGGGGAATTATTCTTGAAGCTGTTGCGCGATGCGATTCTCGCATAATCGCTAGATGCTGTCTCTGTCTGATATGCGTAGAAAGAAAGATCGTATGCGAAAGCTGTATGCTAGAAAGAAAAATGGCGATAACACGAGAATCGCAAGACCAATTTTCATGTCCTGCTCTTTATCTTCTAAAGAAGAAGAAAGGACAGATTTCTGAGAAATAGAAAAAGCTTTAAAATTTTAAGTTGAAAAATCTATTTATTTTGTAAAAAATTGAAAATGTATTGAAATTGAAAAAAAACGGAGATAATTTTTCAAAACCGGAGACTGGATGCATGGGACAGCTTCAACCAAGATTCAAAACCGAGTCTCCCGGTCTAAAAACCGGAGAGGTGGCAACCCTAGCGAACGCTGTAGTATGTCGATATCGGGAACCGTTAGAAGTTATGAGGGTGGCCCATAGTTGGTGGGACACTGTATACAGTAGCGCCAGAAATGTAGTAAGTGTCATTTTGGCTAAATATTAACTTTCAAATTCAGGGTTTATTTGTTTTTTGTGTTATTGTTTACTTAACTGACTGATAGAACTCGTTTCATAATGGTTAATTTGACAATATGCTGATAAATTTCAAGGTAACAATGATAGAATTGTAAGAAAGGAGGTGAGTTCAAAAGTTAATATCAGAAAAAATATTAAACATGGTACTTAAAGTTTTGATACGAAATAACATTTGACCAAGTCACAGGGCATCATAACTATTAGTGTGTATAAAGTATTTTATTTCCATTCTACAGTTACGTCACTGTTCCATTGGCTGCAACTCCTGACATTTTATTGTGATTTGATTAATAGAAAATCATGAAATGATATAATTATAACATTAAATCCATTTGAAATAAAAATTTTAAGTTAGTAGAAGTTTTCGAAAAATTTTAATGGTCATTTCAATTACCTTCTTTCTTGATATTGTAATAATACTATTTCTCAAAACATTCTCTCGAACAGGTATTGATTATTAGGCATTTCGAAACCTCTAGGGTTATAATGGCTCATAAAGAAGCGAGTAATTTTTTCTAAAAATAAAATGGGTTCATAATTGAAATATCTGAATTTTCAATTATACATTGTCTTTCTAATTACAGAAACCAACCTTAAAATGATATTGAAAATATAAGTTACTATTGTAACTTTTCTATATATTAAAAATGAAACAATATTATGTATAAGTATAATGTGAGTGTTTACATAATAAAATACTACACTGAATATTCCATTCAGAGCTCACGCAACCCCACGAAAATCTATTTTTGCACTACTGTGGGCGAGACCTTGCTGTCGACGGTCTGGGTTTATTCAAGGTCGCGTTCGGCGTCCGAAGTCTCCTCCACCACTTGCTCGTGCCCGCTTCACGGCCCACGGAGGCATTTCAACACTTAATACTTTGGCTTCTAACCCGTGTTAATCGAGTTGTTAAAAAAAACTTTAAGAAATTACTGTGGGTGCTTTCAATTATACAGTATCTTCTGGTTAAGTCTCATAAATACCCGACCGTCACGTCATCGCGAGTGTTGCGTGTGAGTCTGAACATAAGTATTGTGCATTAAACCGTTCTCACATAAACTGATAAAAGTTGGATTGTAACATTTAATATACACACTCTCATAAAAATATTCGAACAGTACTCAGCTTACTCACGTCGAACATGCGATGAGCCTATTAAATCAATTAAAATATTATACCAGTAATAATTTAAAATTATTTTAGCTTTAAAAACTCGTACTCTGCAAAATGCGTCTTTTCTGCTTTTACATCAGTGTAAAATTTCCTAGTTCCTCGAAAAGGAAAGAATAGCTCTTTCGAACTCCGTCAATTAGTTATTTTCAAATGCAAAACACAATAGCTGCCATTGCAAGAAATTGCAAAAAATTGCAAAAAGTCTATATATGAAGAAAAGCACGGTACGTGAACATATGAATGCATAGTCAAGCGACATAAAAAATAAGAGGGGATTGAGTCTCACCGCCTAACTGGACGTCCCCATAAACTATCCCGTAAAGACGAGATCTTCGTCATCAGGAACATTAAAAATAATCTCAAATTAAATGCACCAAAGATTGCCGCAGAGGTGAGAAAAAAAACTGAGGAAGGAAGTGCATCGAGAAACAATACGAGTGATTTTACGAAAAGCAGAATTTCATAGACGCGTGGCTAGAAGAAAGCCTTTCATACGTAAGATAAAGTAGAGAAGGCGGGAGATCGCTGAGGAACATGCAAACAAGGATATTGAATGGTGGAATCAGGTAATATTTTCTGACGAGAGTAATTGCAATGTGTTTGGACCTGACGGAAGAATATTGGTGTGGAGAAACGCAAACACACAGCTGCAAGAGAAGAATCTGCAGCCAAAAGTGAAACATGGAGGGAAGAACGTAATGGTGTAGGGCTATATGGCGGCCAGTGGTGTGGGTGAGTATTCTAGAGTATACTAGAAAACTCGTAGAGAGAATGCTAAAGAGGTTGAATGAAGTTTTGAAAATGAAAGGACCTTCTACACGTTATTGATGTACTTATTGTTTTGTTTTATTTAGTTTTATTAATAGGTTTATGTGTCCGAATATTTGTTCGACGTTCCGAAGTAAGTTTTGTTCAAATTTATTGTATATATTTGTGAAAATCAAACTTGCATGTTGTTCTAACGTATGAAATTCGCGTCTTACATTATTTACAACCAAAATACGACAAGTTTAATATTTTTTTCTAAATAAAAGAAAACAGGACAAAATTGTAGGTGTCCGAATATTTTATTCATTGTTTAGGAATAAAAGTGTTTTTTGTTGATTGAATGAACTATGTTGACTAAAATAATTGAAGGAAGATGTCGTTCACGTTGCTCATTTGTCAGAGGCAAGCCAACGGAACAATTATTTGCTTATTGAGATAAGTGTCTATCCTCTGAAACGTATATAAAAGTGATTATATTCTTGACAAACAGGTAAAGCGTATAAATGAATGGAACGCATGCGAATGTGCCTAAATAAGTAGAAATACTTTAGAAGTAGTTTCAAAAGGGAAATGAGACACATTAAGTCGAATGTACATATTGATGTAAAATGCGTTGGATAAACTTACCATCTCTAGGAAATAAGTGATTCAAGCTAGTCAAGTATATTAACCCGTGCAATGTTTTGAGTTATCGTTATGCATCCCACATGTCTTATTATCTATTAAATTTTGTTTGAACTTGGTCGAAAAAGTACCCGCACCCCACCCTCGTACATCTATTGCCTCCCCTTCCTCTAGTTCCACCTCTCTTCACTTTCTTCATCATTTCGTTCTACTCCCATTCGTCCCTTTTCCCTCGGAACTCGCCTCATATTACAAACTCTCGACCTTCATCAGCAGTGCTCGGCCTTCGGAGAAGTTGCGGTAGTTGTGCGTAAGACAGGTGACCTCAAGAGATCCATGCCCTCGCCAGATGTACTCTGCTATAGGTAGAACCTACACGTGCGGATAATACATATTGTCTTGTCTATACATATTGTCTGAACACGCCGTTAAGTAGATATTCAAGCTAATATACTTGTACATGTGTCTAGGAATAAACTATTTGCGGATGTAGAGGGGTAAATGTGGAAGCTGTTGGCAGGGAAAATGTAGTGAAAAGTTACATAAAATGAAGTTACATATGTGACATTTGTCGCTGATAGTTAGCCAGTACTGTATGCGGTGCTGCCTAACATTTAAAGGAAATGCCACTGTAATATTATATTCCCCATTATAACATTGGCAAAGAGTTAATATTTTGACTGCCCTACATGCCCTAGACGTTTGTAACATTTATTTTGAGACGCCTGCAATGAGTTGTATTGGTTAATATTACACTTTATTCCGAAACGTAGTCTTCATAAAATCAATTATGTATTGAACTGAATGTATGGCCAACTAAGGTCTGGACCGTCCACGGACTGCACTGCTCTTATCACTGCTCTTATCATTTATCATGAGAAGCCACATTAGTCACACATTTCTTGTTCACTTGACATTTGTCAACGAAGAAACAAGGTTTCAACATTGCTCCATATTCTAGATTTTCAATTCCCATGAATGTATGAACGAAGAATTGAAAAGCGAAGAAGATATAAGTGACACAGGAAAAGGAAGTAATATTGATTAAACAAAGTAACTTTCTTCTAGATTTTCTCATCCTAGGTATAAGGAGAAAAAAAACCAACTGAAAATATCAAATAATATTGTTTTAGAACTTTTGTTTTGAGAGCCTAAGTCCGAACTAGTCGAAAACTCGGAAGTATGCCAAATAAGGAGTTTGCAAATGCCATTAGCTACTTAATCATTGACGCTGCAAATACTTCGATTGTTTGTTAACCTAGTGTAGGTAATATGAAATGTTGGCATGAATAGGCGTGAGATAAAATAACTGATCAAAATTTTACGTCTTAAATTTCCGCCGTCCAATGTTTTCACACGTCAAAGGTTGTGTATTTTTGGTCACGCTACTTGTATCCAATAAAAATGGGAAAAGAGATCCCAAAACATATTTTGGTCACAATATTTGCCTAAACATATTAAAAACTGTATATTGTCGTGGGCCGGTTAAAGACAATGAAATATGGAGGGCTAGAACAAATGCAGAGTTGGACGAACAAGTATATAAAACACGTAAGATGCTTCAAAATAAGGAGGTTGGAATAGATTGGGCGTATAATAAGAATGAAAGAAGAGAGGGCAGTAAAGATATATATTTAGGGAGCAGGGCCGGTAGGAGGAGTGGTGGTAGCTCGATGTTAAGGTAGAATGATGAGGTGGAAGACGATCTGAGGACCCTAAGAGTGAAAAGATGGAGAAGAAAAGCAGAAGACCGAAGAGATTGGGCTACCATAATAAAAGAAGCCATGGCAAAACTGTAGTGCCGGGTAGCAGACATAAGGAGATATTTTCATTAATTATTTCTTACCATCCATCTATTAAAACAAATGACAATGGTGTATTCGCGTATTGCGAGGGTGATAATGACTAGAATCACATTCTCATGAAGTGCTGTGACGTCGTTAAATAGAGAGAAAAATGATTGAAAGAGGAACTATCACTGCCGACATACAGACGTAGTTATTGCCAGGATACATTAAGAGATGTCATTTCATTAAAGAATCAGAAACACTTCGAAAAAAGTTTTGAAACATTAGTGAAAAGATAATTAGTGACTTTTAAAATAGTGTTGGTTACTAGTAAGCAGTGCGTAGAAGTACGTAAGCGAGTTCAATGTTAGGTATGTGATTGTGAGTGCGGGAAGCGAATGTGTGTTGGACAGCGGATAACGTGACATCCACGACTCACTGTAACTTGTTTATAAATAGTTTGTGGCTAACACAATGTACGCCAAGAAACACTCAGAATGTAACACATTGCGAGAATAATTAGCATTCGTTTTGTTGACAATTTTCCTGTTGAGGTGTTTTTCCCTCAGCCTTACATATGGTCTCTTTTTCGCGGCTTTCATGCTGTGGAGGGACCCAAGGGATGAGTATCAGAATTCGAAATGTTAAAACATCGTGTAAAGTAGGTTTATAATAGATTAAAGACCTTCGGCCTAGCCAGACAAGACCAGGCAATCTATTTTGTATTTATAATAAAAAGAACTACAAAATTAAAAAAAAAACATTCAAAGCAATTTACAGTTGTTATGTAACTCGCAAAATTGTAGTTTGAAAGTACAATGTTTTATATTTCAATCTAGTGGTGCTGTCTCTTCACGACAGCCTCTAACTTTGAAAACCACACACAACCTGAAAACCCCAGCGAAGCACATCCACGCGACAGCACGTCGGAAACGTCCGCCGTGTATTAACGACACAACCGCGGACGGCGACAACTCGTCGCGAGTGGAGATGAAAACACTGCCTACAGGGCACGCGGAGCGGGCGGGGACAAAGGCGCGGCAAAAGTAGAAAAGGGCACCCCAGGGTTCTGCGATGTGCTGCGGAACCGGTCCTTGGGGAACGCCACTGATAAAAAAAAAGATACAGAGGCAGACACACTCTCGCGCTAACATGCTACCGGAGAGCGCGTCCTGAAACATTTTTACTCGTTGCAACTTTGGAATTTATATTCTAAACAAAAATATATCACGGACTTGTCTGCCGCTAGGCTGTTTTACCTTACACCCGAGAGAGGAAAGCAAAAGCAAAACATGGATGTGATATTTTCTTGTGTTGGTCGCTACACGATCCGCGTAAATGAAGTTCGTACTGCGTGTGGGTGTTTGCGTGTTTGGGAGTTTCGGGAATAAATAAACGAAAGGATTACCTGGATTTGATGTGGTTACTCGGAATTCCGCAGGCGTCCTTTTTATTTGGGCTTCAGCCAGGATACAAATTTACAGCTTGTGGGGCGCACTTTTAAGACGTACTATTCTTTCAAGCAATACCTAGAGGTATTCAAATAGTATTACATCTATTCGGCGTTAGGGAAAGGGATTTTTCTAAGTTACTATAGAATAATTGACCAAAATCCATTAAAATGAGGTGGTTATGAGGTTTGTGGTAACCCTAAACCCATTTTAATACGATTGTCAGGATTTTCATGTTAAAACGATTGGTTGGAGTTAGTCTTTTTTGCTAAGACATTGAATTTCTCTCTCTCTCTCTGTCTCTCTCTCTCTGTCTCTCTCTCTCTCTCTCTCTCTCTCTCTCTCTCTCTC
>BOPP01000201.1:1297178-1310925 GCA_017312745.1 Gryllus bimaculatus
CAGATCGAGGATAGGCGCAAATCCGGGATAGGGGCGGAGCAGGGAAAAGGGTGAATAGAGGACAGAGGTGAATGGGAGATAAGGGAGGGTCAGGGAAAATGGCGGATTGGAGTGAGTGGTAGATCAGGGAAAGTGGCGGAGCACTGAAAGGGCCTATCGGGGAATAAAGCGAATTGGGAAAAGGGTCAGAGGAAGAACGAGTACGAAAGGTGGAAAGAATGAAGGGGGAAACGGCGTACATGAGATGGAGAGGTGAAGGAGAGATGCACGCGAGGCGGGAACGAGGTGGAAGCCGATCGGGGGCGATGCGGTGGGAGAAGGAGTGGGGGTGAGCGAGGGCGGCGGAATGGGGCGTAGAAAGCAGTCTGGTCGCGATGATGGGAGGGGGTTAGCAAGAAGCCAGCGGTAGAGGATTCGAGCAGAAAATCAAGGCAAGTTGCAAACGATGTCCGCCAAAGCTTTGCAGGTCGTAAGGATTCCCGGGCAGACCGTATTCGCCACCCCTTTCCCTGCCTCTTTCCGTGTCGAATTCCCTTCTCTTTCCGGCGGCGGCCGCGAGAATGCAAGTGGATCTGCCGGCGAGAGTTACCTGCACCCCTGGCGTGTTCCTCCAACCGTTCGTACTGCAACATCTTGAGTGGGTAGATATGAAGGTCACGTCGGCAACGAAACGGTGTGAAAAAATGAGCGGCATCCGAATCTCATTCACTTTCATTAGGTAAAATTAATGCGAAATTTTGAAAGAAAATCAACCATTTCATGATATATTTGTACATTGGGTATGATCAATACAGAAAAATCTTTGGTAACATCATCAAATTATATAAAAAGTCAGAACAGAAGACATAGTTTTTACAGAATGATTTTTTGCCATTTTATTAAGTAAAAACTAATCGTAATCTCCGTGAGGTAAAATTTAACAATAATATTAAGGAACAGTATGGTCTTTACCGTATGTCTAAGGTCATTAAATGATCGTAATATTACACTGCGATGACGCGACCTCGAGTTCATATCCCGTTCGGCAGGATATAGTTTGGGCTTTCCTTGCAATGTCCCAGTATCTGTTGCTGTGTGACGATGCGAAAACTCACTTCTAAGGTTGAGAAGACTGGAATGCGGCGTAGGGATGTGGTTGTGCTAACTACACATATCCCTAACCCATGGCCGCTACGCTGCTGGTAGCCCTGGTACGTTCGGGCTGTCGCGCCAGTACACACAGAATATTACACTGTCATCGTATGTCGAGTACGTTTGTATTACCTTGTCATCGTATGTCGAGTCAAATCCTTTCATGTTATCTTTTTGAAATAAAAGGATAGAAAACAGAGCAGGTATCGTTTAGTGTACTATGTCAAGAATCCCGTTATGAATTAATTTACTACTTTCCGAATATCTTCGCTTTTACCGTTATACAATGTGATGATCAATGCGTAATATAACTGATAATCAATTGGGTATAAACCTGGCGCGTGAGCCTGAAATTCATAAGCCAAACAATATTCTGAAATTGAGTATTACTATTTTCAATACAATCAAATGTTTTACTTTTCTTATCAATTACTCTCTAACATCGAAAGTTCATTTCTGATCTAATTTACTACTTGTCAACTGCCTTATTTGCATTCATTATGTAATGATCAATACGTAATAAAAACAATTAATGAATGGCAAAAAAGTGAAAACCTGAACTAAACAAGCAAAATAAATTGTTATATAATTAAATATTTGCATTTAAAATGCAAATGTTTTAGTTTTGTTATCTATTTTAGAATCATCATAATGTTTCATATATGTGACAGAGAGTAATATAAAGACAGAGAGATAAGATCTCTTCATTTAACCTTCCTGTTGGCACCCGCTTCCGTCTTCCCGAATCAACCCGGCCTCAAAACAACCTCCCCTCTCCTGAGGCCCGCTCCCACCCACAGTACTCCGTCCGCCCTTTGCAGCTGTATTACCAGATTAAGCTGGGACCCGGGCCATTGCTGGCGGACCTAAGGCCTCTTCTCCCCCTCCTTCGTCTCACCGCCACTAGAGTAACCCTTGCCCCAACCGCCTCCACCCTGCACCCGCACCGCGCTCGCCCTCCTGCCCACACCCCGTCACCGACACGCAACCACCTCGACGTCACCAGCCTCCGTCACTCTCCAGCCTCCGTCACTCTCACCCCCGCCGCATTCAGCAGCACTGTTTCGGCCCCTACAACCCCTCCCTTCACTGTCGATCCTGCCTTTTGTGTCGTATCCACCACCGTTATCGTCGAAACTCTGCTCTCACCCCATGCTACCCCACCTCTTGCCACCCACATCTCACCATCGTTGTCGTCGAAACCTCACCATCGCCACTCGAAATCAACCATCGGGTGTTCAATCCTACGTAAATGATGTCGATCGTTCTATCTATCTATCTATCTATCTATCTATCTATCTATCTATCTATCTATCTATCTATCTATCTGTCTATCTATCTATCTATCTATCTATCCATCTATCTATTTATTACCTATCCATCTATCTATCTATTTATTATCTATCTATTACCAGACCACTAGCATCACTGCTCTCTCCACCCCGTGGCCATCTCCGCTGCCGGCTGCGCCCATCCTGCATCCGTCGAAATCTATACCGCTTGCGCTGCCCCGTCTCCTCTGCCCTGTCCCCGTCTTCCCTCCATCCTTCCCTATCCCTCTCCCGTTTCTTCCCTGCGACAGCTTCGCGTCTATTGGTCTCGCCACACCGCTTCCATCTCACTTTTTATCACTCCCACCCGGTCGTGCACCCATTGCCACTACTTCCACTCGTCACCGACTTCGTCATACATGTCCCTATCATTGCCACGTCGCGCGGAGGCGGACGGGGACGGAGTGGGACGGAAGCTGTGCCGGCGATGGGGGCGGGGACGCGACGCGTGAGGACGGGGAAGGAAGGATGGAGGACTTCTGTGGTTATGTCGGTGGTTGCTTGGGGGAAGGGACATGGGTGACGGAGTCGGTGAGTGGAAGCGGTGGGACCGCGTGGGGGTGATAATGAGCGATAATGCTTTTGACAAACAGCTGAAACAAATGGATAAATGTAACACGTAGGAAATGCACTGTATAAAGACCAATTTGACTCACATTGCCCACACTATTTCCAAGTCGAGGGCGTAGGTCCCAAAACTTTTACTTCCGCGATTAATATAAAACATCTTGGACCCAAGTCAGAGCAACATGTCCAACACATTATACTCCAAAATAAAAGAAATAGCTTATTTCCACTCACGCCCTTCGTATAGTTCCATTTCTTCATATGCTTTATCCGTTTGTCAACAAAGTACTCCCGCGCCGACTGTTCACAACCGTAGCCAACCTCTCTCGTCTCCTCTCCCGACATCACGCCCGCGTCTAGCGCCCTCAGCACAGCCACTTCCTCCACCTCCATCTCCGCTCGCTCTATCGCCCGCACCCGCGCTGCCAACCGCGCCTTCGTCTCTGACCCATCCCCTCCCCGCGCTCTTCCGCCGCGGGACTGCACGGCGCCTAAGCCTACCTCCTGCGTAATGTGCCGCCCGGTCAATAACATTGGTAATTCATGCCCGGGGGGTAATCCGCGTTAAAACTTTGTTTACCGGCGGGTGGGCGCGTGCGCTGCGGGGCCTTCGGGCGCGCGGGGAAGCCCGCCCGAGGGCCGCGTGGCCCGACGCGCTCGACGCCCTCAGGGCAAACACGGAACACAACACGGGCGTGCCCCGGGCAATTCCGAAATATGGGATTATTATTGGTAGGGAACGGATTTTCGTGTAAGTACATGTTTTTACAGCAACAAGATACCTGCGTTCATTAATTTTATTTAGAAATGAATGGGTGGAAATCAGAACGATGTAAGTGACATTTGAAACATTCTGAGAAAAACGTGTTTATTTTTAAGGCTATATTTCAGTGGCAATGTATTTTTGTGTTTTTAATGAACAATTGAAATGTCGTGATTCTAATGATGAAACAAAACACCACGACTTTACAGTGATATTAACGGAAATATACAGTTTTCTCAGAATTTATAAAATGTCGCTTATACCGTTCTGGTTTTGATACATTCAATTTACACAATATTTTAAATGAATTAGAACCATTTTTATTTCGAATATTTTTACATATTTTGGTAAAAATACATATTTTTATGTCTTTTAGTTATTGATACATTACATATTTCGTTACATTTTAATTAATTTATATGTTGAAACGAAATATTTTAGATAAATGTTTGCAATATATGAAACTGGAATCATTTTTCTTCCAAAGCAATGTAACGCTATTGCGCTTCTATGACCACCGGACTTTTGCCATGTACTACCAAAGTTACCGGCGCAGATTATCATCTTCCCCATACGTCACATACAGATTTTAATGTTTTTTTGACTAAATAAATCTACCCCCTGCTTATTAGAAGCCACATATCTGGAATCAAGTATAAGCGGATTTTTGTGAAGCATAAGAATTTTCAGCCACGTGCTTGCTCATGTTTCATCTCATCCATGCGTAACTCGATCAAATATTAACAAATATTTTTTTTACAGATTATTGTGTTTGAGCGATCCATCTCTGCATGAACGGTTTACTTGAGCACCGGTTCCTTGTAAACGTTGTTTATTCTACGAAAGTATTCTAATTTTCTGATAAAACTGTGAAGTGAAACTGCGTGGTGAAGACCAGTCTACAATTATTTCTGTATTGGTAGATTTTCCTTTCAATGCTCCAAATTTATATCGGTCCTGATCGGTAAAGTTTTGTTCTCGGAAAACGCTTGTATAGAGTAGTAATACAAATGTATGTATTTATTATTTTCTTTTTTACTACAATAAATCCTGTTCGCTAATTATTAGTAACTTTAACGTATTTGCTCTCTGCCATTTATGGTAAAGAGAAAGAATTGTAATGCTGTAGCTGATAGTGGCTATTTTTTTTTTCAGAAAACCTCTTATTGTGGTCTTATATCGAAAAATTGGAAAACTATTCTATCTGTGTGTAATAAATTACTTCCTAACACCTCATGCAGTCACAATCCATGCATTGAGGCACCACGGTACCAAAAAATTGGGTAAACGCTTGTGCCTACATCATTCAGACGATTTTCCCCAGAATTGATCTCCCCCACCGATCTAGACCAGGGTTGTCAACCTGGCGGCCCACGGTACTATTTGTGGCCCGCGAAAGTTTATTAGTCAAAAGTGAAAGCCTTTGCATTCATGACGGGCGAAATCTTTGTTCGCACGCGCCCTGCCGGGGTTAACACTACCTTAATGTAAAAATAGGTAAAATTTATTGTTAAGGATTGTTTTCTAGCAAATTAAGAAATTAAAAATCATCCAAATGTGTTGCACTGCGTTATACACGGTATGGCTTGATATCACTCATGATTCCATCTCCTCACCGTTTCAGAACAGCCAGGCAAACTGCAAAGATCAAGAATACGGGATGTGGATTCGGGTCATGTGCGGATCACCCGAGTAATGCATATATTGCCAGCAACCATATTAAAGGTTTTGATTGTGGCCCTTGAAGCTTTTCAAGTTGGACTCTACTGATCTAGATGAACTTATGGTCCTGCGAGTTTGAAACATATTTTGGTATTGCGTAGTACTTTACATGAAGCGTTAAAAACATCTTCATCATTTTCTCAAAATTGGATTTAAATTTTTGGATTATGTTCCCCTTGTTTAGTGCAAACATTGCTACAAACTTGTGCTGGTCTTATTTTTGTTGAACTCTAAATTTTTAAAAATTGTAATAGTTCCCATTTTTTGACGACGTGATATATATTACAGTATTAGCAATATAGAGGAAATAAGATTTGAAAACAGGAGCATATCATTTGCTAGGTAACTGATTATGAACACACTCTCTAGCAGTTTGTTTTCTAAACATCTTTGTATCAGTCTCGCGAATGACGGACTCCAAAGTACGAATAACATAATAACCGAAATTACGTCAAGTTAAAAACGTGAATTATATGAGCGATATTTTGATGCCAGTTACATCCCCAAAAGTGTTTCTAACCGGGAAAAGTATTTGCTCGGTTTGGATTTGAAGTAACCCTTCGTACAGGCTATCTCACTGCGGTAGATAATTTCCATGGAACATGTTGACCACCTGATATTGTGAAGTTAGTTTCATTCTTTCGACTTTTTCAGTAAGGTACTGTATATCTGTCCCCGCCAGTCCGTTTTGTTTGAGAGATTGAATTAAGATATTTCAATACAATTCTCGTTCACGCTCGTTGATTGAACACCCTTTTGTTAAGCAACAGGGAAATGCACTCCTAACACGAGCCCCAGAATAATCCAGCCTCGGATAATCCACCCCATGGCTATCCCTTGACCTTCATATATCTAGAGCGCGCCACAAGCACCATTCTTCACCGCGTTCGTCGAGGGGAATCCCCAGGTGAGCTGCACGTGGCCGTTTCGCGCAGCTTCTCGCCAGCCCCGCCAGGCGCGCTGTGCTCTAGCGGCGAGGCTTAGGGCTGCAGAATTATGACGCCCAACTTGATTAGGAGGAGGCTGACGCTAATAAAAATAAATTAACGGCGCCGCGGTCAGGTGGTGTAATCTAGGCCGGGGGCGCCGGCACGGCGCGTGGATTGTGCGGGCACTAACTCCACGTGACCGCGCCCCCTCGCGTAAGTCCGTTTTGCGACACGTGCACCCTGCGGCTCCAGCAGCTTTATGGTTACGCAAGGCACCATGACACGTGTATTTCGGTCCGAACATTCTTCGCTGAACGTGTTTTAGGGTGCTACAGCAAGAGACCTGTGATACGCGAATAGCTTTTGACGAAGAGGTTTGTATTTGTAGGGTTATTCATATCTTTTCCCTTGTGGGCGTAGGGTGAATATATTTTTAAAAAATACTCTTGAGACGATATGAATAATGTATTTATTGTTGAACTAAAAATCCATACCCATATACAAATATTACCTAACTGCTACTTTTCTTAAAAATATGAAGGTGCGCTGTGAATATTAATTTTGAAGGCAACATTTCTTTAGTTTTCTTGATCTATATTGTTGCTATTCCAGAGAGTTTAATGCTTTTCACCTCAAATACGCAATTAATGTGGTGCAGAATAACTTGATTTTAGTTTGCTACTCCCAAAACATCGTTTGCAGAAAATATATACATCCTTACTCTACGTCACTCTCCGATTTACGTCCTTTGAAATTGTACTGGTAGCTCTAAATATGATCATATTTACTAATTTTGGAACTTATGCATGGGTTCAGGTGTCATTTTACGTTTGACTAGTAAAGCAGAAGTAGCTCTAAGCTCTCTGCTATAAAAGTGTGAAGACACATGAAGAAAGTAAATGATACGAGGGACTGAGAGGTCGCACATTCGGTGCAGGCAATATGCAAGACGTTTTCTTGATGTGTTTGGTGAGTTTGAGGCGCCTGACTGTCAGAATAGAATTGTCGTAGGCCGTTTGCTCTGATCTATGTATTCCGTCGTTTCTAGCCAATAACCAGGGCGACGCCCTTGAATACAGGTCACGATCCTTACTTCCCTTCTCGTCCTCACTTCCGTCCTTTGGCTAGAGACTTGAGACCAACACCGATCCTCATATGTCTTATGCCAATGTTTCAGACATGAGACGGTGATCAGGAAAGCAGCGATAAGTTGTGATTTTCGAGACAATTCAATGATAATCATGACTGGAAAGGTTGGGCTATAATAATAATAATAATAATAATAATAATAATAATAATAATAATAATAATAATAATAATAATTAGCTGAACCCCTGCGATTACATCGCACGAAAAGAAGAATTGTTGCAAAATACTATATACATCATACAAAAAATTGAAATTCCCACAAATGTTCCCACGGCTTAGGTGGCTCAATGACTAAGTTGATGTCACTGCAGTGCCTCTGACCGGGAGATTGACGGTTGGGAAATCGACGGAGGTAGGATTTTCGGGACCAGGCACGAAGCTAGGTCACATTCAGTTGCTGACTGGAGGAGAATTCAAGCAGCAGCCTGCTTCGATTCGATGGTTTCTGTGGTTTCTCCGATTAACACTAGACGAATGCCGGAGCAGTACCCTAACAAAACGGGAGTGCGCGATTTTCCTTCTTCTGCCTTGTCCAATCCCCGACCGTTACTTACACACGCTTACAATCACTTGCTCGACACTACCTTTCACGCCGGAAGACCAGTCAGGAGCTTAGAGTTTGTCCTGGCAGGGGCGGTGCACTGCTGCTGTGAGATACCTGATTAGGAAAAAACCCGCAATTAGGCAGATAGGTCGGCGCCGATTCTTGCCATTCAGCGAGGTAATATCACCGCTACCTCCTAGAAAATATGCACTACACTTACAGAGATAATGGCCTTAACAGTTGACGTGTCCGAAATTAGTAATCAATCAATGAATCTATCAAAAATATTATTTCTTATATTTTTTTATTCTGTAAACGTGATGAAATGAGCTAGGATTGAATATTCCGGATAAATAACTCACAAATATCTGCGAACATAGAATAAACATATTTCTATAATTGTTTGTATATGCTTGCTGATTGGACGTATGTGTTGTAGAGGATTAATATAGATTATTCTGCTATCGAGTTTAACTTAAAATCTTAATGCATTATTTGTAATGGTATTCACTGATATTTTTGTGTAAATGTACTCTTGTGGCTGAAGATTAATGTACATTGCGTTTATTCATATGCACTCGCTAACGCATGAAAAAATAGTCAATCATAGAAAATAAAACACTCGCTATCTTCACTTCACTAACTATAATCTCATGACGCAAGTATATTCTATGTAATTGTTTTGAAGTTTGTCTTTAAAATGTCGCAACGCACAAATGATGGCATATAAGCGTTCATTCTCTTAATTGTATATTAAAATTTAGTGTTTGTACTACGAAAACCTGTGATTTATAGCAAGCGATATCAAATGTGGATAACATTCATTCGTTGAAAGCAAACATCATGAAATTTGGGGGATTAGAAAGCTCCATTGGTTTCTAAACATGAGTGTTTTAAACATAAAGATAATAAGAAAGGAAACTGATTGTTTCCTCAGAACAACATGGATCGTGACACGGAGCAACGCTGCGGGATTTTATATGTGGAGGCGGCATTCATGATCCTACCGAAGACGGAATTGGGAGCGTCTGGAGACACAGAGACGCTTCGGATCTCGAAATGAGATGCAGACTGCTAGACGAGACACGCCTTTCCCCGCCTCTCTCCGCCACTCCACCCTCTCGCTCCGCCCTACCGGGGCCCGTACCCCGGCCCTTTTCGACCTCGCTCCGACGTAAGCCCTTACACAGTGGGTCAAAAACATATCAGAAGCACGCAAAACGCTAGTTTTTTTTAACTTTATACTCTATACAATTCGATTCTAGTGTAGGCCTAGCATTCCTGACGTTGTCTAGTTCTTGTGGGAGAAGCCATATGGAATGCCGTGGGAAATCAGTCTTTTATCTTTTTGGCTGTCGGATCAGTGTTTTGCCGTCTCTAAGGGTGCAAACAGGCTGAGGGCGGGAAAGAAAATAGAGAAGCTCAATCCATGGGCATAGTACTTCGGCAATTTCTGACTCAAATTGACAGTAACAAACCATATGACCATTAAGATGTGCTGGCCTTTACAATACTTCAGTTGGCTAGTTTGTGTTTCAAAATCTTCTAACTTTGAGACTCATAGGTAAACTTCCATTCTATCAACTACGTTCAGTAACGTTTTCTATTGTTTCTACGTTTTGCCTCGTCTCGTTTTGTCCTATCTTGTCTCGACTCCTCGCACCGTTTCGTTCCGTGTCGATCGATCCGTCGCGTTTCCTCTCATTCCGTCTCGCCCTTGATCGTCTCCTCCCGCTCCGTTCCTTCCCATATTTGCAACTTCCCATCTTTCCCGTCCCGCACCGCCTCGTCTCACATCGTCTCGTCCCGCCTCCTTCTCTCCCGTTCTCGCTCGTGCTGTCGCATTGTGTCCCAACCCGTCGTGTACCGTCTCCCATCCCCCGTTCTGTTTCTTCCCATTCGCCGGCCATTCTCGTCCTGGCATCCTTCTCCCTTTCGACCCATTTCATCTCCTTCCGTTTTGACCCCCCTACCGGACTCTTTTCGCCTCGCCTCGACTCGCCCCATCCCGTCTCATATACTCCTGTATCGTCTCGTCCTGTCTCGTTTCCGTTTCCTCCCGTCCCGCCAAAGTCCCGCCAAAATCGATTGCATTGCGAAGTGCTTTACACAAAACTGTTTTTGTCCCTCCTATTTCACCCCTTCAGAAGATAAATTTTAATTTTTCTTCTTATTAACAACCTACATCCTCAGAGGAAACTATGTTATAAATTTCACGTTTTCAGCTTTCGTATTTTAAAGATATAGATTATTTTGCTTTGTGTTGGACCATATCGGCCCATTGAGCGACGAGACCAAATCCTCGCTGCGCTTCTATCTGGCACCGCCCCAATCGAGGGGGTTGATGAATGTACAGGAAATAACGCAGCGCCGAGACACAAGCAAATGGAGAGTTGTGAGGGAGGGGGGCGGTGGCGTGACGGGGCGGGTAATCCGCTCCCATTAGGCGGCTCCTAAGCCCTGAATGTAGTGCAAGAGTGGATGGGGTGGGCGTATGAAGGAATTGGGGTCTGGCGAGGGGAATCGGAGGAGACAAGAAGTGGTTCAGTGGGATGAAGGGGAGTGGGAAGTGAGATTGGGGTCAAGGAAACGGGAAGGCGAGGCGTTAATGAAACGGTTTAGAAAGTTTGGGTAGATACAGTGCAGAATCAAACTTATTACATTGTTTGTCGCTGCGATTCAAAGTCGATCAGCAACCGAATACGCGGAGATGATAATGGGGGTTCGACTGCCAGGAGTGAATTCGCCTCGTAATTGTGGTGCGGTGAGTTTATAGTGACACCACATATATCACTAGGGCCATCATCTTGACAAGAATAAGTAATCTATCATCATAGCTCACTTCATAAAGTAGCCCAACTTCATACTGAGAAAGTTAAAATAAAATTACCACTTTAATAAAATGCCTAGGAATTGCACAAACCTTTGTCCGCACCTAAGAAGACAGAATACGAAGCATTGAATGAAGTTGACCCAGGTAGCAATAGAGATGAAAGGAAAATCAAGTAAGGGAGATGAAACAAACGAGGCAAGAAAGCGCGAATATAGGAAGCGAAAGGCAAAAAATAGCGAGGGAAATACATAGAGACGAAAAGATTCAGAAGAAAGTGGAAAGAAAGAAAGAAAGAAAGTGGAAAGGAAGAAATAAATAAATAAAGAAAATACAGACAAAGAGAAGGAAAACAGACTGGGATTGAGAGAGAGGAAGTTAAGGGGAGAGAGAGAGAAAGGGAGAGGGAAAGAGGGAGAAGGAGGGAGAGAGGGGAAGAGCGAGGGAGAGAGAGGAAGAAAGAAGAAGAGAGAGAGGGAGAGAGATGGGGAGAGGGAGAGAGAGGGGGACAGAGGAAGAGAAAGAGGGAGAGAGAGGGAAAGAGAGGGAGAGAAAAGGAGAGAGAGGAGGAGCAAGAGTGAGAAATTGAAGTAGAGAGACTCTCTCCGCTTCTCCGCATGCTTCTACCGCCTGCAGCCTGCGCCGAGGCCTCAAGCTCCAAAGCACGCCTCGAGAGAGCGCAAATCGCCTTCTGGCGCCTTCCGTTTTAATTCGCGCGCTCCGCCGTTTCCGGCCCGCCACTTCCGGTTGCACAGACGGTCACTCCCGCCTGCGGCGCCTCCCCCACCCTCGCCTAAGGCAGGAGCCGCCCCGTCCAATCGCCCGCGTTGTTGCCGCCAACCACTCCGGCCTTTGCAACTCTCGCTTCGGTATCCCTGTCTCTTTCCTGGACTTTCAACAAACGCTACACCATCCTTCTATGCCTCGACGTATAGCCACACTTTCCTTTTATAAAAAGTCCAGACAACACTTCGTTTTCGCACAGAAGTTTGTTGATGAATTCTCTTGTTCAAGAGCGCGCAAAATCTTGTGCTTATTGTTGGATGGATCGTTTAACATTCCTCTTCACATCACCGCAGTAAAATGCTTCTTTCTTGGGGCACAATCGAGGGGTACCGCCAATTTGTGTATTGCTGGGAGTGGGGATTTGGAGACAAGACACGAATGAAATGAGAACGCGGCAGCACTCTATCAATGTCCTCCCCAACTGA
Organism: Gryllus bimaculatus; assembly: GCA_017312745.1. Classification (NCBI taxonomy): domain Eukaryota; kingdom Metazoa; phylum Arthropoda; class Insecta; order Orthoptera; family Gryllidae; genus Gryllus; species Gryllus bimaculatus. Next base: position 1,309,356 of record BOPP01000201.1, read on the forward strand.
AGTACAGGAACTGCAACGAGTTTGTACCGTGTACTACGTTTGTATTACGTAATATTACAATGGCCACGATACCGCGATATTACGCTAATATCAGGTGAATTCCGGAGCAATACCCGAACAAATCACCAATTCAAATCGCATGTTTCGTCGCCCGAGGAATACCTCCTTTCTTCGCTAGGAGTGAAAGAAGAGAAGCGAAATTTGAGTGGTCATATATCATCTTGTCTTTCTCAAACAAGTAACACACTCACACGCATTACACAAACTCACATGTACCACATCTGTCGCGAGAATAGTCAGAAGATACTAGAGGGAAAACATCTTATCATTGGCTGAGTAATAAACGGCTCCATTTAGATGTTCTACTTTAAAATTACCTATTTTGAAGTGCACCACGTTTCTTGTGCACAGACAAAATTGAAATTTCGGCCTTTCATAGAAACTTGAGAAATAGTTCTCCTTGTCCACATTGTCATTTTAACACTTTATTTTAAAGCTTCAAGAATTAAATTTTTTACGACCCCCCCTGTGACCGGTCATTTTCGAGTAATTACTTATTTGGTGTTTCTGGGAGTATCAACTACTAAGGTCATTACTTCCATAAGTGTAATGCATATTTTTTCTCGAAAGGTGGAGGTGATCTTCCCCCACTAGATAGTGAGATCCAGAGCCGAACTACACTTCCGCTAGAGGAGTTTTCCCCAACCAGATATCTCCTGGAAGAAACTCTATGCGTGGTAGTGTAGTGCATGTGAGTGTGTGTGTAAGATCTGAGAATACGAGAAGGAAGACTAAGAAAAGATCGCGCGAGCTGTGGTTCGTTTATGAGGATACTGCTACGGTATTCGCCTTGAATTGGTTAGAGAAATTCTGGAAAACCACCGATGTCAGAAACCGACCTCTAGAACTCTCCTCTAGACAGCGCACCGCCTGAATTTGACCTAGCTATGTAGCTGGAGTTGAAAATCCTGCCACCGTTGTGACTCAATGTAAAACCTTTATTTCTCTAGATCAGAGGAACTGTTCAGACTTCAAGGTAAGAGGGACTGCATTGACAGCACTTGATATCCTGAGCTGGTTTATGCTAGAAGTATACCTTGTGTTTGGCCGCAAAATTCACGTCTCCACTCAGAAATAAACCTTCTCCTGTAAAATGACTCTTTTTCAAGATGTGTCACTTTTATTGGGCACAAACAATATTGATATGTAGATTTCAACTATTGGTGGAAACGTGAAATCTTCCGGCTCAATATTCACATTTTAATACTTTGTACATGAATGTTTTAAAGAATTTAACAGCAATATGGTCGTATAGCGATTTCTCCCCCTTACATGACTGGTGACTTTCGAACGCCTCGAGGCGAGGAAGTGAGGAAAGCGCCGGAGACGTCGAAAGCGTTCGATTCCGCCTCCAGGCAGCGGAGCTGTAGCACTAAGAGCACTTTTCGCTTCCGAAATCGATTCGATTCCACGCCCTGAGCGTCCGGAGCGCCCTCTTTAGCACTCCCCTCCCCCTCCCCCCTCCTCCTCTCCTCCGCCTTCCCTCTCGGACAAGAAAAGTCGTTCGCCC
>BOPP01000201.1:1354020-1370236 GCA_017312745.1 Gryllus bimaculatus
GGTCTGGTTCGATGATCATAGGTGGACGGCTGCTTCACAGTGGTCTTGGTAATGCACTGCACTTGCAATTCGCTTACTCTTAGGTGTCGAGGTTCACTCTTGTCTTGTTCAAACCGGGACGTGTTATAGGCGGAGTTTCAAATTCTTATTGACTGATCTTAAGCCAGCAACTTTGTGGTTAGCGCGCCTGTGGTCTGGTAATGGGGTGGTCACCTTATCCAAGGTGGACGACTTCTTCACACTGGTCGTGGTAATGCTGTGCAGCTATTCGCTTACTCTTACGTGTCGAGGTTCACTCTTGTCTTGTTCAAAACGGGGCGGGTTATAGGCTGGTTTCAATTTCGTATTGATTAATCTTACCCCAGCAACTTTGTGGTTAGAGCGCGTGTGGTCTGGTAATAGGGTGGTCACCGTATCCAAGGTGGACAACTTCTTCACACTGGTCGTGGTAATGCACTGCAGTCGAGGTTCGCTCTTGTTTTGTTAAAAACGGGACGTGTTATAGGCTGGGTTTTTTAATTCTTATTTACTAATCTTACCCCAGCAACTTTTTGGTTAGCGCACGTGTGGTCTGGTGATGGGGTGGTCGCCTTATCCAAGGTGGGCGACTGCTTCACAGTGGTCTTGGTAACGCGCTGCAGTGGCAATTCGCTTATACGCACTTGTCGAGGTTCACTCTTGTCTTGTTCAAAACGGGGCGGGTTATAGGCTGGGTTTCAATTTCGTATTGATTAATCTTACCCCAGCAACTTTGTAGCTAGCGCACGTGTGGTCTGGTGATGGGGTGGTCGCCTTATCCAAGGTGCCGACTACTTTATAGTGGTCGAGGCGATGAAGATACAATTCGCTTACTCTTACTGGTTGTGAAGATTCCTTTTGTTCAATACGGGACGGATAATGACCGGGCTTCAAAACCTGATTGACGCATGTTATTTGACTTTGTTGTTAGCGCGAGTGGTCTGGTAATGGGGTAGTCGATTGGTGAGTGGATGACTGCTTTGCAGCGGTCTTCTTAATGCGCTAAAGACAAAATTCATTTACGCTTCCTCGTAGACAACGTTATCTCCCTTTCGATCATTGCGATGCTGCCAAAGAACTTCAAATCCTGAATAATTATTGTTAGCCACGAAATTTGTTTTGGGTGGCGCGTGTGTGGTCAGGTGGCAGAGTGACAGGTGTAACGGATTCACAGTGGTCTTGGTATTGGGCTGCAGTTCCGTACAGAACGTGTACTTTTACTTGTTGCCAAAGTTCCCTTTTCGTACGTCAGTTAAAGGTATTGGGAATCAATTGGGATTTAAAACCCAATTGTTTCACGTTACTGCAGGAACGTAGTTATTTTAGGCTCTACATTGCAAAAATATTACAAAACTGAACATTTCACTACTCTGAATAACATTTTTAAAATAATGTAAATTATGGCAATTTTGTATGATAGCAGTTTCAATCTGAGATGTGCTGTTTATTTCGTGAACAACGACGAAGTGTTTAACTCTATTTATTGCTACTTTGTAAACTACTTTTTTGAACTATCGTATGGCATTGTATTAGTAAAAATACACTATTTACAGCACATTTTTATTTAATTAAAGGTGTTGTGCAAAGATGAAAAGTGTGAACAGAAAATCTGCTATTTTTACTTTTTAGACTCCTACAAACTGAAGTAGTAAAAAGAAAGTATTGAAATGTTGCTACAGTAATCGACAATTTTTTGACAGGAAAGTTCGAATTGCAGAGCCCTGGTAACACTGGGTTTCGGAGCGTTGGAGAGGCCCAAGACTGCTTTGTCCTTGGACACTGTTCCAAACGTCAGCCACACTGTGGTAAGTAAGCATATAAATGTAGCTATTAGTGCATGCTTTCTTAATTTTTCATTTTAAGATAGGAGTGTGAAAGGAGGGGTAGTTATTTTTCAGCAATAATATAGAATAAAATCTGTATACTCATTTGCCAATGACAGTGGTTTTATATTATATAGGAGCATAGATATATTGTTTTCAAATGTTTCCTATAGTTGTTGGAACGTACCTTTAATCCTAATTGAACTAGTGTGTATGGGAATAATGGGGTAAGCATTCTGATACTTAAGTAAACGTGTATTTATTATTCTTTGCCCTCCCCATAAGTCACACTTTTTATTAAATGTTTACTTACAATATGTTCATACATGTGAATAATAAGTAAATTTGTTGACTTACATAATTAACATTAACTGAAGAAGATATGCATTAGTATTTCTCCATTAATATAGATGATACACATGTAACAATGCTTCAAAATCTGTAAGGAAAATCTGGGGACTTGAATTTTTAAGACATCTTTTATTCTAATCTGTTAGCAAATAAATTTATGGCTTACGTATTGATTGTTCTAAATTTTTTAACATATTTACAACATTAATTTTTTATACCTTCATTGACTGTTGGCAAATACACAAAGTCATGAGTGTTTTAACTATTTTTGATCATTTTACTTCACTCAAACTTTCAGTACCTCTAAGCACCCTCCAACTCGTTTCAGAGGAAGAAAGTCTTTTGTTGTCCAAATACAACATATACAATATATTGGTACTCGGTTCATTCCGTAGGTTTGTCGCATCGTACACTTCAATTGATTTCAGTACCCAACTTATTAATATTTCTATCGACTTTGAGCGTAAATACTGATGCTTACATTTGGCATACTACTATTCAGAAACATCTATCAATTTTCATAAATTATTAGTTCAACAAGTTTAATTTTTCCTGCATTTCATAGCTGATGGAATGATTAACTGACTAGTTGTCTCATAGCAACTGGAACGGCAACCTTCAATTTTCGTCTTCGCCTCTAGCAATCATGAAACTCTCAGAACAGGTCTACCTCTTTCCAATATCCAATGATGTACAAAAGGAAGATTCACTTTTAATTACACCATTCATAAATTATCAACGTTGTAAATAATAATAATATAAACATGTGTATATATGTCAATATATAAGTAGTATTATGTAAGGAGACATATTCACGAGGGAGTATTTTTATATCCAAAGCGCCATAGCTCGAGTGAATAAAGCTCAGTTAAAAACCCTGTCAAGAAAACAAATTATTTTAAAACCACATTCCTTTATTTTTTGTTTAGTTTCAAACTCAGGTAAACGCCTATGCCACGTGGCACGACCACCTTGAGTACCGTAGGTGGCGACCATCTGGCGGTCACTTTCAGTACTCAATGGCCGTGTTTATAATTGGTTTGTATTGTGCATTGAAGAATGGAACCGTAATGAAAGACAGGGTACGATGTGTATTAGTTGGACTCTGATGGTGAAAGGATTGCTTCTGATGATTTCTCAAAAGAAGAAGAATATGAAATTCCGATATCATTATATTAAACATTAAAGTTTATTTATGGCAAAGAAGACAAATATTTCTGAAACTGAAAGGAAGAAATTTTACTCATTTATTTTAATAATAAATGAAAATCCTACAACACTTCTTCATTTTGGAATTGCTGTTCTACGCTGAAAAAAACTTTACTTGTTGAAGAAAACGTTATTACAGTATCTCCAAGTAATGTTTTCTCGCATTGCCAGTTTTGCTTTAACTTTAATCTGTTGGAGATTAAAATGTCACTTAAATTCTGGTGAACATAAAGACCTACTTGAGCGTAAAAAAGTGTGATTAAAGCTGCACTTTGATAACGTATAACGAATTTATGAATATGTACATGTAACATGAAATTCAAAAACAATAAAAATTTAGAAAATAAAATTATCCTGAAACGTCGGTGGTAAATTCACATGTACCTTATTTTGATTTCTGAATTCTGCGTATGTTTGTTTTAAAAATGGGTTAATAAAAATTAAAATGTCTAAAGAATCACTATTAAGAAATTACAATACAATTGTCCAGTTAAATTCAATAAATATTCTTGATATTTAAAAAATAACGTTTTGAGTTGCAAATATTAAAAAACATTATTTACCTCCCTTTGGACTGGAGTCTTTTGATAATTTTAAATATACAAATGGTACACAATAAAAAGTGGACCATCTCAGACAAATGTGATACGCAAAGGTCCAACCCGCAATGCATATTAATCTGATTTTATTTTATTTATTTTTGTCAAAAAAACCACAAAAGGTTTGTGACTATGGGGAAGATGTATAATGTATATAGACATGTCTATAGTTGAAGAAAAAGACGAATCTCTTCCCCCCTCTTTTATTATACATGTACAATAATAGAATGATGATTAACAGTACCAACAGCGCGATATTAGCAACATTTGAATTGTTAAAATTTTCATTCCGAAGATATAGAAACATAATTTGCATCGGATAACGGACTGCAGATTTTATTATATAATATTTTTATCAACATAGCAACCCACACGTCCGGTTATACTTCCATCACAACTTGTAGATGATGGGTTCAACAAAATGTGCGCATAGTGAAGCAACATTTTTGTGCAAAAACAATACAAGGAACAATCTCTGCATTTGCTCAATGAATAAGAAAAACTGGACGAAATCCTGATCCAGATGGGATCATTGATGTAGAAGCTGAGCATTTCGTATTACATATTGAGTCTTATTAAATTATTCAGTAAATAGTAAAAACTAATTCATTTGGTAAAAATAACAATTTTTATTTTTGGATGCTCAGTGTAGACATCAATTGTTTAAAAATAGTTACGCTGCAGATGAGATTTTACTTACCCCTTAAACCTAAAACACCTGTAACATACGAGTGTATTGTATGTGCATTTCTCATAGTGAACTGTTGATACTAATGCCCGATAAATATGATTCCTATAGTGTGTGTTGTAAGAACAAATATCTGTATTGCATGAAAATATATTCCCACCTTTAAGTAAATCTATTTTCACAAAACTACATATTTGGAAATAATTAGTTGTTAGATATTAGAATATTAGGAGTATTTGAAGTAATGGGACTCCACGCTCACTGAAGAGAGGCTTGCGAGAATTATGGGAATGGCATTTGCTTATTCTTTGTACGTTTTCTTCTGTACTCTAAAAGTCAGGGTACTAGTACAGGATGATTTTCTTTTCCAGAATAATATGTTGTATCTCAGACGGGAATGTAATACGTATGAAAAATACGATTTGCGTTGTATTCTTTGACTGGCTTTCAAAGAATTCTGAATGCATAGCATTATGCAGTTAATTTCGTGTTCAGTTTAATTATATGGATATCCCATTTGAGATTTGAGTGAATTGAAAGGGCCAGGAATGTTGTTACCTTAACATCATCCAACTGCGTATTGTTCATTTTCAACGGCGCACGCGATTGCCTGATTGATAAATTACTTCACTGAAATTTTTTTCCTTCGTTTAGCATTAATTTATTTCGGAACCAATTTGCAACATCTGATTTCGTATTACTAGTTATTTCTTTTCTTGTAAAGAATATTTGTGTCACCAGTAAAGTCCTTTCGTTTCTATGAACGAGGGTATTTCGTTTACAAATAAAAGAAAGGGAACGGAGACTAAGATTGAACCTTGTGGGACCCCATGTACAATTAGCAAAGAACGTGAAAAATGAATTTGATTTTAAAATCTATTTTAAACATTTATTTCAGCTTGTTGGTCAGAAACTGAGTAGAGGTAAACTTCAATAACGTCTTATAAAACAATGTGGCTGTAAACAAGACTCTCTAATAGCTTCAAGCTCTTGCGCAACGAAGAGTGAATATTAATTTTTTTCTTTTATAGTTCCAAAAAAATGGTGGTCATCCCCAATTTTAGGACAAATAAATCTCGTACAGCAATGAATTTCCCTTTGGGAGTGTATTCAGCATATTGAAGTCTACAAATAATGAAATTTGTACATTATTCCGTGGAGAAATAATCAAAGGGGCCAGATTTATCAAAGCATTTTATTTAAAACTATTAAGGAATAATGTTTATAATTCTACGAGGCCTCAATACGTAAATTTCATGATAGGAAAACATTATTATCCTCAGTGAAGAAATATATTATGTATAACTTCGAATTTTGAATAAGAAATAACTTTATGTTCATAACAGAACACGCATTTTAATTACTTATGACTACTGAGTTTGACTTGGAGCGACCATTGCAGTTGACTTTGTTGCAATTCTGTATGGAAGGTCCGAGGGTTCAAGTCCCGATGAAGGCGGATTTTCAACATTATGTAGATAGCTAGGCCGAATTCAGTCGCTGTCTGGAAGAAAATTATAGCAGCCAGTTGCTCTGATCGGTAGTTTTTCATAGTTTTTCCGAGCAGTACCCAATCAAACGGTCTACGGACTACGCTGGAACTTTCCTGTTTATTTCTTGTCCTTTCCTTTACACAAACTTACAAGCACCACACTTGTCGGGAGATCAGTCTGAGCTGAGAGATTGTCCCAGCCGGAGTGATGCACTGCTGGAGGAGATACCTAGGAAGGAAATCCTCACAAGTCTGCGTGTAGGTCAGCGCCGTATCTCACCATTAGGTGGTGGAGGAAAATATACACTATCAGGGATAAAATATTCACTACATAAACAGCAGTATTGACCATAGCAGTTGACATCCCAAAAAACAACAATCAATCAATTAATAATTTCACTGGCAAAAATGAATCAGGACAATAACTGATGTAACTGCAGTGCCTCTGACCGGCAGATACTAGGGTATGAATCCCGACGGTGGCAAGATTTTTAACACAAGTTTGTCAGCTAGGTCGCATTTAGCCGTCTGGAGGAGAATTATAGCGGCCGGCTGCTCTGATCGGTAGTTTTCCGTATTTTCTCCGGTCAACACCGGATGAATGCTGGAGCAGTACCCCAATAAACGAGTCATGAACCGCGCACGATATTTCCTTCCTCTTCCTTGTCCTTTCTTCCCCCTTTACTTACACACATATACACACTCACACGCACTACACTACCACACATGTCGGGAGCTTAGAACTTGGCCGGCTGGGACGGTGCCTTGATGAGAGATACCCATACAGTTCACACACGTGACTAAAAACCAAAGCAGTTGACGAGCCAAGATTCTTAATAATTAATTACTAATAATTATTAATTTCGGAGTTATTTTTTCAAATAGTCTACGTTGCCCACTGCGTGTTCAGGCCCGTCCATGGCCACCCCACGAAGCCATCGGGGCGAGTGTTTGTTGATGGGGCAGCGATAGCCAGGGCGGCTTTGCCCACGCCAACGTGGGCACAAGTTAAGAAATTTCCTAAAAAGTATTTCATGCCGCAGATATCCCCTGGAGGCCGAGAGCCCGGGGTTATTCGTGACGGACCCCGCCCACTTTCTGAGTTATGCTTATTACTCCCGTACTATTTACCCTATCGCACGCGGGAAAACAATTCGCCCGTCCCTGCGAGTCGTGTTCTTTTGCTATTCATTTACATAGTGTGTATTACAATCTTCGGGTCGGCGTGCCCTGCAAGGTGAAGTCAGCTTATTTTAAAAGTTATTATGCAAGTATGAAAGGGTGTGCTGACGTGTGAATTATGCGTTCATTATCTTGGTTTACGAGTCTCGTGTTGTCCGTTGACGTAAATATTAATTAGGATTATGCGTGGTGGTGTATGCTGTCGTTGAGGCCTCTGCACAATATTGTTTTTTCAGCGCCGTTAGATGATGTGAAAGGAGAAATAGTTTCGAAATGTTATTACTTTTCAAAAAAAGTTATAAAATTCGGTCTAAAAATAATATGTCACTTTGCGTTACCTGATCAATACCAAAACGAAAGTTACTAATAATCACAATTAAATTGGAACAAATTATTATTATATTAATCAATTGTAAGAAAATAAAGTAAGTTTCCTTGGACCAAATAGTAAAATTCAATATTCTATTGAATCAGATCATGAGGGGCATGCAATTAATATTACAATAAATGGAAGTTTCACTGAAAACGTATTGTATTTTTACAAAGAAATGTTCGAGATTGAAACGTTTTTTGCCAACAAAATATGAGTTGTTTGTAAACTTGTTTCTTTTCTACGATAAATGCCTGATTAACACCACTTTTTCGTTTAATAATTAATATATTTTTCTTAAATGAAGTGAATCTGTTTCCTTGAAAGCAGACGTACGTAAAAATGACGTTTCAAAACATCTAATCTCTATATTTTGGTAATTTGGAAGTTTCGAATTGGTAAGCCGCAACCGTGCACAGTAAATTACACTGATGAGAAAATTCACGTGTCGTAACCTGCATATAGGTTTTTTACCTTTGAAGATCATGCAAAAGTATGATAATTATCTGACATAATAAGATTTTTAAAAAAATTTTAAACACTCTTAAGAAAGTATGTGTTTCTTCGTTGCGTGTGTGATGGACGATACGCACAAAATGACATTCTTAGCGATAAAATTGTTTTTTGAAATTCATAGAGTTTGAAGTACAACATGGAGATTGTCCATTTCACAAATTATCGTGTAAAGTCCATGCGTATAGTGTTGTGCACTTCGTATATTGAAATAAACTTGCTTCTTATTCGAAAGTGTACCATATCAAAATTAACCCCACTTTTAGTATAGTTTAGACTACTATTTTGAAACACTTTAAAAAGGAGAAGTGATTAAACTTGTTGAGTTACGTTCTCAAATGGGTGTTTATAAGAATAAAAACAGTGTTGTTTTGTAATTAATAAAATACTAAATGTAATTATTAATATTTTGGCAATTAAATAAAAATACATTAAAGCTTATTTCCTTCACAACAAAAGATGGGGCTAAAATTTAACACGATTCTATTCATTTAATTGTAAAATTTTTTTGTTGAAAAATGGGATTTTTTGTGTATTAGATGCTATGAACTGATATGATGACGCGACTATAAATCAAATTACAAAAAATTAAGTAAAATACTTCATTTAAATGTTCTCAATTTTTGTATTTCCCTCGTCGGCTGTTTGAGCACAATATAAAGCCTGAATTGTGCAAAAATGAAAAATAAAACTAGAAGAGAAATGTAGAAAACGAAAAACAGTTCTAGAGGAAAACGTTAGAATTATGGATACATGGGGTTTGCTTCTAAAAATTACATTTCACGATAAACATTCTCAATGTCCAGCAAGCACGTACCGCAAAGAGGATAAACTATGAGCAAAGCAAGTTACGACTGCATAAATCTCAATAAACATTATAGTGAGAATTTGGTCACGAACGAACACTCGCAACTCGACGGGAGCTTTGAAATTAATTATAGGATTTTAAAAATTATTATTATTAAATTATTAAAAACTAAGTTCATTAAAAATGCAGCGGTATTATAATGTAAAACACATCATTATTGTAACATTTGGAAAAAATTAAGTCATGAATATACGACGACTGTGTTTGATAGTTGAATAACATGTACACGTAGGCTTCCGCGGCTCGAGTTCCTGACTTCTAGGCTGTCCGGGACGTCGGCCAACGACGCGGCGTCACCCGGACAGCGTAGAAGTCAGTTGAATAACATACCATTTCGCATGAAACTATGCGCAATGAAATTTCATGTTCTTTTGAATTATAATTTAAAACATCTCACCTTCAATGCATCAGTTCCTGGTAAAGGAATATATGTGACAATGTTTAATGAATATAGCAACATTGAAAGTGTATTAATAATAATCAATATCGAAAAACGTTTTTCATTATATCTTGAAATATTAGTGTTTGCAAATTCATGTTATCAGGTACTATAGAACTTTGTTACAGGTCGAGATACTTAGTACCGACACTTAGTAACTTTTTACTTAAAAATGTATTTAATATTTCTGAAAATACTTTATATAAATACGAATAAAAATAATCAGACCGCTTACTCAATGTGTAGTACCATATAATGTAGTACATTACAACAATATTTGAAATAGTAGTGAAATGTAGAATGTGTTCCAACGTTATCTCAAATCAACTGCTTAACAACTTTGCGATCTCAGAAAGTTCATTTCTATTTACTATAAGAATTAAAAGATGACATATTATATACACACAAATTTATACATATATATATATATATATATATATATATATATATATATATATAATTTTTATCTTATAAGACAATTATTTATACATATTAATAATTGGCTAAAATATGTTTCCCTGTTTCAAGCTATACTCATGCGTATCTAAATATCTTCCAACAATCGTACCACTCACTCCATCTAGCGGTCCTTAGTCTCAACCACGCGCAACCACTCTTAACCACGCGCCAAAGTTGGGACGCACGGCATGCTCAAATTAAAGAAAATATATTTGTATATAATTGTATGTCCCTCAGTAAGATTAGGTTGCCATTATAATTTACAATATCTGATAATGCTTTCCTTTGGAGATATATAGGTTTAGTAATGTAATAGGTGGAGATATTTAGGTTAATAACTTTTTATGAAATGAAAAATATAAATTGATGTAAAAATGATTACGTTGTATATGATTACACTGATCCCCATGGAGAAAGAGAACATGTGAGTCACGAGATTCGCAAGGTTTTTACGAAGACTGAATTTTGATGAAATGTGTAAGATAGGACTAACACCTATTAGAAAGTTTTGTGGATTATGAGTGATCAGTCGAAAATTTACGGATGTTATGTTCTTCAAATGTGTGGATACTCGGAATTAATAGTGAAACATATTGTTTTTAAATCTTATTTTGGATCATTTGAAATGGTTTCAAATTTCTTGGAGGCCTACTTTTCCATATTATTGGTGATTATATCTGAATGCAAATTAATGGTGACCTTATAGATGAATTCAGTACCAGTAATCCATAACAGGTAGTCTGCAAACAAGCAGGAAGCAACAATTACATGTTTTAAAAGATCTTTTTAATTTAATGATTAGTTATAGATTTGAGCTTTTTATGCAGATTGAATTTGCGGCTGCTGTCGTGTAACTTTCACGGAAATAACAAAAATCACGGAATTAATTTTTAAGACCAGTTATTGCGTAGCGATTCAACCGTTACTAACTCCCATCCCATTGATCCTAGAACAGTATGAAAACAAGCTCATTCAAGCTTTACAGATATTTTAAATTTGTTTCGATTCCCTGCTGCTGGGCAACGCTAGGCCACAGGTCCCGCTGAATAATGCACGTTCATGTGATATTGAAGCCAGAAATATAGCTTGTTTGTTGATGATGTGGCTTTGGGGCCGGCTACTGCATTGCAGAGGAGGGCACTGTGAAATTATTCTGCTGTTGCCAGGGAGAGGGCGCAGGCTACATAGGACAGAAGGGCGAGGTACATGTTTAGCAAATGTGTAGTTTGCAGTTGTACTCGTAAAGTGGTTCACATCTGAAGATTATATTGTCAAAAGTGACTTTGGGTTATGACATTTATCCATTTTTGTAGACATTCTTTGTAACGTTCACTTTAACGTCAGTATATCTATTCTACAAATGAAATGAAGTTCAGCAACAACTTCGAGCACTTTGAGATAAACACTACAGTAGCATGCAGCAAAACAATTTTTATCAGTGATTATACATATTTCATGAATTTAAAAAAAAGAAAACATATTGTTCAAACTCATTAAATAACTTACACAAAATTCATTCACATATCTTGAAATATAACATTACCTCAATGGATAATTATACTTGACTGCAGAAGTGGTGTATTGAACAAATACAAAAGACAGCAACATATTTCAATCTTTTACGGTTAATCAAAACACAATTATATGTAGTTTTCTTTGCAAAATCAACACGTTGTTCTCTCTAGCAAAGTTGACAGATTTGCCTGTTTATACAATACACGTATTTCGCAATGTGTCAATATCTCTGCGCTTCGTTGATAACGGTCTTATTAAAACAATGAAATATACAATACTTTTTAACTTAGAGTTATTTTTGTTACTCCATACGTCGTAATAAATACAATAATTTTTGGCTGTCGGGAGCAAACACATGCTCGTGAGATATAGCTCCGTCGGCCCCTAAAGATAACTCGGAATCTAAACTTGATGACTCCTAAGTAAAGTCTCTCTTGTGCCAAAACGTACTATTAAATCAGATTTATAATAAATTGCTAAATATATTGTTGTCGGAAAGCAAATCGTGATCAGACTTTTCACAATTAACATAATACGTTACCAGATTATTTCTTGATACTTTCTGCATTAGAATAAAAACCAAAATTTAGAAGTTTTCCATTTAGCACAACAAGGTATATTTTCCACTATTCCATTAGTCTAAAATTCATTAATTAAGCTCTCGTATACCTTACTTAGATTAAAATCTGTTCATGCAGTAGCGTGTCAAACATAAATTCTGTAAATACTATCTGAATTAATATCGGAATGATGAAAATGTCACGTAATCGCGTTGCAATGTATGTGTTGTTAGGAGGCTTTCATTATTTAACACCTATCACAATTTTAATCAACACTGATACGTGTAGACTGGAAAGCTATATGCTGAAAATGTTTTTCTCCGTGAATTCTATTTATCGTATCCCGAATTGTTACGTTTATTGTATCATTTAGTATTTAAAAATGTGTTTATAAATATGTTTTTATTTGTTTTGAAATAATAATAATATTTTCAAATAAATATTCGGTGTCAAACTTAATAATCGATAACATTGAAAAGTGTAGGATGCCAACTCTTTGCATTAATATAAGTAAGATATACTATAATTTTTGCAGTTGTTATTTGCGCACAGCATGTTGCTGTATTATGGAAAACAACAAAGTTTATCGTTATACAATAAAATATTCTGAGATCAGCGATTCGATGGATAGATACTTGCTCCGCAGTTTTGATCAAAATCAATCATTTGATAACCAGACCGCAAACACATAATTTAAACATTATAATATCCTTTCAACCTTTAATAAAGATTTTCTGGTGACTCATTCACGTTCTGTTTTTCACTCAGTATGTCATTTAATACCGCTGCTGTCAAAAAAACCGAACGCTACAAAGCAAGCTTTTGGATTGGCGCGACGAATCCCTGATACACATTTATATTGTTTCAAAAATACATAATGGCACACAGCGATGTAAAATTCGTATCGCACATCAAAACGCAGTAAAGCATGCGAGGGCGCTTTGGCAGTGGCCGGCACTAGCGTATCCCCGTCCTCCCGCCGCGAGCGCTGCGGCGCCGGGGACGGCAGTGACACACGCATCGCGTCGGACGTCCGAGGACGCCAGCAGCGCCCGGGGGGAGGGGAGGACGGCGTGAGGTCGCCTATGCAAATGGGGGTCAGGCCTGGTCGAGACAGCGCAGACCGCGACGAGGACGAGGACGAGGATGCAGCGCGCGAGGAGGGAGGACGCGGCGGCGCAGAGGCTGTCGCAGAGGAGGTGAGGCTGAAAGATCCCGTGACGGTGCTGAGGATAGAAAGAGAGTTTGTCAGGTTGAGTCGAACAACGCATCGTAACGTCAAAGAATAATGTTGGGAGAATTGAAAACAAATCGTCGTTAATGAACAACCTCTTATGTGACGGAATTTGTCATTTTTAAATGTTGATATTAATGATTCAGAATTTACTCGTTCTTTAGTTTGATAAGCAAATTTCCAAAGAAAACTAGAAAGTGTGGTCTTATAATAGAATATAAAAAACCTCTTCGGTGACATTTACAATTTGTTGAAGATAGAATATCTCGTATCTGCTAAGAGTCACTACGTTGCAGATTTTCTGAAGACGTTTTCAGAAAAATATAACAATAAATAAATATTTAATACTATTAGGTCCTATATAGAAAGCGAAATATGCCCAGGCTTGGCCAACTGTACATTATTAACACCAAAAAGTGTTTTCCTTTCTCCTGTATTTTTTTTCACATATGAGATTGTCTGTCATTAACGACGAAATGCATTTATGAGCACTCACAACATACAATTTGGATTTAACACAGAATTTAGGGTTATAAGTTTAAGCTTAATATGCAAATAGATTATTAAATTTATTAATATTAATTGTGTAATTATCTAATTCTGATTTAATGAAATATATCGATGATATTGGCGCTTTCAGTGAGAATGAACTTACTTTAAGGAAATATGCATGTGTGATCGTTTGATTGTACTGATACTGACCAAGGAAATTCAATATGAATACATCTCTACACAGATCTGAAATGAGTACGCGCTAAAAGATAAGAGGTACGAAAATTATAACAAAAACGTCAAGTTAATATGTCAAAATTGAATGCGATCTCCTCACGATACCTAGAATTAGGAGAATATCACCACTTAAGACGAATTTCAAAACAATATTATAAATTGTATGGTGAGTGAATGGCAAGAATATTTTTAGATTTTCCGACATGATTAAGAATCAATATTTCTTTTTTCAACACATTAATTAATTGGCAGCTTCAAGAACATTAATTATTAAAACAATTATTTGAATATTTGGATTTCTTCCAATTCTTTCAAAATTGACAAAGAATAGAACGAAAAACATTTTAAAATCCGAAAATTTATTATAATCAGGCAAATACTTTTGTGATTTTACAGCTGAAAATTTAAGAATAAATCTTTTCTTTTACAATTAAACTCCAAAACATTAATTACGTCTCATTTATAAGGAGGTAATTGCACGTGTCTTGTTAAATACAATTTTCATTTAACTTGATATTGGTAAACGGTAATATATTCAGAAAGCATATTTCCCAAGAACTGTAGTCTACGTTCACTGTACTATTCACTTGCTACTATGGTATTTGCTTTTCAATTATGCTGAATACACGTCCTATATTTTTGTCACCATACTTGAGCCAATGTCTTGAGTGATCATCTCCATAAACGCCTGTTCACAAAATATTGATGTCTTAGTGCCCTCATATTGAATGTCCAGAATTACTTTAGAGAAAATCAAGATTAAAAGTTGGTAAAGATGCTGATACTTACCCGACAATGCTTGCTTTCCGAAGAAAAAAAAAACTTAATCTGTCTTTTGGGACACACAACCGTTACATACTAGTTAGATAAGGAGAGGCCTCTTGAAATTATATTAGTTCACAAATTACCATGTGTGGTCATAGAATGCTTGAGAACGAAGCCATCAACTATATAACGTCTGACGTTACTTAGCCACTTTAACAGCTGGAATATTTCGCATTGAGTTCCCGAAAAAAACAAAACGGGCGAAAAAATCGATGAACCGCAGATATGGAGGTGTATCCGGACCCTGGTCCGAAGCTGTTCTCGCTCCCCTGTGTCCCCAGCGCCCCCTCGCGGGTCGCACCCCAACCCACTCTCCGGCGCCCCCGCCCCCGTTTCCACCAACCAAATCCGTGGGCATCGCCCCAGTCGCAGAAAAGCTATAACTCCCTGGCATGTTGTAATATCGTAGGACTTGTTCTTCCCTGATGTTGTAATTATTGGAGTGCATGTGAGCTGTAGGAAAGGGTGCAGGATAGCCGAAAGAGAACGAGGAAGAGAAGATCTCGCGCGCGGCTGTGGCGCCCGTCGGTAGGTGGCGGCTTCCGACCAGTTCGACTGATATCGATCGGAGAAAAAACCACCGGAAATTAATTAGCGATCAGAGCGGCCGGCCGCTAGAAATTCTCCTCCCCAGTCATGGTAGCTAGTGCTTCAAGGCAAAAAAATGCTGACAAAGATTGCGGCTTGAACTCTAAAAACCCACCCCATCGGTCAGAGACACCAGCAGTGACATCAGTGATGCCCTGAGCCACCTCGCCCGCGTGCCACGTGCCGGGAAAAACCGTTTAGGTGCATTGCAGCTTACCTGGCATTGCGGAGATACGTAGGAAGAGGCGAAAACCGAAAAGCGGAGGTGTAGTCGACGCAGTCTGTGAAGCGGGGTGTTCCAACCCCAACTTCAGTGACCCACTTCCTGTTTTATGCACTTCTCTCAGAAGCACTAATATACAATGTAGTTAAGGCGTCCGGAAAACATTAAACTACTGCTTTCCCCCACTCGACGCGAGGACCGCATGGGTTGAGGTGAAGCAACTGTCTGTCCGCCGGGGAGGGTGCGGTTACGCGACGCAGTCCACTTGGGACCCTGTCGGCTGCAGGCGCGGTTGCGGTGGCAAGCGCAGGCGACCCCAGAAGCGGCCGCGAGGCGCGGCGGACAGCGATACGCCATCGCCGGTCGATTGCGTTTAATCAATCACTGCGCGTTCCCGCGCCTCAGCGCGCGCTGCGAACGGGAGGCGATTGGGGAAAGCGGGGGGGCGGGGGGGCGCCAGCCCGGGGCCGGGCGGGGGGCCCGGGGCGGCCGGGGGGGGGGCCCCCGGGGCGGGCGGGGGCCGGCCCGGCG
>BOPP01000201.1:1380280-1390428 GCA_017312745.1 Gryllus bimaculatus
TATATATATTATTCCCATCTTACTAGTTAGTTAGCTTTATAATGCAAACTACAATAGTTTCACTACAAGTTGCACTTCATAGGAGAGTTTATAGAGTTACGCAAATAGCACGACGTCCAGAAAAAATTAAATTAAGAATAATGCACGCCAATAGTAAATAATTTTTTTATAGTCCCTTCCCCAAGAAGAGTTAGGAACTGAACAAGGTGTAAGCTTTCTAGTAGTAATGATACATTAGTTACATTACAACTTTCTATATACATATACTTCATTTTAAGTTCTTAATATTGTCGTAAATAATCCCAGCAGAGAAATAAATGCTGTAAGAAAGTACCAGGTAGTGTGAGTGAAGAAAACGCAAAGTAAATGGTTCAGAAATGAAAAAAACTAAATGTTTCTGTATCGAACATAGAAAATCTATGAGTTATTAATTTTAATATTTAAACTTTGTAGTAGATGCTTATGTTGAAACTTTTCTCCTTCTTCGTAATTAAGTATTTTTTTCCTCGACTCGCATAAAGGAGGCAAAAACGGAGAACTTTGCAAACGAAAGTGAAAAATTGTGAAGTAATAATGACTTAGTCAACATTATTGTTTATTTTAGTGTTCTGTTTCGTTGCATCAATGTCCACAATCATTGCTATGACAATACAATCAATTACAAAATCACAATGATTATTGAAAATGTTGAAATCATATCGTCCATAATTTAGACGATTTTACTATTTTTTAAAAGCAAGCAATATGGAAATATTACCCCGCATGTGTCAATTATTGCTCTCTTCCTTTATTTCCCTTCCTGTGACAGTGTTTGAAAGTGTGATAATTGGGGAGGTAAAACAATACTAATATGCTACAGAACAAATTTTATGTTTATTAGTTTTTGGTTTTTGATAGTTTGAAAACCTTGTAAAGGAATTGAAATGAAGAAAATTTCGACTACAGGTTTTGGCTGTGTTATAATATCATTCATACTAAGGACGTTTTTGGCTACATCTGTACTATAAATCCAAACAATGATTGTAAATAAAATTTCTAAGAGAAGTAGTTAACTATGAGAACACAGCCATCAAACGAACGTTCGGTATAAACAACGCTATTTAAAGTTGCGGCGATGTTTCACCCCAGTGAATGTTACCCTAAGCTATCTTTCACAAATATGCAACTAAAAGGACTCAAGTTTATCGGCGCAAGACAACAAAATAGAAAGAAGACTCAAGTGTTTCAATGCACGTAATCCTAAAAAAATAAAAATGTAAACACTACCGCCTTCTTCTAATATCATGATTCTCCAGAAAGTGCTTCAAGATCCATAGGCCACAAGTCTTCTGCGAAGATGCTCCTCTTCGCAGATACAAGAGATAAACCTGCGCGAATAAAGTGGTGAATAAAGACAATGAAAGTAAAAATCAACGTTGGTGATGGTAAAATAACACACTGATAATGGTAGTTTTCTCTCCTGTGCGTCTTGGGTCTTTCACGCTTAAAATAACATCTTTGTTTGTAGCAAGATTATTTTATTGTGTATGATATTGGGACGATAGTGCTACCCACCTCACATATAATTTGGTACTAAAAAACAAGCTCAATGATTAAGTATAATAAAGATAATAAAGTTTAATCCGTAAGGATGATGTTAAAACAGTTTAAGGAAACGTTTTTCTTTCAGCACTACCAATACAAGTAAAACAATAAATACTCTTCGTCAAAATAAATCAACATTAAAAGCAATGATAACGTGTGTCTCACTACGATACTTTTGTAAGTCATCAATCTAATTCTTAACAATGCTTTTAAAATTTAAATTCACTTGTCATGAGTCTCGTAACACAACTGACCAACCTGCTATAAACAAACCCTTAATGTAATTGGAATAACTTGAAACAAATTAAATCGATCGGATGTAACATCTTGAACAGCTCGCAGTTTCGTAGCTTACTCGCAATTTTAGTTATTCACTCGTTTAATTTATGTGAGTCGGGAAGTTTTCTTAATAAGGAACCTACGTCCTAATATACAATTAAAAAGTAAATAACCGAGAAGTAAGTAAATAAAAAATAATTCACTTAGGCCGCAGAGCAATTAACAAACTAAAATTACTTTGTTGCGCTTTAATTATTCAGCAATTTTACTAAGCCTGGTCAGATGGACGGAACATTTCATTAAAGCAAATGAGAAGTATGCGTGAAAGTACCTTACATCACGTTCCATTACTACGTTTTCAGGTACACAGATGTACACAATTCAGAATTTCAAGCGTTTATAACATCACAACATATTCACTTGGACTGCTCATAGGTTTCGCGAATCATAGTTCCCATAAACGTATTACGTAAGTGGTGAAGCAACTTTCTCTGAACCGAAAGTTTTAGCACAAATAAAACATTTAACAAGCTATAAATAAAAACGAATTATTTGTGGAACAGAGGTTTATACAGTTAAAACGCTTGTGAAGGAATACAACATTCAAGATATTAAAACATTGCTTTCATAAAGACCTTATTGGTATCTCTTTGAAGGTTACAACAGACAATTACTTTTAAAGTAAGTTCCAAGTCACGACTTCCGAATGTCTTACGTCACCATCTTCTCGCTGCAGTATCTCGTTACGAGGCTGTGGGTTAATAATTAATCATCTTCTAAAACATGTTTGTGAGGTAGAGCAGTGTTTCCTTTTTGAGTAGGTTAGACGGCATAATACAATTAAAATATGAAAACAACAAAAAACAATAACTAAATACATAACTGGCCAAATCAATTCCTCGTAAAATTGCCGTTAAGTTCTCGTTTTTTCTTTTATCCCTTGCATGGATGCCATATACGGATAAAAATGATTGAGTTTGTTGTCGGTCCCTTGAACCACGGAAGTCAGAGAAACAATTTTGTCCGTTGTGAGCACAAGTTATTAAACTTTTAAAAAATTCAAAGCAAGACAGCCTTTATAGAAGATGCGCAAAATATCCCATGTTCATTCCCATCATTTGATAACAACATCCACAACATGAAAACAAAAAGACATTCATGAAAAGTAGTTACACTGAACGCGGGTGTGATGGTCACCTGTATTAAGCGGACTGCTCTGTTAACGGTAATTTCTAATGGAATCCCTAGTTAGTTGGCTTTCAGATGGGTTTGTGAAAATATTTCCTCTTTGAAGTGGTGGCGGAAATAAACTTGTATTCTGCGGTCATGACTTTTTGACAATTTTGCTATTTTTAGCTGCATCACGAAAAGAAAGCAGAGGACGGTGATTACCTTCAATTCCCTGGCTGGAAGCATTGTTAAATTACTAGGACAGTGATATCCAGATTTGATTTATCTCGCGGAGAGTTGTGTGTTTTTAGGTGGCATTGCAAACAATCGGGTTAATAGAAGAGTTTAAAGAATCTACAAAAATTATAAATTGGCGCGTGTCTACATTCATTATTATCATAATCAATTTGTTAGAATTCTGTGATACACAGTTAAGGCTCATTCATAATGAAACCTACTATACATAATATAAAGTTAACGTTAAGACATTCTACGGAACCAGTTACATCAGTGAATGTAAACAAAGATTTAACTACGAAAACTCCCTAGTTCGAAGTTTTAACATTTACGTTAACGTGTTATGATATACTATCGTATGATATACTAACGTGTATGATGTACTACCGCACCAATATACAAAGACATTTTTGTGCTTGCGTTAGAGAGAAATTAAGCCTATTTTTAACAGTATTGTTGTCATTTCTCATTAGGAGCTTTACAAATTTATTTGCGGCGCGCATGTAATATGAAATACAATTCAAGCATGATCGCGCCCATTTTACCTCATGTCATATCATTGAATTAAGAATCTCTTCGACGAGTGCTTATTACGTTGACATCGATCAGTGGGGTTTTTAGCGTTCACATCAACGGCCCTTGTATGAGCTATACCTGTCTGTGTGTTAAAAATACATGATGATGATTTCACGTCAACGATCATGCTTTCAGTGTAAATAATCATTCAGTTACAACGTAGGTTTTCGAAACTCGAATTCACTAAATGAGGTTCCCAGGCATCCCAACTGCTTTGGCCATTAGCGCAGCGAATGTTTGCATGTATAGAGGCGGCAGTGTCCTTTTCCTGCTGGATGGTGAGATTCGGGGCCGTCCTACACGTCGACTTGCGAGGGATCTAGAATTATCTCCCAGCAGGACACCTCCCCAGTCCGGGCAAGCTCTAAGGTCCCGATATGTATCACTGTAACTGTGCGAAAGTGTGTGAAATTGTGTAAAAAGGAAGAGGAACAAAAGATTGCGAATGATCCATGCCCCGTTTGTTCTAGTGCTGCTCCGGCATTAAACTAGCATTGATCGGAGAGAGCACGCAAAACTACCGATCAGAGCAATCGGCTGCTTGAATTCTCCTCCAGGTTCCCATCGGCTGAATTCACCCAGCTATCCAGCTATCGTCGAAAATCCGCAACTGTCGAGATTTACCCCCTAGCAGCGCCCGGCCAGAGTCGCTGGAGAGACAGCGGCATCGCTGGCTCTGAGTTACACGTCGCTTCCCCGGGAGTTTGGATTCACGTGTCACGAACCCTTATTACGTGAGGATTTTCTTGTTGGAACAGCGCGTAGGCGTGACGCTAACGGTGTTAATTATCTTCCCCTCGAACGTATGTTCGCGTGGGGGTTGGAACGCCCTCCCGTGCAAGAAGGGCGTCGAGGCGCGTTGTGACGTCACTCGGTAGGCGACGGCAGAGGCGGCGGCGGCGGCAGGAGCTCTTCAGTAGGCTTTGTGAGCTCCCCTTTTTCAAATTCTCTTTCATCTGAATCTTTCTGTTGTCGCGCGCGAAGAAAAGAACTCGGAGGACCGCGAAGAAAAGCGAACCCTGCGCGAGAAAGAGGGGTGGAGGGGGTGGAGGGGACAAAGGGAGAAAAAAGCGAGGGCTTGATACAAATTTTGGAGGATGCGCGGCTGAAAGAGTGAAACAGACGGGGCGAGGGGAGCTTTTATGCGAGTGGGGTGCTCGCGGCAAAGTTGAGACGTGTTGAGGGTTGGGGACGAGAGGGCGGGTTCGTGATCTCTGTTAACAGACGTGAAATTTTGTCTTTGTAATTCCTGAGACATTTTACAGCTCGGGTCCTGCAGAGGTGCCTCAGGGTATGAATTCATGTCTCTGACTTGCAGGAGCTAGGGTACGAATCCCGACGGTGGCAGGATTTTCGACACGAACTGGACAGTTAGAATGAATTCTTCCGTTGAATGGAGGGGAATTCAACCGGCAGCCTCAAACGGTAGTTTTCCGTGTTTTTTCATTTGTGCGACCTTTCCTTTCTAGTCTCTCCTCACATTTCATACGTTACTCTAACACACCTGTCGGGAGACCAGTCGAGAGCTTGGAGTTTGTCCCGGCTGGAGTAGTGTTCCGCTGGTGGGAATTACCTGCTTGCGGAAAACTCCTCAAGCCGTGTCGGTCGGAGTCATATCTCCCCATACAGCGAAGGAATATTACCTCGAAGTAATATACAGCGAAGGAGTATTATATATATGATAAATAAATGCACTACTCTTACGAAACTAATGTTCATTGCAGTTGACGCACCAGGGATCATGAAATTATCAAAATGACACAGGGTGGCTATAATCTTCATATTTCACGCTTCTATCGACGATTCATGTCGTACAGTGCATTTTGTATTGTCTTAAGAATTTCGCATTGCAACTGTGCCAATGCTATTTTTGTGGTTTGCCCTTTGAACTGCTTTTTCGCAAAGTATACTTTGATTCCCTATCTATGCATTCGCAACATGTAGCACCTTCGTTTTTGATCACTCGAAAACAGCATTGTTAGGCTCAACAACATTACTGGCTATCATAGAGTCCCGTCAGTTGCACACACTCCCCGGTGGGTGTGACGTCCTGTTTGGGTTGATACTCTGGAAGGGGGAATCAGGTTTCCTGACACTGCCTCCTCCCGGAACATGTACTACACTTTCGTGACTAGATCCAAGAGTTGCATAAAACAGGTAATCAATATCATCAATCTAATAGTAATAAATAATTAATGAATTCGAATGAGTATGACATCGGTCAGTCCACTGCTTTATGACTGCCACCTCCCATATCGCCAAAGGAGAGAATGAATTCACCTGGAAACATCGCGGTATCATTGCGTATATTGCACCCTGAGGCCTGAGAGAGTGGCGACAATAGCGACGGCGTGTGTATTTTTTTATGTTTGTATGATGCGTATACGTTTCTTAATTTATATTAATTTATATTTATATATATTCAAACGAACGGATATTCGATAATTTTATATAGCGTATTACGTATATTTAGAGCATTGTATGTTGATTGCTTTATATTTCAATTATATTTAAGATATTGTTGATATTTTATTAATTTTTGGTTTTTAATGTAGCATGTTTCACTTGTAATTTCAATTAATATACATATTTATATCCTCAAACAAACGTGTGAATGCGTGCGAATGTGAATGCGTGTGGTATTCAACAGAAATAGTGAACATGTCTTTCATTCATTGCAGCAGTATTTGTCTGAACTTCTTTTTTCATGGCTCTGGTAGCCTGCAAAGATTTCTCCAATTACGAATGATGTGATAATATTTCTTGTATAAAGAATTTGCGGTATTGGAATTGATACGTCAATGATACAGGTGAAATCATATTTTACTTTAAAAATTATCGCTTGATTTACTAAGTAGACTAACAATGAAATTAATTTTTAGAATTAAAAGGTTTGTAATTGATCAGGAATACTTACACTCTTAATTGTTCCAGCATATTTTATTAGTTTTGGCGCATATTTTACAAATCTTAGAGCATATTTGCATACATATTTCTCCTTGTGATACAGCATTAACTTCCAAGTCTTTCATATTACGATAAGAATGCTTGTTATATTCACGTATGCGCATTTTGAATTAATTTGCAAAATACGCAAATGTTACGTAGTCATTACACTATTACATCTGATCACTTTTATATTTTCTCCTACCGCAATTGAGATTAAAATCATTATCTATCCTGTCCATCATCTGTATGTTTACTTTTTGTCTGTCTACCATACATTTAGACTTTTGTGTTGGAAAAATACGTGAATGTGGGACTTCGGGCCATTACTTTGACAGCTTGCGAAGCAGTCCTATTCTGTGTTTGCTAAAGGTGCATCTTACTTTAATTTGAAGAATTAGTAAAAATATATTTATACTTCGACAGAGGCGCACCGACAATTTCTTTAGGAAAGGGGAGATGAGTTTAATGTTCAATCGACTTGGTATTTTATAATAAAGGAATTCGCCTCGTATTCTCTCAACCTTGAGTACGGCAGTATTTGGCGATGTATTCTGTGGGGCTAACGTGGTCGTTAATTCTGAATAACTAAATGACTGACGGCTGACACATAGGCAAGCCTTTACACCGGTAAAAAAAATGATCACGTTTAGAGAGATGGGTGACCAGATGTTTCACTTCCCAGTGCCAAAATTCAACCTAATAAATATCATCAAAAAGATAAATGTCTGCTTATATTCAAGAGAATTCATTTTAAGTTCCTGAAAACCGTCTTGATCGACGACAGAAACGTAGCACGTAACTGATAACAATGAGCATAAAAGCACCGCCGTCGCAGGCACTACATTCAGGCTCTCAAAAACATGTTTTCGTATAAATGTTTCCCCGTAATTCCGTTCCATTAGAAAAGTCGTCGTGTGACGCGCCGACGGAGAGCAATGCCCTACCCCGCTCGGGGTGCTCCTTTTTTCGAAGGACTCATTAGTAACTTTCAAAACCAAACGCGCGAGCAGTATAACTCGCCGGAGCTCCATCCAGCCCGGCCGGAGGGGCCGGGGGCCGAAAAAGAGACGGGTGGGCGGCAGTTCGGAAGAAAAAACCGGAAGGCCGAGGAAGTCGTGCTGTCGTCGTTGCCACTGACGACGTTCTCATGTCCGTACGTCTACTGTTTTCACTGTTATTGTCATAGTTGGGCTTCCAAGGAGACCTATGTTTTACAGGTCGACGAACGTACTAAGAGAGAAGGCTCGGGGCATCATCTGACGTCACTGCAGAGCCTGTGATCGGAAGGGCCAAGGTTCCAGTTCCGATGGTGGCAGTGAATTCGACCAAGAACTCGAACCAAGATAAATAATTTTACCTGTGTTAGGTCACATAAAGAATAACTCACATGTAAAAATATTACAAAAATGAGAAAATATTTTTTTCTTCAACAGAGGCAAAAACAAGTTGAATGGCTGTGGAGTGTCGAATACTAATCGAATTCATTATTTCTGTTTGCAACGAGATGGCAGAGTGAATAAAAACAACATGTGATCCTGAAAGTTTTAATGAGTTTAAATGTATAAACAGTGGTTTTCCTGATCTGGTCGTGCAGATTTTACTCTATGTACTGATTATGGGTTGAAGAAATACAACATAATGACATACGAAATGTAAAGCAAAATAATCAAGGTACTACAAATATAATGGAGGATGAAAGAAACAAACCTAGAGGTGCAAAAAACTACGCATTTGATCAAATAAAATGTTGAGAAAGTTCTTTAATTCCATGAATTTTTGAAGTCATTTGAGTGAGATATTATTGATATTACTAAATTTATATTCAACTAAGAAGTAGCTTTCTTAAGCGCACTATTTGCGAAGGATGTATCATTTCAGAACAGGTTCTTAGGCAATGAAATAATATATAATTCGTGATCTTCGACGTCTATCGGAATATTATAGTTGAAGAGTATTGTCAGGTGGTATTGAAGTAATATTTCTTGTCAGATTGGAGCGCAAACAACATGTCGATTTTACATGAATACGTTTCACGTGATTTGTGTTACGAACAAAGAGCAAATATTTCAAATTTCAGATCAGTTTTTTACGAACAGATGATTCTAAAAATCGATTTAGTCATCTCAAAGGACAAATGAACAAGAAAAACAAAAATGAAAAAATATTTTTACTATGTAAAACTTTCTCAATGTTTATTAAAATTACTATATTCCAGAACCTGCCTAGTTGAGGTAAATCGCCAGAGTCAAACCATTTAACACCGTTGAATAGTGAGTTTCTTATGTAATTCTAAATATACAAACTTAATATTCACGTTGTCGTAGGTTGGATGAGTGTATTTTTATTACAAGCTCGAGGTACTTTTCCGCGGTTTCTCCGAACATTACCAGACAATTGCGGAGATAATTCCCTAACAAACGGGCCATGAACCGCACGCGATCTTTCCTGCTTCTTCCTTGTCATATCATCAACCCTTACTTACAATTACATGCTCTACACTACCACACATGCTGGAAGACCGGTCGGGAGCTTGGAGCTTATTCCGGCCGAGGCGTTGCCTGGTTGGGGTAAATCTTTCAAGCCGAAGGAGGCGTCGGCCTCGGATTTCGCCATCCAGCGGCTCGCAACATAATCACTACCAGCTCGCTAAAAGCATACACTAAACTGACATGACTAATGTTCTTAACAGTTGGCACTTGCGGAAAGAAATATCCAGCAATCAATCAAGAGGTACGAAATGGGCGTATATTCCTCATCCTCGTCCTTTCTATATTTATATTATTACAAATTTGTTCATTTATTCTACACAAAACTCCTTCAAGCACGTATTGTTAAATAGAGATTTACACATTCAGACAAAACAAAAATGAAGCAGTGGAAATAAATTTCAGAGTGCTCAAATTCTCACGTACGGTGATTGGATTGTCACAATTCCCTTACACCACCTCCATCACCGGAAAGGTACAATCGTAAATCGAAATACAATTGTAAAATCGCGTTTCACAGTCGAAAGACTTCGTTGTCTCCACCGAACTGAGCAGTCACGAGGGGAATGCCATCTCCATCTCTTTCCTCTACCTTTTCCCCTCCCACCGACCAATTTTAATGCTCCCGGAGCAACGGCGAAAAACCTTCTCTTTGTGTACTCCATTACTCCTGAATTTGTGGACAGTGTACACTAATAATAATGGAATTGTATTATTCAATCTCGCGCGGGAGATAATGTAATTGTTTGTGGTGCGGCTTTTGGATTCATTTGCGTAACTGTGTGCTGCGAATTAATCTGATCGTCTGTAGCGATTGCGTGGTCTCCGGAGCGCCCGCAAGGGGTCCGCTGCCCCCCTCCCCCCTCC
>BOPP01000201.1:1396237-1411299 GCA_017312745.1 Gryllus bimaculatus
ACCGCTCACACGAACGACACTGGCACTGAGTGTTATCGCACTGATCGCTGCGGGTTGACCACTGTCGGAGAGCGATAAGGCAGAGCTACCTCGGGCACAAGCGTTCGCCTCGGCGGCTCGGAACGTACTGTGTAAAGATACCTGGCAAACGTGTGCGCGTAACGGACGCCATGCTGCGCAGATGCTTATATTGCGTTCACGCAGGAGGAACCCTTTTTGAACGCTTGTACAGCCCGTGTTACACGAGGTGAAAACACTGAATTTTGTCTGCATACGAAAATATTGTTTATTGTAATGTGTAATGTGTGTTGTGTATTGTAAATATTGTAATTGTTTAACTATCGTAAATTACACTAAAATAATCGTTTTTCTCTCTCATTTCACATTCGTTAGATAAGAAGGCATCAACAATAGGGAACAATATTTATTGTGGTAATTCGGGGTATGTTTTTTGCAAAAAATGATCAATAAAAAACTTGTTGTTTTCAAAATTTTGGATAGGGTTTACACTATTTCCTTTTGCACTCATGAATAACTTAGTGTACTCTTTTATCGGGTCCGGTATGAGCAACGAGAACTTAATCACTCTGTATGATTTACATACGTAGTTGTTTATTACAATTAATGCTGTCTGAACATTCATTTATTTTATAATGTAACAAATTATAATAGTAATTGTCACTAAATGTATCTATTTTGAAATCCGAGCGTCCTAGTATGACACAACTTCAATTTGCTTTCATAATGTGTTTGAAACAAATTAATTTCTATGACGTGCTGTATTGTGGATCCCTTACTTACGACCTGTTATCGTAGACATGAACTTAAGTCTCGATAGAGAATAAGTTTCACTTTGGAAATTAGTCAGTTATCAATAGAATCTACATGGAAAGGAATCTACATGCATCTTACGCGAAATAAACAATCATTATTGTGCCTTTGATAATATTTTAGAAAGGTTACCTTTTGAAAAGTGGGTAAGATAAAAACCGTTACGAACGTGAAAACAGGAGGTAGGAAGATTTTTTTTAAAAGGAAAACGTTTTGTGGTATACTATTTACAATAATACATACAATCATTATCAAGTCAGTAAATGTAAAAGCTGACAAAATGATCACATCACAGAATCACATAACTTCATAGGCACGTACAATAATAATACAATATTTCCTAATTGCTGAAAGTTTTGTAAGGGTGCAATATTTCATATTTATTCGGCATAGTGTTCAGGCGAAGATTTTGCAAGAGGATAAGTTACATAAATACATATTCAACAAATAATTGTTAAATTTTGTTCATTTCAGCTCCAAAAATACGCTATAACACGAATGACGTAACATCAAACATTGTTTCTTTGATATATGACTTATACGAGAATTCATCCTATAAGCTCATAGTACTGCGCGACAGATGCCCAAGGCTTTTCCCTCTTTGCTGTAATGAACATCGCAGACTTTCCGGTCTAATTTTCGACTTTGCAATAAGCCTTTCCTTCCAAATCAAACTCAACCTTTTAGATCTCTCAAAAACAGAGGACGGCTGTCAGAGAGAGTGAATGAACCTCTTTTGTTCTCTTTCTGTCCCCCCAAGCATGAAGCGTCTCTTTGTCGTCTCGTGTTTCCTAAAATTTACACTAACACGTCTACGTTCCAGTACTGGGGCCCGTAGAGTATCAATCTAGGTGAAAGGTTGCGCTTGGCGGCTTAAAAACAAGAAAGACGGAAGAAAGCATTGCACATCAGAAAATGTACTGATATACCGGAAAGCTTTGTGTTGCAAAAATATACAGTAGTATTTTAATATCCCTGTAGTATTACAAAGTTTTCGCGAATATTATTCGAATTCGTAAGTTCTAAAAGATGAATTTATAAGTAATATTAATGTGATTGAATAGTTTGTCGTTGTAAGGAAAATTCAACCAGAATAAATGTAAATGATTCTCAGTAACACTAGGCTTTTACATGCTAAAGCTAAGATGCTAAAGAGTTACATGCTAAAGAGTTTTGCATATTTTGTCAATTTTTTTGTAAAATTGTTTCTAACGAGATAATTATTTACAAATAAGAACTTTGTATTTTTAATAAACATATTATACATTTATTGAAAATATTTTGAATTTCATATGTTTACGTATCGGAGCAAACGATCTGTACCATCTGCCTCGCTAGAATGGTGCTGCAATAATATCAGAATATAAATTTGCAATAACATCAGAATGGCCAAGAATTTTTTCCTCTCATAGATGTGGACAATTAGAAGCTAACAACTTATCAATGTATTGGCAGTTCCTTGATGGGAAAGACTAGACTTAAATTTTATTTATTTATTTTAAAATAAGTATATAAACATTTGTATTCAAGGGAGTCCCATTGAGGAAGATAGAAGAACCTCCACATAAGGATCGTATTGACATACCCAGCGTGTGAAATATCTCGATCACTTCTTTGCGTTGTTGAAAACGGACTCGGCAGATGACAAATCTCACGTAAACCGCCACAACTGCAAAACCATGTTTAATGAAACCGAAAATTTAATTTGTATGTGGTAGTATTAAAAAGAAGGTCTGTAAAGTGTAATTTGTATTTTTAAGGAATGTATGTAGTATTTTGTTCAATGTATTATTGTTATAAATTTGTTTCATAGCCTGAAGATGAGAATGAATCACAATTGTCGAAACGTCGTGTATTTGAAGATTTAATTACAAATGAAAATGTAAAAATTTCATTTTTTTAATAAACCAACCAAAAAAAGGGGTCAGTAAAAGTTAAACAATAATACATGAAGTACGCAAGAACAAGCAATGAAACTCCTCAGCGGTTTAAACTTGAAGACTAGCGATTGACCTTTTCCGAACAGAGCGCGAGCCAACAGACGCAACCGTCATTTCCAACGCGTAGTCGTGTGAGAGGCATCGGGGTTCACCGCGCTGACTGACCTCTCTGCCTGTGACCGCGCTCCGGTCCGCGGAGTCCTCCGCCCCAGTGCACCGCGGGGGCAGCGAACAGAGCGCGCTGGTGTCGGTGAGCTGCGTCTCCCTACACCGCTCTCGTGCTGAGTCAGTGGCAACCGACCGCTCCCAGGTGCACCTGCCCGACGAAGCACCACCGGGGCGAAGCGGCAGTGGGGGTGGCGACGCTGGCGCGGGCTGGTGAGGGAAACGCAAGAAAATACTAGAAGAGGGAGAATATCAAACTAAAAGAAAGCAGTGCCTACTTTCTCGCCCGTACTTTCCCGCAAAAAGGACTCAAAGTTTTGAAAAATTGTACATGTACTTATTTAAAATCTATATTAAAGAAACATATTTCACTAAGATAAACAACTCAATTTTTATAAATGTAGCAGTAGAAAGACGCAAAAAATTGAACTTTTTGCATTTTTTGGAAATTCCGAGTTTCTAGCGCAAATGAGATGTGCACCATGCTCTGAAACGTTCTTCACACTAACCAACAACAAATTTAGCTCCAATCAATGGAGCCATTTTTTGAATAGGTAAAGTACCATTCAAAATGAAAATATTGGTTTCAAACTTGAGAAGCCAGATATCATTCAGATCAATTGGGGGATATCACTTTGGAGAAAATCAGTTGAACAGATTATGTAAAACTTATTAGAGATTTTTTCTGTATTTAGCAACTGGATTTATCAACTTTTTCGTTATCAGGATCAACACAGATACATCCAATGATTAAACATCCTCAACACTGTCGGGACTAATGACGATAGCACTAGATGTACCCGTAAGTTATGTGCTGCCCCTTACCCTAGAGCTAGAATTAATCTGCTCGCAAGAAGAAGACGAAGGAGGAGGAAGAGTACGAGGTGACATAAACTTTGTTCATTCTGGCTGAACAATGTCATTACACATTATTGATCCGCTTTTGTTGCATAAATAAACGAATACATATCACTAATTTTTGTGTGTGTACCTTGCGTGGGCGGTCTGTTGGGGGAGACTTGTTTGACATTTCTGTCACACCACAGTGACAGGTAGAATTATCATTTATTAAGACAGCATACGAGCGGGACATGGTTAATGCAGCACGCAGACATTGGCGGACATATTCTTTAGCTTCCTCCTTTCTAAAAACGCCTCTTCCAATTTGATGGTAAATCAGTTTCATAGCATTTATGCATCTTATGACATGGACATTGGTTCTGCGGCTCCCTTCTATACTGCAGTTATGTAGCTGCATCGAGTGCTTTTTTTCCATTGTCCATTCTTCCTTGAAACAAATTAAAATAAAATATTATATTATAAAATGGAGATGTTAACAGCTTGATAATTTAAAAGTTGCAGAACGTACTCACAATGCTTTGCTTGGTTCGCAACATTATTAATTTTTTAGGATTCTCTACGAATGTCTTTGAGTGTCAACATTAAACCATCCCAAATGCTTCCGCAAACATTATGTTGAAAACAAAATTTGATGATTTTCTTCTATGTTTTTAAAATTTTTACGTCTTTCGGCGTAACTCCTAAGTGTCTCCGTAATTTTTATCCTCCTTTTTTCCATCTTGTGGTTTTGGAAGTTGATTGTTCACTCAAAAATATGCGGTCAGTGTTTTAACACCATCGTGTTTACACACAGGCAAAATTGCCGACCTTCTCCAATCACTACCATTAGTATACACAACACAGAGTTGCTTTTTTATACTATCAACGTCCAATTTTTTTATAAACACATCTGGTTTTACAATCGATATTAAAACAATAACCAATTTTTTTTCATTGTTTTTTCTCAGTTTGAAATTGCTTAGTCTCAAATTGAAAGGGTTTGGTCTTAAAATGAATGTGTTAATTCTCAATATGTTGTTTTCTATCAATTTCATTATTTCTTTTCAACTTGAAGTTGAAAAGGAGTCGTATTATTTAATTCAGAGAATCCTCCACCTTTTACACACCTGGTCGAGAACATCGCGTTGTTGTCGGCCTACCTTTACGACAGGGTTGTGGACATGTCTTGCTTACCGGTCAGCCGAGCGAGAAATGAACTGAATTTCGAAGTGCGAGACAACTGTCTCCTGCCGTCTGCCTGGCAGAGCACCACCGGATGAAAGTGGAGGTGATTGTTGCGATGCCGGTGGTGCGGTTGGTGACATGAATAATGGAGCAATTAGACAAATATATTGTATTGGTTTGTGTTGCCTAGGAGACTAGCTAATCCGAGCGCCTCCGATGGAAAGTGCTTTCATGTTGACAATTTTCATCTGTGATATGTAAGTTCATATTAAAAAGAAATTTTAAAAACATTAATGTCGCAAGGTGCGTCTACCATAAAAAATAAAGGAGCATGAAAGAGTATTGATAGAAGTTATTTTTAAAATTCGTGTTTCATTATATTAGCGGGTATAACTTTGTAAATACAAAGAAAACATACCATCGATATTGTCAAGAAATAAAAATATAGAACTTGGAACGAGTATATTAACTTGTAAAAAATAAAACAGTTGAGCAGTGTAATCGGTTGGTATGGAGGCAAGTGCGTTTCGGAAAAGTCTGGTAACTGTTCATAAGAAATGGCCTGACGCCTGACGATTAAGTCGTGAAAATTTTCAAAGTGAAATTTTTGGTAGTATACCCAACGAATTGTAAGTTTGGCAAAATCTAGGGGAAAGTATTTGATATAAATAATCGGTGGTTCAAACATGCAGCACAAAATATGAGGGGAAGCGGAGCAGGTAACAACTTGCTGAATGATTTGCAAATTCAGAACTTACGAACAATATATTTTCATTGGAGAGAACTCAAGATGTTATATTAGGCAATACATCGAACGTGAGGTGAACGAACAGCGACGTTGGGTCAGTGGAAAGCAGTGGAAGCTTAACTCATTGGAAATAACTATAATTGCGGTCGCCTACGGAAACATACACTGTTTCATTACCGAAGTTCATAAGATACGTACGATACATAAGAACAGATATATCTTACGTATGTTTCCTCATTTGATTATTACAGGTCGTCACATACTACAAATGTTACCTCAAATGTTTCCCTCAAAATGAAATCCTAAATGTTCTCTGAAATGTACTCCTAGTGTATTGCTTCGCGGAGGAGCGCAGGCCCGATTACGCCTACAGAGAAAACTACGCCTTTCACTATTCATCTGATTCAGACTGATTTGCGCATCTAAAGTAATTTAACTTAAAAACTTTACTTATTTCTGCCCATTGGGAGATGAATACATTTTTTTATCGGGGTGTGGCCATTCCTACACAGCAAGAGAATTCGCATCATCCGTGCGAGCAATCTCTCGATCGAGGTTTATCGCTGTGACCCTCCTCGCTGTTTCCGATCGCGCGTAACGCACCAGTCCACGCTGCGCTGTGCTCCGTTGGCGACCCGCCCTCTCCGTCTCCCCGCTGAGTGAGTGCTAGACGAGCGCACCTGCCCGCCGGAACAACACCGGGTCAAAGCGATCCACCGGCGAGGGCGGGGAGGTTGGCAGCAGTGCGTTTGCGGCGAGAATTAGCGCGCTGAATTGTGGGCGCGTCGCGACGCGGACGAGCGCCTCTTACGTCACCGCCAGGGCGTCGGGGCGGGTCTCGACCTGGCGCGGCGTCGGTCGCGCCGCCTCGCCTGGCGTCGTGTCGCGTCGCGTCGCTCCGTGTGCCCGACGCGGCGTGATGAAGCCCCTTGACAACGAGGGTTATGCAACCCGCGGAGCGCTGCTGTGCAACGGGTTGCGTCCGGCTCGCTGCGTCGTGCATGAAGGGAACAGGGTGGAGTAGTGGATACGAATGGCGGACTAACGAACTGTCGGCCGAGGGGGGGGGGATTAGCAGACCGAGGGAGAGGAATGCACCGCGGGTGGTCCATCCGAGCTGAATGCATTATCACTCCAGGTCATGCTCCCTTCCAACTAAACTTTTACTTCCACTATGCATTTCTTTGCCCATTCTCAGAATTGTGGCATCTCTACGTCATAGTGACAATCAGAAAATGAGCGGGGTGGCATGGTATTAATTTATGTGTATTCGTAGAAATTTATATTTTAATACCTTACATTAACTGTGAATAATATTCTTATACAGCTTGACGATAAAATACTTATAAAACACCTGAATATGCTAAAATTGATTTCTTCAATTTGATTATGAGATGTGATTCATTGAAGTTTTAAACGTAGATTATGAACACTTGAGAATAAAAACGGACAACTGAGCACGTTTCTAGACATTTTAATAATAAATTATTTTGTGTTCAATGAAAGTCCAGGGTATAGAATAGAAACATTAATACCGTGATTATGTCCAACCATCGTGCTTATAGTAACATATCGTTGTTAGTTATATGAATTCTGATGTATTTTTTCAATGTATTGATGCATTAAAACAAGAAATGTGTTTGGCTTATATTTCAGATATCGAAAAGCATTAACGTTTTAATCAAATATTCAGTGAAAACTCATTTGAAGTTGAAAACAGTATGACAATTAAATTTTAAGGCATAATTTGAATTATCGACGATAATTAAATTAAAAACGATAGAGCCATAGTTTTTGAAAATATCCCAAGGGTTTGATATAAAGTACTCCAAAAATTAAAATATCGGCTTCAAATTCAAGGTGACTGGACATCAGCCAGATCAATTTGAGAATCATTACTTTGGAGAAAATAGATTGAACGGTTGGCCCGTAGCGTGTTCACTGATGGACGGACGGACGGACAGACAGACAGACGTTTAAAGTCATTCGATTTTTCGGTACCAAGGAAATACAAAACATGGATTGTGGCAACACCATGTGATCGAGGTGTTTTTCTAAACTTAGCAACTGGATTTATCTACTTTTTCGTTACCAGGTTTCTGTAATAAGAGTTTTTCTGCCGAAAATTTGCCGTTTTTCACACAGCATTTAATAACGTTCTCTCTACTCCGTTGTAAAGAAGGCCAACTTAGATGGTATTACCTTCTGTAACGTAGAACATAGTACATTGGACTAATTGTTTTATTTTTATCTGGACATTAACAATGTTTTATCCACTTACATTCTCTAAAAATAAACTTTCTGAAACGTAGATAAATGTTTTAATAGGAGTTATTGTAATGCAATTGTTGTATTAATCCTTGTCTCTTTATTGACAATCAATGTCGTATTGTGTGTAATATATTTGAAGGAAGGCTTTGGTTCCTATTAACTACTTGTACTACCAATGTACGCATGTAACCTTTTGCAGTAAGAATAGTTGTAAACGAAAATCATAATTTATTAGATTGTTAAAAAAAGAGGATAAAATGTACGATATTCGGATCGTATATCTTGTTATTATATTATGACGGTTACAATGCTCGCGGTAATGTCGTCGTTTGTCAATTTTCCAATTTCGTATCTAGCAAGATCTCTCATTATACGTATATCATAAATGAGTATTATGTTGTTAAGATCCTATTGTTGCGTTTTGCTGTATAGTTCCAGTTACTCTTCTGTCTAGTTATCAAAACACATTACCTCTCAGGTCTAGAAATCTAAAAGTGTTATGAAGGGGATGTGGAAGTATATGTAGGGTGGAGAGTGAGAATGAAATGTACGAGTAATACAATGCTTTGGAACAGAACAACGAAACAGATAAACATGCCGATACAACACATGAAAAATATTGTGAAGTCAAAGAGTAGAATCAACAAGTAACAGGAGAGTGTGTGAGGCCAATGAATGCACATATTTTTGTAATAATGATTTCGTAATAATCAATGGCGCGTTAACTCGCGTCCAATCACTAGGAATACAATTACATGAATACCAGTTGAAGGTGAGATTCTTTATATACTTTTTCCAACTGGCCACACATTTTCTAAAAAGAGAAGCTTCCGGCTTATCCGAAACTACTTAAGTTCATGTTCTTAATTTTATGAATTGTTTGACGAACTTTACATTGACTATTTATTACTTATAAAATGGTGGTCTTAATCTTTACAATAAGTATTAAAACAATGCAATTGAAGAATAAAAAGAAAGACTTATAGCTGCCACTTTGTAATGGTTATTGTTATTTGGAGCATTCCAATAATAAATCAACACATAATACATTTTAAAGAATATATTATTTCTATATCAAGGCCTATTAGTTAATTAACCCAGAAGACCTCACAATAACGAATAGTGTACTGGGTCACGACCGCTTCAGTGCTCCTCGCTCAGGATCGTCAGTAGAATAGGTTAGACTATCCTATTACATTAAGAATCATTTTTACATCAGCATTCTTTTTTGTGAGTTTACCGCTCATGTGCATGTAGATATTGGAGTGTTGTGACAGCAGTTGCAGAAAAAAATATTTTCTCATTGTTTTCATGAAAGGTTGCTGTGATTTTTCGTTTTCCTCTTATTGAATTCAGATTGTTCATTTATCATTCAAATTTAAAAATATACTATGGTTCTCATATTAACAGGTTTAATTTGATAAAGACGTAATACCTAAAAGCATTTATGGTTTCATATTTTTGAAGGAAAACATGCTGTTTGCTAACTTCTAATACAATTTCTTACTAGCTGAATTTAGCATCGCCGACGCAGTAAACTGCTTCAAAAGTACTTTCAAGTGTTGAAAATGTCTTTCATACTTCATTTTGTTCATGCGTAGATTTGTCTTTGCAGTATCGGACAGTGAACGTACCAATGAATCGTTAGATAGTAGTTGATTTTGATATACTTCCCTTCATAAATTACCAATCCCCAATGGAAACTCCTAATGTTACCTCCATAAGGGTTATGAACTGGCAATACTGCAATTTCAAAATTATTATTATCATAAAAATACAGGTATTGAAATTGGTACAGCAACATTTTTTACGATTTTTGCTAATGTGCACAATAATGCACAAAGATCACCTGTGAGCAGTTCTTCTGTGTTATTCTCTAATCTTAATATAAGATCATTCTGAATTTGTTTCGAAAATTCTGTCGCAAATTCTTCTGCACTAACATTTCATTATTGCCAGATTTGCTTAACATCTTCATATTTTTCTTCCCTAATTTTTGAAGAGATTAAAACTCCACAAACCCATTCTAATAGGTGTTCATTTCTACTTATGCAAGAAATTGCTGTCAATCGTCTTGTATGTGAATTTACATCAACATTAAAGGGTGACTTTGATATGTTTATGTGATAAGGTGCTGGTAAAGTTTAATTAGAATACGTTATAGGGCACGTTCATTTAAAAATCGGTATTTGCACACTTACGAACCTAAAAGGGAGAATACGAACGTAAGAACAACCATTCATTATCTAACATTACTTAGAGATGGGATTCCAAGACAATTCTGTTCGTACGTTTTTGCAAATTTATGTTTAAAAATATAATAGGTCTTCTGATAAAAATTACCATGAAATATGCAGCGCTAATCACTTGTTCATATTAACTGCACTTGCTCACTTAAAGAGAGCAACATCAGTTTTGCCATCGTCATGAAAGAAATTTATAACGCTTTGAGCGAAAAATGTCTTTGGGTAATCTAGTTAAGCAACACCATGTGCATACTCGTAGATCTATTTAGGTGGTGTTCGTTTAATGTCCGTCATACTACGATTGCAGCGCCAACATACGAGAAACACGGTTTTGCACATTTCTTTGAATCTTCTGGCCGGATCCAAAAACAAATTATCAGCTTTCCATCAGCAGACCGAGGCGAGTCGGATTGCACCCCATACCTCTCGATTGGTGCAAGGGAAGTGGTCTAGCCGTCAGTGACGGATCCGCCCATCCCAATATACGAACACACACACTTGGAGTTTTACTCAAATACTATATAGAGAGTATTTCTCAATATAAATGTATCGAATTCGTTTCCTTAGTATTATTTATTTTAAATAGATTTTTCCATTTCATTTTACACGTACTTCCACTTATATTTTATTTGACCTTCATTTTGCAATACATTTTCACACCCGTATTTCCCAGATCATCACACATTGATCGAATATACGTGCCACAGCATGTTATCATTACGTGCTTATAGAGAATAACACATTTGATCGCCTTTCCGCACCCATCGAACCAATTCGAAGCGCTGTGTGACTGATCGCGAAGGAAGCTGCGTGTAAGAACCACTACGTCTTCGTCAACTCAGCGGCAGATTGCGCCAATCGAAAGCCTCGCTCGCCCGCGGCCCGATTGGCTGACGGTCCGTCATCTCCACTCTGAAAGGGCGGTGTTCAAGGGCCGACAGCGCGAGACGGGCGGGCGGGGAGGTGGAGGGGAAGGGAAGGGAAGGGGAGGGGAGGGAGGCGCTCTGATGAAGGACAGATCGCGCGCCGCTGATGGATGGTATCATCCCGTTTGGAGAGCTCCACTTCGTACATCGGTGCCTGACAGCGCGGAGGGGTGACGGAAGTAAGTGACGCAACGGAGGCGTTGGACAGTGGTCCCGAAGGCACGACGACCCTTTGGAATAATGTCAATGATAATAATAATAATAACAATACTAATAACAACAACAAAAATAATAATAACAATTATCAGCATTTAGTTTATAAATTAACTTAAGTGATTAAATTTATATTTGTTGAATTGTTTACCTTTTAATTAGTGCTTAATATAAATATATGTTTGTTAATAGAATTGTACTCCGGACATCATGCTTTGATAAAAATATCTTTGTGCAACTCAAAACATGTACCAGAAAGCTGTGAATAATGATCATAATAATGTTAATAATAGTCATATTAATAATATCAGTAATAATAATATAGTAGTAATTGAAGGGAACGTCACCTGTTTTCTCGTTATGCTGCATTGGACATTATTTTACGTCTTTTACATTATTTTATATTAAGTTTAATATACGTTTTAATACAAGATTTCCAAACTTGACACATTGATCTGTTGCTTGCAATGCGTAAACGGTTTAGGAGAAGAATGAACCAAAACATACATGCGAGGGTTATC
Source organism: Gryllus bimaculatus (assembly GCA_017312745.1). Classification (NCBI taxonomy): domain Eukaryota; kingdom Metazoa; phylum Arthropoda; class Insecta; order Orthoptera; family Gryllidae; genus Gryllus; species Gryllus bimaculatus. The sequence continues at coordinate 1,408,124 of BOPP01000201.1, forward strand.
AAATGAGGAATCAGAAATATGACAGCAACATACATCGTATACACTCCAAACGCTCTTTAGGTATGTCGACAAAAGACAAAATATAGTTCTCTGTTATCCTTCAGCAGCAGTAAATTAATCGAACTATATTTCACAATGGTAATATTCCTTTCAGGAATTTTAAAATAAAAATGAAACCAGCCTGCAAATATTTGTATCTTCCAGTTCAATTTATAAAAACTATTATTATCGCTTTGCAGGGTAAGTACAGAAATGCAAAAAAACAAGAAATGGGAAATTTAGAAAAAACAAATGAATATTTTTCAGGGACTCTTCGAGGGATTTATTTAATTTCAAATGAAAATTGTAATACCTTCACTACCAGTATAAATAGAGTGAGCGGTTCAACATTGAATTCTGCGTACACCCTGCACAAAATCATTTCGCAGTGTGCAAAGTCAACAACTGTACGCATTTAATATTGTCATCCAAAACTTCATTCGGCATTTGGTAGATCATAAATATGGACGTGAACTTTGGCAGAGGAAGATAATTTTCTCGATTTATTTATTGGAGTTTGTGAACCCCATCAAATGCCTTGGCCATTGAAGCTGATCAGTGGTATCGCTATGATGACAGTGATAAAAATGAAGAGATGGATGATGGAGAAGTAATGGAATGAAATATAGAGATAACGGGATAATACCTGAGAAAACCTTCCGAGAGCTAACTTTGTTAATAACATTTTCCACAGATATTGAAGCCAGAATTCGGTTAAGGAAGGAGAATCTTTTACGCCACAAACTCCCCCGCCCAGTACGTCCCCGCTCCTCGATTTTTAATCCAGCAGAATGTACGCGTCACACGCATGATTGGCAAGAGACAAATATGTATCCCCAGTGGTACACCGAAAAAGCGACCACTTCAAACGAAGCATTCGTACGACGCGCTCAAACCACCTGCTCACCAGGCCAACACGTTTAACTACTTTTCATGCAGGAATCCACTTCCCATCCAGCGGAGCAGGGGGCGGTGTCTGCCCTCCTGACCGCACCACCACCCTGTGTTCCTGCGATTCGGCGGTGGCCGGGCGCAGCAACAGCGGAGGTGGCGCGGCGGCGGGAGCGAGCAGAGACGGAGGCGGCGCTGCACCGGGGGGAGCGCAGGATGGCGACCCAACTGTTGCGTGCCTCGAGTGAGAAGTGATGAGTCGCTTTCGCACGCGCCCCGCCCACCCCTCATCCCGCCCCCTCCTCAGCCCATTGCCCCCGCCCCGACACGCGCGCTCGAGGAGCCTACTGTAAACCGTATTAGAGAACCGCGCGCGCGTAGTGCTGGCGCGAAAAACTCACCGACCTATCGGCGAGCCATCTACAGCGCCAAGGAGAAAAAAGTTGAGGGCCCGGGTGTTAGGTACTAAGGATCAGGTTGGGAGAGTTGAAGACTGGTCGTTTTACGGAGGGGGAGGTTCGGTGGGAGAGAGGAAATGAGTGGAGGGGCAGGGGGATTAGAAGAGCACAGAGAGGAAACCAAAGAACGCGAGTCATTAGCTGGGCGGCGCCGGCTAAGTCTCGGAGTATTTTACTAACTACGGACACCTTGGGAATAGAGCATTAAGACGTCTCTTATGAATGAAGGTGGCAAAAGTAACTGATCTATGAAATCCATAAGAACGTTCATACATCCACATTTGGTGAAATTCATTATTACTATTTTAGACTAATGGAGGAGCATTTAAAACAAGTTTATAGGATGGTAAAATCCTCATTACAACTGCAAGATAGATTAAAGTATACTATGTATGTGATATGTGTGTGATTTCGAATATTTGAGTACTCATATATTAAGAAATAATCGAAGAACATTCGAAACTCTTGTAAAAATTTTGATGACTGATTCGCTACAGCGTAGACGGTCTCTTGTTCAAAATTTACCGTCCACCAAACTGAAATTAACATCTATCATCCATACATTCTATATATTCTCACTAACAAGAAAATTAACACATTATCAGAGAATGTACAATTTGAATAATTCGTATACAGAATTATTGATCGCATGCTACGATTTGTTTCTCTCCGTATTTCACGAACCTCTGGTCTGCGATATTCAGGTTTCAGTGTATTTTCTTATTAGTTGTTTCAGCAGTTCCGCTAAATCAGAATATTCATGGACAATTTATGTAATTGAACTGAGTTATTACTGCGATAATATAACTAGCTCTCTTTCAAGGAGGTTTATCAAATAGCTCTCTATATTTTATTTCAAAATATTTTGCTTATCTTCGAATTCAAAACACGGTGTAATTTAATAAAACAATTAACATATTTTTAGCATAAAAAAAATCACAGCCATGCGTTGCAACAAAAATTATTCCTAAATTCTTTTTGTATTACAGCTTTATAATGTATGTGTTATATTTATGTTCCCGACTTTTCTGTTGAGAAAAATTGTTCAATAATCCGGTCATTTTACGGCCTAAACCGATAAGTATTAGATTTTAGCTGCAGCGAGATAATCGTTTGCGCTTCAATCACATATTCATCCCAGATCGCAGGCAAAGAGAATCGAGAAGAGGTAGAGGTAAATTGAACGGGCGAGCACCTTCTTCCGAGGCACTAACACAATACCAAAACGTCCAAGAAACTTGTTTCCCGCCAAAATATATATTGATTCTCTTATAAGTTTATTATGCATGTTCTCACAAAAAGCTAGTGTAAGAAGGTTATAATGTTGCCTCTATTTTCTTCGTACAAATTTGAAAACTGCTTCTAACGCTCGCTCGTTCAAAATGTACCAGCATTAAAGAATTACATTAAAAACTAATGAACATAAACTACTACTTCAAACCTATTTCATAACCGCGTATGTTGACCAAAATTACCTGCTCTTAAATATGAAAAAAACTGAGTTCCTCCGGCGTGGTGCACTGACAGATGCGAGGGCGAGTGGAACAAGTGGCAGGTCGGGCAGATATGAGCTGAGAACTGGCAAGCGTGTTAGAGGTGGCGTGGGGTGGAGAAAGGCTTGGGGGGGAAAGAAAAGGGGGAGGGGACCGAGGACCCCGAGGGGAACGTAGCGCTGCCGATTATTAAGGTCGTCGTTGACGACACGTGGCGCCCAACGACGCTCGCGTATCACGGCGCGGGGTGTTTATTTAAGCCGTCGACGTAATGTCCGGCGTGCGTGCAACGACA
>BOPP01000201.1:1411324-1468197 GCA_017312745.1 Gryllus bimaculatus
TAGATATTGAGAGGTTGTGACAGCAGTTGCCAGAAAAAAAGATATTTTCTCATTGTGTTTCATGAAAGAGTTGCTGTGATTTTTCGTTCCGTCTTAATGAATTCAGACTTGTTCATTTATCATTCAAATTTAACAAATATACTATGGTTTCTCATATTACAGTTAATTTGATAAAGACCCTTAAAGCATTTATGTTTTCATATATTTTTGAAGAAGGACATGGCTGTTTGCTAATTTCTAATACAATTCTATCTAGCTGAATTTAGCATCGACGAGCAGTTAAACTGTTCAAAAGTACTTTCAAGTGTTGAAAATGTCTTTCATACTTCTTTTGCTTCATGCGTAGAGTTGTCTTGCCAGTATCGGACAGTGAACGTACCAATGAATCGTTTAGATAGTCAGTATGATGTTTTGAAGTAACTTCCTCTCATAAAGTCCTAACACCAATGGAACTTCCTAATGTTACCTCCATAAAGGTTTGAACTGGCAATACTGAATTTTTCAACAATTATTATTACTCAGTAAAATACAGGTATTTGAATTGGTACAGCAACATTTTTTTACGATTTTTGCTAGGTGCACATAATGCCACAAGATCACTTGTGAGCAGTTCTTCTGTGTTTTCTCTAATCTTAATATAAGATCATTCTTGAAATTGTTTCGAAAATTCTGTCGCAAAATCTTCTGCAATAACTTTCATATTGCCAAATTTGCTTAACATTTCATATCTTTTTCTTCCCTAATTTTTGAAAGATTACAAACTCCACAAACCCATTCTAATAGGTTGTTTCAATTTCTACTTATCAAGAAATTGCTGTCAATCGTCTTGTATGTGAATTACAATCAACATTAAAGGGTGACTTTGATATGTTTATGTGATAAGGCTTGGATAAGTTAATATGAATCGGTTATAGTTGGCACCGTTATTTAAAAATCGGTATTTGCACACTTACGAACTAAAAGGCGAATACGACGTAAGGAACACCAATTCATTATATCTAAACATTACTTAGAGATGGGATTCACAGACAATTTCTGTTCGATTACGTTTTGCAATATTATGTTTAAAAAATAATAGGTTCTGATAAAATTACCATGTAAAATATGCAGCGTCTACATCACCTTGTTCAAATTAACTGCACTGCTCACTATAAAGGAAGAGCACATCAGTTTTGCCATCGTCATGAAAGAAATTATATAACGCTTTGAGCGAAAAATGTCTTTGGGTAATCTAGTAAGCAAACCAATGTGCACTACTCGTAGATCTATTTAGGTGTGTTCGTTTTAATTCCTCATACTACGATTGCAGCGCCAAACTACGAAAAACGGTTTTCACATATTCTTCTGATCTTCGGCCGGATCCAAAAAACAAATTATCAGCTTCCATCAGCCAGACGAGGCGAAGTCGGATTGCACCCATACCTCTCGATTGGTGCAAGGAGGGGTCTAGCGTCAGTGACGGATCCGCCATCCCAATCATACGGAACAACTCCACACACTTGAGTTATTACTCAAATACTATAATAGAGAGTTTTTATTTCTTCAATATAAATGTATGCGAATTCGTTTTCCTTAGATATTATTTTTGTGAATAGATTTTTCTCATTCATTTTATCACTACTCTGCTATCGTATATTTTATTTGCACCTTACCTTCTTCGCATACATTGTTCACACCTATATCGGTCTTCGATTTCCCAGATCATCAAACATGTATCGAATATACGGTGGCCCACAGCATGTTATCATTACAGTGTCTTATAGAGAATAACACTTTGATCCCTTCCGCACCCATCGAACCAATTAGAAGCGCTGTGTGATGATCGCGAAGGAAGCTCTGCGTGTAAGAACCAACTACGTCTTCCGTCAAACTCAGCCGGCAGCATTGCCGCCAATCGAAAGCCTCGCTACGCCCGCCCCGATGCGCTACGTCCGTCATCTCCACTCTGAAAAGAAGGGGCCGGTGTTTTTCCAAAAAGGGCCGACAGCGGCAGAGCGGGCGGCGGGAGGTGGAGGCGGTAAGGAGAAGGGAAGGGAGGGGCGGGAGGCGCTCTCGATGAAGGACAGATCGCGCGCCGCTGCATGGGATGTATCATCCGTTTGGAGGAGCTCCACTTCGTTACAATCGGTGCCTGACAGCGCGGAGGGGTACGGAAGTAAAGTGACGCAACGGAGGCGTTGGAACAGTGGTCCCGAAGGCACGACACCCTTGGAATAATGTCAATGATAATAATAATTAATAACAATACTAATAACAACAACAAAAATAATAATAAAATTATCAGCATTTAGTTTATAATTAAGCTTAGATGATTAAATTTTATATTTGTTGAATTGTTTACCCGTTTTAATTAGTGTTAAAATAAATATATGTTTGTTAATAAGAAATTCGTACTCCGGACATCATGCTTTGATAAAATATATCTTTGTGCCACTCAAACTGTACAAGAAAGCGTGAATACATGATCATAATAATGTAATAAGAGTCATATTAATAATATCAGTAATAATAATATGTAGTTAATTGAAGGGAACGTCACCTGTTTTCTCTTTATGCTGCTTGGACTATACTATTTAGTCTTTTACCATTAATTTCATATTAAGTTAATCATACTTTTAATACAAGATTTCCAAACTTGACACATTTGATCTGTTTGCTTGCAATGCGTAAACGCGTTTAGTGAGAAGAATAACCCAAAACATACAATGCGAGGTTATCAAATGAGGAATCCAGAAATATACAGCAACATACATCGTATATCACTCCAACGCTCTTAGTATGTCGACAAAAACAAAATATAGTTCTCTTTATCCTTCAGCCAGCAGTAAATTAATTCGAACTATATTTCACAAATGGTAATATGTCCTTTCAGGAATTTAAAATTAAAAATGAAAGCAGCCTGCAAAAATATGTTGATCTTCCCAGATTCAATATTAAAAAACTATTAATTATCGCTTGCAGGGTGTACAGAAATCAAAAAACAACGAAAGGGAAATTTAGAAAAAACAATGAATATTTTTCGGACTCTTCGAGGGATTATTTAATTCAATGAAATTGAATACGTTCAGCTAACCAGTATAAATAGAGTGAGCGTGTTTCAACATTGAATTCTGCGTACACCCTGCACAAAATATTTCGCAGTGGCAAAGTTCAACAACTGTACGCATTTAATATTAGTCATCCAAAACTTCATTTTCGCTTTTAGTAGAATCATAAATATGCGACGTGAACTGTTGGCAGGAAGATATTATTTCTCGATTAATTTTATGAGTTTGTCGACCCATCAAATGGCTTGGCCATGAAGCGATCAGTGTGTATCGCTATGATGACAGGGATAAAAATGAAGAGAGGATGATGGGAGAAGATAATGGAACTGAAATTATATAGAGATAACGGCGATATACTGAGAAAACCTCGAGAATAACTTTGTTAATAAATTTTCCACAGATATTGAAAGCCAGAATTCGGTTAAGGAAGGAGAATCTTTTACGCACACAAACTCCCCGCCCAGACGTCCCCGCTCCTCGATTTTAACTGCGCAGCAGATGTACGCGTCACACGCATGATTGGCAAGAGACAAATATTGTTCCCCAGTGGCTACCGAAAAAAGCGACCACTTCAAACGAAGCATTCGTCACCGACGCGCTCAAACACCTGCCGCTCCACCCAAGGCAAACCACGTTCTAACCTACTTTTCTGCAGGAATCCTTCCATCCAAGCGGAGCAGGGGCGGTGTCTGCCCCTCCTGAACCGCACATCACCCTGTGTTCCTGTCGACATTCAGGCCGTGGCCGGCACGCAGCAACAGCGGAGGGTGGCGCGGCGCGGGAGCGAGCAGGACGGGGCGCGGCGCTGCACCCGGGGGGAGCGCAAGGATGGCACCACTGTTGCGGGCCTCGAGTGAGAAGGTGAGTCGCTTTCGCACGCGCCCCGCCCACCCCTCATCCCCCCCCTCCTCAGCACTTGCTCCGCGCCCGACACGACGCGCTCGAGAGCCTACTGTAAACCGTTATTAGAGAACCGCGCGCCGTAGTGCTGGCGCTGAAAAACTCACCGACTATCGGCGCACGCCATCTACAGCGCCTAAGGAGAAAAAGTTTGAAGGGTGCCCGGTGTTAGGTACCTAAGGACAGGGTGGGGGAGAGTCTGAAAGCTGGTCGTTTTCGGAGGGGGAGTTCGGTGGGGAGAGAGGAAATGAGTGGAGGGGCAGGGGGAATAGAGAGCACGAGAGGAACAAGAGAAGCGATCATTAGCTGGCGGTCGCCGGCTAAGTTCCGGAGTAATTTACTACTCGGGACACCTTGGGAATAGAGCATTAAGACGTCCTTAGAATGAAGGTGGCAAAAGTAACATGATTATGAAATCCATAAGAACGTATCATACATCCACATTTGGTGGAAATTCATATTACTATTTTAAATAATGGAGGAGCATTAAACAAGTTTATATGGATGGTAAAATCTCTATTACAAACTGCAAGATAGATTAAAGTGATAGTAGTATGTGATATGATGATGTGATTATCGAATATTTGAGTACCTCCTATATTATAGAAATAATCGAAGAACATTGAAACTCTTTGTAAAAATTTGATGACTGACATCGCTAAGCGGTAACGGTCTCTTGTTCAATAAATTTACCGTCGTCCACCAAACTGTAAATTAACATCTATTCATCCATACATTCTATATATTCTCCTAACAAGAAAATTAACACTTATCAGAGAATTACAATTTGAATAATTCGTATACGAATTATTGAGATCGCTGCTACGATGTTTCTCTCGTATTTCACGAACTATGTCTGCGAATATTCAGAGTTCAGGTATTTTCTTAGTCAGTGTTTTCAGCAGTTCCGCATAAATCATACTACTTCATTGCAATTTATGTTATTGAACTGTTTATTACTCGATAATATAACTAGCATGCTCTTTCAAGAGGTTTATCAAATAGCTCTCTATATTTATTTCAAAATATTTTCTTATTTGAATTCAAAAACACGTGTAATTTAATAAAACAATTAACATATTTTTCACGTAAAAAAACCAACAGCCATGCTGATTGCCAAAAAGAATTATTCCTTAAATTCTTTTTATTACAGCTTTATAATGTCTATGTGTTTATATTTATGTTCCAGACCTTTTCTGTTGAGAAGAAATTGTTAATAATCGGTCATTTTCACGGCACTAAACCGATAACGTATTAGATTTTGCTGCACGAGATAATCGTTTGCCTTCAATCACATATTCATCCCAGATACGCAGCAAGAGAATCGGAGAGAGGTAGAGGTAAATTGGACGGGGCGAGCACCGTCTTCTCGAGCAGCTAACACAATACTCCAAAACGTCCCAGAACTTGTTTCGCAAAATATATATTGATTCTCTTATAAGTTTTATTATTGCATGTTCTCACAAAAAGCTAGTGTAAGCAAGTTTATAATGTGCCTCTATTTTCTTCGTACAAATTTGAAAACTTCGCTTCTAACGCTCGCTCGCTTCAAAACATGTACTCAGCATAAAGATTACATTAAAAACTAATTGTAAACATAACTACTACTTCAAACCTATTTCATAAACGCGCGTATGTTGACAAAATTACCTCTCTTAATATGAAAAAAACTGAGTTCTCCGGCGTGGTGACTGACAGATGCGAGGGCGAGTGGAACAAGTGGCAGTCGAGGCAGATATGAGGCTGAGAACGGCAAGCGTGTAGAGGTGCGTGGGGTGGAGAAAGGCTTTGGGAGGGGAAAGACAAGGGGAGGGGAGCCTGAGGACCCCGAGGGAACGTAGCGCTGCCCGAATTAATTAATGTCGTCGTTGACGACACGTGGCGCCCAACGACGCCTCGCGTAATCACGGCGCGGGTGTTTATTAAGCCGTCGAACGTAATTGTCCCGGCGTTGCTGCGACGCCCCCACACCGCCCCTGCCCCGACCCCGCCACCTCATCCACACGCTCGCCTCCGCTGTATACACGTGCTGTTCCCCCTCACCGCCTCCACCAGTCCCCACACCTTACCCCCACGTCCTCACTACCATCACACACTTCTTAGCCGTCCCACTCACCATTCCGCGGATTACTTTCTCGCAGCTGCCCTCAACCTCCGTGTTGCCATACCCCAACACCTATCCCCCACATTTTTTCACTATACAGCCAACGCCCATCTCCATACTTCCACTGTGCGCCCGCAACACCGTCCCCACCGCCCCAACTCAGAATCGCGAAACTGCAGGAATTGCGACACGCCTCCTTCCTTGAAAGCCGTGCTGTCCCCACACACCACTTCCATGCCGGCCCCCTCACTGACCCCGTACGTCTTCCATACCAACTTCTCTCTGCTGTCCGCATACCTCCTTCTAGCCCGCCCACTCACCACCCGGGCACGTCAACGGAGTTGACCTCACACCGAAGTGCCGCCCACAACACCATTCTCAGACTTCCTTTGTGCTGCTCCAACCATCGACGCGCCCCATCTGCAGAAATTACTACACGACCTCCTCCCTGATACCCGTGCTGTCCCCACTACTACTCCATGTCGGCACATTCATCAACCCAGTACGTCCTCCACGCCATCCCCACACATCCACACCTGCTGTTTTCATACCAACCGGCATCACCTCAGTACGAGCATACATCCTCAGCGTATTCGCTCCTACTGTCCTCACACTTTCACCGGGCCTCTTCAAAACCTCAACCATGTCGTCCCCACACCGCCCCCACACCTCCTAGGTGGCCTCCATACCGACCCCACACTTCAACCCTTGTATTCCCCGATGAAGTCATCACTCCTCTTCAGTGACGTACCTCACACCGTCTCCACACTTCCACCGTGCCGCCTCCATTTCTTCTCAAGTCTCCCACTTCTCCTCCGTTTCGGCCCCGCACCTCCTCCTCCGCGTGGTTTCTCCCGCTTCCTTGCAACTCTCGGCGCCGTCCACGCATCGCTTTCCTTCACCTTCGCACAGATTCCCTATCCCCGCTCCACTATTAACTCCATCGTTGACTCGCCACTTGCCCCCACCTCATTCTCCCTCACGCCGCACTACCTCGATTCTGCTCCGCTCCGCATCTACGCTGCTCTCGCACCGACCCTGTTCTTACGCTTTGCCACCCACCTTACTATACTTCCTGACACACAACCTACACTAACTCCGTGATTCCCCGTGTTACATCCACAACGCTCTGCGACGACCTTACGCCGCTGTTTCACACCACCTCCACCTTCAACCCTGACCTGCATCTACTCCGTGCGTGTCCCTTCCCCTTCACGTTTTCCCGAACCACTCACTGCCCCGTTTCCCACACCCCTGGGAGGGGTGTGGTACGTGGTGCAATCCACCACAGTCGCATTTCAGTCCCAACTGTTGTGGATTTTCTATAATAGATGGATCGATCTGTGACAGTGCGAAGAGGATTTAAGCGTGGGCTGCTGTGCAGTCTCTTAATAAGAGATGTGAATACCGGAGCAGTGCCCTAACAAGTGGGCCACGGATCGCGCGCGATTTTTCCTTAACTTATCATGTCTCCTTTCTTACACACATACGACCGTATGTATGTGTGTGTCGGAAGCATAAAGATGGCTTAGGTACCCCGTACCCCGCTGGAGGAGATACCTGAACGTATGTGAGATCTAGTATATTATGACACATATGATGGTCTATTTAATTTTTATTTATATCATTAATTAGTCACGAATTGGCATTTTTTCTTTGTGTGATATTGTTTTAAATATGAGAAAACCATACTAACATTCTTCGATTCTTCGATGCTTGTAAGTTTCACTGGCCACACATATAATTATTTATTTATATAGGAATGTAAAATGCCATAAAGACATGTGTCTGACCAACAGAGCAAGGTATTCAAAACGTCTAAGACCACCAAATGTGACAGAAGATATAAAACGATCTCATTCTGTAAAATACAACCATAATATTTCTTGGAGTACGTTTGGAAGTCCCTAAACCAGGGTTTGAAAGCCTAGAATGCACTTTTTTACTTTTCTTCCCTATACTATATTACAGGGAAGAATGTATTAGAATTACCAAACAATAGAATCTCACGTTTTCAGTGTTAAAGCTCGACCTTTTAAAATGTATCTTCGCACACACGAAACTAGGGAAATATGCTCGACGAATTTACATACTAAACATACATACGTAATAAACATACGCCAGAAGTAAGATCTGGGTGTGCCAGTCCGGAGATCATGTGTAAAATCCTGTGTAATTTTCAAACATTTCTTGGAAACGAATTGATTTTTTCTTCAGCGTTTTTACAGCGTAAAAAAAGATGTTACATAAATACGGTATTTTTATTATTTTCATTAATATCTGTCAAATTTTGAAAATTACAAAAGTTCCAATTTATATCCGATCCTTCCTTACACCTCAGATATTGCAGCCACACATTTCTTTCTCAAGGCAATTTATACCTCCGTTTTAAATCTTTGAATGACATCATGGGTCACAACAGAAATAGTAGAAAAAGTTATATATATCTATATATATATATATATATATATATATATATATATATATATATATATATATATATATATATAAAGTAGTATGCCGCACATTACTACTTTTATACGTTCCGTACGATGGTATTGCCTGACCCAGCCTAACGAGTATGGTGGATCTCCAAAATCTATTTTTCACTTCTTAAACCTGCTGTTTGCATCTCTGAGAGTAATTGCCTATCCATATCCAGCGTGTTTAAATATATGGGTTGACATCACCTTGAAAATCGCAAAAGATCATTTTTCCTTTGCATAAAATATTTCTGAATTTTCCGGGGTAGAATTTTTTTTGGCGGTGTAGTAACACCTGACAAGCCGATACGGTCACTCCTCCCTATTCAATCACATTAGCACTAATCCCATCGTCGACAAAGATCTCAGCCGATCGCTCTCACTATTCACCGCCCTCTGTTGAGCGAACCGTGTGCGCGGGCGCGCGTGAGTGGTCGCTGCGACGCTGTCACGTGACGGGTCGCGCAACGCGGCGCAGCGGACGTGCGGCTGCGTGCACGCGAGGGGGGCGGGTGCGTGCGTGTACCGCGCGTGGTGCGTGATGCGGAGTGAGGTGAAGTGAGGCTTTGTTCGATCAGCGTTTCACAGAGACAGCGCGGTGCTTTCGGAGGCAGGTGCTATCCACACAGCCGATGCGATTTCGGGGCCGGTCGTTGTCTCAAATGGAGTAGAATGAAAGGAGGGAAAGCACTGGAACTTTGTTGCACCGAAAGGACAAATAGAATATAACTGAATAAACATATACGTGAATGAAATGTGAAAAATGAAACATAAATGTGGAATAAATGAATATGTAAATAAATAAAGGATGTTAGCTGTATAACTAATAATAATTGTAGACAGTAAGAGAAAACCTGCTAAGTGCCAAAAATGGAATTCTGAGATAATAAAGAAAAATTGTTTCGCGAGACTTGACTGAAACGCAGTCTAGTAGCGACAATTTGAACTCATAAGAATGATAATTTCAGATAGTTCATTTTACACCTCATTGCGCTTGACACTCACAACGCTTTTCAGTACCAAGTGCAAATTTACATATTTTGACACTTAGCCCGGGTTATCTTTTATGCTCTACAAATATTATTATTATTATTATTATTATTATTATTATTATTATTATTGTTTATTAGAAGCAAAGCTCATGCCATAAGGCTTACTTTGCCGCCTAACCACTGAACTATATCTAATCGATAAGATGAATCTAAAACTATAGTTAATATATAAGAAGAAGTGCAATTAAAATGACATTTAATCAAGTCAAATTCAATTTTATTTGGCTTAATTTGTCACGAGAAGATCCTATTCGTTGGGATTTCTGACCAGACCAGATTTAATATCAAGAAAAGTTGAGATAAGTATTATAATTATATAACTGGAAGCAATTGGCTATCTTAATGAAAAATACAGGAAAATCTATCCGACAAGTACCAATTAGAACTTCAAAGTAATCGGCGTAAGACGATCCAAACATAATCAATCTTATTACAAAAACGTGGTTCGACCTCGTAGGAACGCGATAAATCTCGATCTCAAAATTATGAACCAACCACGAATCCACTAAGTACCATCACGTTACACAATCATACACGTTACACAATCAGGCAACTTTCTAAGCCGAATGCACAATAGGTTATCGAAACCTGCACTGAATAAAATACTAGCTTTATAAACACTTCTATCATGTAGATTCCTCCCTTTATACAATATGTTTGAGAAGGTGTTACTACCTATAAACCAATAACTATATTTCAATTTTTCTACAGTGCCGGATAGAAATAGGTCAGTGTTACATCCCTGCCTTATAAAATGAAACTTTTTAATTAATTCACAAAAGTCTTTCTCAACGGAGCTCGTAGCCTCGGAAATGTGATCGCCACTTTTAAAAGATTCATTTTATAAGGCAGGAGGTGTTTCAGTGACCTAATGTCATCGATTACTATACAGAAATTGAAGTATTTATTAACAGTTGAATAATAAGTAATTAATCTGCTTTGTGTGAAATTGAATGTCTTAAGAACACGACCTGATGACTTTTCACTTTTCACAAGAATACAACAAAAGTTTTCACAACCTGATGACTTGAGACACGAAAATGAATCTTGCACGGTCATAGAAACCTTCCGAATTCCACATAATATTTTATTATTACTTTTTTCTATTCTAAACTTTTCTGGTTTAATTGCAGTTCAACCTTTTTATTGTTTATCTGCATTGCAACTACCCCCTTCTTCGACTATGTTTTCACACTTCTCGAGTTTTAGCAGGTCCCTCTTCCATTGACCGATTTCATTATTAATAAAACTTCAATAGAGTATACAAGGGTGTAGATTGACGAAATTGAAATGAAAATATACAAAGGATTCCTAAGATTCAATACACGAAAGATGTGAAGGATTCGATAAACTTTATTTATCAGATCTCACAAAACGCATGCTTCACCCCTCGTTGAAAAGTATCGTTACTTCATTTACATTCATTTCTATCCATTCATCGTGCTGCATACGCATGCAAAGCAGAGAGGGCAGCTGACACATGCAAGGCGTCGCGGAGAGGCACACGTGAAGGGTGGTGGGTGGTGGTGGGGGAAGAGTGGACGCGCGATCGCGTGTGTGAGCGCGTGTGCGTGTACTTTCACGGCACGTGACGTCGACCGCAAAGTGATGCAGGGGGCTTTGTACCCCACCTGTCCGCCCTCGCGTCGGTCTTCGGTTTCAAAAGCAACTGCTGCAGCCTGCAAATGCAATCACGTCTTCCTTCGTTTCCTTGAACAACTGAATCCACCCGCGGCAAATTAACGTAATCGCCTCGGTTCAGGGCGGGTCGATTCTAATCACGTGAATGCAAGGGGAATCTAATCTGCTGCAAATAGGTCAAAGGTTTCTAGTAGATCCTCCCATTGGTTCGTGCCCATAGGAACGAAAATGAGGGATTAGAAAGGGAATGTACGAGAGTACAGAATGTGATAAAGAAAAAAGGCATCAAATGAATAATAAATAAATAAATAAAGGAATTAAAAAGAAATATTCTCTTCCAAAACTGCCAAATTTGTAAAAAAGAGTGTCAGTATCCATCAATTTCGAAGCCACACTCCTAGCTTTATCATTGTTGTAACCGACGTCCTTGTTTAGGGTTGCTAATTATAACTACAAATGAAGAAACTAGTTTCAAAATCCAATAATTCCCGTTTCTTTCTGAAATAAAGTTATTGCTACTACACCAATCTTTCCATTGCATCTACTCGATATAGTATCCCAGGTCTTCCATAACTGCGAAAAGCATGGTAAATTTTGGTAATATAATTGAAATAATCATCAAAGGCAAAAATTAGAAAAATGAGTTTCTTCAAAACTAAAAAGCTCATATAACAACCATTTCAACATGCAGGATTGGTTTAAATCATTTTCCAACTTGACCTTTGAAATTCTCGTGTAAGTTCAAAAAGAAGTTTTTGCCTTATGAAAAAAATAGAAACGATCAAATTTGTTTCATTGATGAAAACTTCAGATTGTAACTTTTCGTGTCAAAAATTCCGAAATTGTGTTATGTCAAATACAGAAAACGGAAAAACTGCGAAGAGAAAATATGAACTAATTCACCTAAAGAATACAATCAACTAATAATATATCTACTTACAAAAACGAACAGATTAAATGAGTTTCGATCTCTCTAGCAAAAGGATGGAAACTGGAAATTGACATTTTTCAAAATAGTCCCCCGATTGAATTATGTTATTACACAAATATTTCGTGTCATTATGTTTTCAATTTTATGGTTATTACTGAGCTAATGTTTGTATACGTAAGCTGGTTCTGTTAGTAAAATGCTTGAGCGCCCGTGCTTGCTGTTACCAACGTTTGATCCGATACTGGGAGGTAGCTTCCTTTTAAAAAAAACAGCGTTATGATTATCAGTTTTTACTTGACAAAACAATAGAAATTTCTGAGATAAATTCACAATACTTGCACACCGGAATCGCCGTTTAACTAAAACGTCATTGCCAGTACAGCTCTCTGCGTTCCTCTCTCAGGTAAGTGATGCTCCAGTAACCCGATAAAAGGAGTTTTTAACTGAAATATTTTGATTTTCAACTGAAGATATCGATAAATAGATATATTATTAGTGGCTAATATATTTATGTCTTAATTCACGTCGTCATATGCCACGCGAAAATGACGTTAAAGTCAATGTTTTCGCCACCACCGCCGTTATTTCCCCATCCCGTCTATTGATACTCAAGATCAATATTGTATACTGAAAGTATCGAAACTTTGAACAAAAGCAACGATCGTTGACCTGTCGCTTTAAAGTAGTATGTGCGTTCCGTTGGATTGACCATGATAAAGTATTTTATATGAAGGTGAAATCTCTGTTCGTCAACCTAGTATGAAACAAATTGGTTCTTTCCTGAAATTTTAATAAAATGCGTTTAAAGTGGTAGAAGATCTTTTGGAAAAACCTTTACTTGCATAAGTTTTAAGATATTAAAGTTATATAACTTTTTCATAACCTTTTCTTTTTAGGGAATTAGCAACTAGCATTTTTTAGAAATAAATTGGTATAAAATGTTTTGTATCTCAACAGGACTTCTGAGAAGTAATTAATCAAAAATTCAAAAAAAAATCACTATCAGAAGCAAACCCTCTTGCTAAAAGCTATGCAAAACATGCTACTATCAGCACTGTCTCTCTTCGGGTACATTCTCTTGGAGTCCGGTTATCAACCGAACCATCTTAAAAATTATTATCACACCAGTACAAACTATTTGACGATAATTCACATTCTTTGCAACAAATGCAGTCTATTAGTGAATGTAGTAAGGAAGAAAGTGCAGAAGACGAGGTCAACTTCACGCATATTGTTATTGCCAACTTATAAAAATCACTCGAGGTGATACATTTCATGTGAAAACTTGTTTTCCTAGAGCAACAATTCAATACTCCTTTATCAACTGTTGATTAATAATTATTGAAATGATCCATTGACGTTAAACATGCAGTTGTTGATAGTTTGTATATACATAATAAAATGTTGAATATCTCGTTGAAGAAACAATACCACGTAACTGACTTTCGGACAGACACGACCGAACTACCTTGAACTCCTCCTTCGCTTTAACGCGAATGTAAAGTTGCTGTTAAGGAAATCGTGAGATCCAATGCCAAATCTTATCGTAGGGGCAGATAGAAGATATAAAGAATGACGTATTCTTCTTTTTCTTTCGGATCACCCACTTTGGAGGACGTTAGATCAATTACTTCTAATGAGTTTTTTTCCCTTTGATTGCTAGATTCATCCACGCAGAGGTCGTATTATTATTATTATTATTATTATTATTATTATTATTATTATTATTAATATTAAAATCATTATCATTATTATTATGCTTAATTTGAATCTGGAGATTTCAGCAATCGTACAATATGGTTGTTAACTAAATTTTTAATTTGCCATACCCCTCCCCCCCCCAGTGACGAGAAGGCACTCCTCACCCTCCTAACGCCACAGATCCCACCCTTCCGCCCCCAGCGCCGTCGCGTCGTCGACCCTCGCCCGTCACGAGCGCCGGCGCATTCGCAGAGCTGTCGCGGCGCCGAGCCCTCTCTCCCCGCCCCGCGCCGCGTGCGGTTGGCCGGCCTGCAGACGGGCGCTGCGAGGCCAGCGGTCAGGCGGAGCTCCATTAGTCTGACGAGGCCCCCCGCCGACGGGCGACCGGCGACGGGCGACGGGCGACGAGGGCGTACGCGAATGCGACTGACGGAGCCCCGCGGAAGGCACGGGAGAGCGACACCGACTGTTTTACTATTCACTTCATGCAAGCAGCAAATAGGAGCACAGTACTGTTGTAGGTATTTACGCACCAAGGGCGTTAACTGGTTCTAATGATCAAGCGGCCTTTGGCCCTCGCATTTTTGTTGTCGTTATCATTACAACTAGTTAACGCCCGTGGTACATACAAGATCTCCCCCCTAATTTTAATGATTCAATATACTAATTAACAAGTGTTGACTCGGTTTGCCTCTTATTATTCCCTTTCATAATTCCATCTATTAGAGAACGTGTAGCAAACTTTAACTGTTTTAATATTTCCCTCGTAACCACGATCCACTCAATCCAGGCATGTTATGCAGTGCATATCGAGATCCCTATTGAAGGAAATACTAAGTAATAATGTATCAGTAAAAAATATTTGTTTCGTAGTAATGTAATGTTATATCGGCTTCACGCCATCTGATGAACAAAACGCCACCCCCAATGGTCGGCGATCGTTAAGATAACACGTGGATTTTGCTGTACGCTGTCTTAAGAAGAATCGAAACAAATGAGTTGTAGGTAAAGATGGCTTAGATTCAAAGTTAAGGAATTTTCTTATTTATATGATTTTTTCTAGCAAGAAGGTGGTGATTTGGAAAGTATTGAGCTACACAAAGCCGATAATACAAATAAAGTATTCGGCCAAAAATGTTTAATATTTTTTCTTAAGATTGAGTTTCCCTAAGTATTTTGTTCTTCACTCAGCTTAACAGGGTGATCCATCAACAGTGAGTCACCTGCCACAACTTCTAAACTGTAATCCACCGCCACAATTATTCACGAAATGCTGAATTCACTTAACAACGCGCAATCGAGAGGCAAGTAATATGCACTGGAGATATTGTCTGTAATGTTTTGAGAAATTTAATAAAGTTTGATTTCTTAAATAGAACTGTATATTTTTACTCCAGCCATAGATAGAGCATAAACATATGAATACAGTATCACTCGTTGATGTTTGTCATAGAAAAATAAGTATAAAATTAAGCAATTATTTCGAGCCCTTATATTTTCGGCCATTTGGGAAGGTTGCCTTCACTGTCCCGTGGCTGTTTCGGGAAGAGCGTGGATGACTGAGAGAATTGGCAGTGCAACCGCCGAAGCTGCAGTAATGCATGATCTTGACACCAAGTGCACAGGTTCAAAAGTCTAAATTTTCGATCAGAAAATATTATTTTGCTATTCATTAATCAGAATTGCATTTTTCTTTCTTGCAATTTCCGATGGATATTATAAATCATTGATCATTGAAAAGAATAAAAAATGATGGTATAAAAATTGTTAGCATTAAAGAGATAATAAAGGTCAATTTCAAAGTTAACAAGAAACAGTATTTTTGCTATAGGGACAAGCAAGCTCTTAAAAACAACAAAATCCATATTCAATTTGATGGAATGCCGAATAATTTATAAATTACGTATAAAATATGTATAATTATATTATATATTTCGTAGATCATCCACCCTGTATTTTATTTAACAATGGTTTTTCAGCATTTACCTAGATCGCACTGCCTGAAACGTCGGCCCACGTAAGTAATATTTATTTACATAGAACGTGGGAGCAGTGTATCAATATCAGGTATGTAGTTTAAAGAACTTGTTAGTTCCGAGTTGCCAACACATTTCAGATTGGTATGCACAAAGACACATTGTGTGAATCAATTCCAGAGATTAAAATTTGTTTCAGATTGACGTGCCCATTGTGGGGCAGATTGTGATAATACATACGTGAGGTTTTATATTCGTTTCAATCTATTGGGAGTGAGAGAAAATATATAGTTTTATTTAAATAAAGAATATTACTCGCGCAATGATTCCCCTTTGCTATGCGAAAATTGCGTTTCTATATCGTGAACCATTGAGAAGTAATGGTGAGGCTACTGTCAACTTAATTTCAGGCTGGAGTGGTGCACAAATGTGCACCAGCAACCCCAGTTACTTCAGTAGGATGTATACCTAGGAACCGGCACTACAATCTTGTCACCAGGTTAATTCAATATCATACACTAAGTTTTAATGTAACACAATTAAAAACTCGATCTTGTATCCTAACAAAAGCCTTATACTATTGTCATTATCTGTTCTACAGTAGAAAATAATGGAAATAAATTCTGACAATACATATTTTCTTAATCAAATCTTTAGTGTTGAATATAAATTTCAACTACATATCTTAAAGGTTAAAATATTACCGACTTAGATTGAACTATTCAAACTATTTTAGCAAACAATTATAACGTATTGCAAATCAATTACACCAGAAGAATACATGAAAACAGCTGTTACAGTAAAATTATAATTCAATTTTTACTTTCTCGTACGTGCATACGTAGTATAGAGCAAGTTATGAAATGCTGCGCCTAAAAACAGCGAATTGTCGGCAGAAAAACTTTCACGGCAAAGCCCTAGCGTAAAAGTGGATAAATCCAGAAAAACTCTAACACATAGTGTTGCCAAAATCCCTGTTTTGTTGGTCATTGATACCAAAATATCAATTGACAGCAACACGTCTGGTGTATGAGAACAACAATACACCTAAACCATGCCTAGGATGTTTTCGAAATTGAAGAAACCCCTGTCCCCATTAAGATGCTGCACATGTTTTTTTGAAATATTTAGTAGTTTTCGCGCAATATTGCGTCTAATACGTGCAATTTTAAAAAATAATAAAAATACATTTTGCTGAAAAATGGCTCCAATTTTTTTTCTTCACCTTTGATGACAGGGATAGTTTAAAATTCACTCTATAAGATAACATAACAACAATATTGACTAATTCATTACTTTTTTCAAAAAATACAAAAATGTAGTTATTTTGACTAGCCTCTCACGTCGTTTATATTTACATTAGTGATGTTATTCACGTTGTTGCATTTAAAAGAACATGTATTTAAAATAATGTCATATAACTATTCTCGAAAGCTCACTTTCTGATGATTCTATAAATTTATAAAGTAATTCGCCTGCCTTTGAAATTTATATTTACTTGTGTAATAGTGTAAGTGTAAAATAATATAATTACTAATGTTTGTCTCAAAATTTGTGTCTGTTTTGAGTAAGAATGAGAGATACGATTTCTTCGATTGTTAAAGTTATAATTATCGTATCAAACTTCCATTATGAATTATATACTTTATCAATATTATATATATATATATATATATATATATATATATATATATGTGTGTGTGTGTGTGTGTGTGTGTGTGTGTGGATAAGCACATGCATTTAATGTAGTAAATAAAAACTATACTTATCAGTTACACACTATTGATTATTAAACATTAAATACTTTTTTAGTTAAATAGATTTTGAATGTTTGTAAATGTTTATTTTCAATATGTAATTAATCTGACAACGTACGTTCTGCCGTGACCTGTAACTGCTCTGCAACGTGATTAGGCTTGAGAAAGGGAGCAGTTGCTTTTATGAGGCAACATCACCTTTTCAGCAACCACAGGTCGGTTAGTCCAGCAAGGTCGACTTTATCTCAGATGCTGTCGCATCCACGGACATGAATATAGCAACAATGTCTCCGTTTCTCGTAGCAAGGTTTTGTGTAACTATTGAAACCTTGTTGCGATCTATGGGGTCCTTTTTTTCAGTGAAGAAATTTACGTTCTTGATCGTTCCAAAAGCAAAGATTATTAAATATTGTTGGAAAGAGGTCTTCTTTTCTTCCCAACCGTTTTTGAAGTTGATCAATAAAAATAAATTAACGTAAAATATTTAACAGTTCCAATTATGCTTATTAATAATTCCTCTGAATCGTACCTCACAGTTTTTATTTTTCGGTTGTTTTCCTTGGTTCCAAGTAACTTCAAAGTGCAAAACGTCCGTAGCCAATCACGTACCGCGAAAGGCCACCGTCGCCCTAGTGGTTGTTTTCGTCACTTCAGTCGCAGGGGAGTAACGAGCTGTGGAAGATGACTCCTGACACCAGTAGTTGCTGTTCGCGTCTTGCTCTCGGATTGCCAGGACGGTAGGCCTCTTTCCCTTTTCATGTACTAACGATCAAATTCCGTGTAGAAAAAAGAAAAAAAGAGACGAGAATCAAAACAACTATTCATTATTCAATTATTCGTAAAAATTCGTATTCATTACCTACCTAATTTCGTTTTATGAATTATCTTGAAAATCATAGCGTATCTGCGCAGTAAAAGTAATGGCAACCTGTCATCTAAAAATTAGTGGTAACATGTTTTGGTGTTCTACACGCTTGAATGGTATCGTGCCTGCTTTTATATTGCAATGTTTTGAAACAGTGCAGAAAGACTAATAGTTGAGAAGCTCTCTCCTATGATAAATGGTTTGTTAGCACGATTACCTTTCAAGCGTTCAGAAATTGTATTCATGTAAGAGTGAAACTTTTACGCAGAGATAAAATTTTGTATAAGCGTTTATTAAAATTTTGAATTTGTTAAATAATAAATTTCACGCAACCTGAGAACACGTAATAATAGCGGAATCTTACGTCTCCCATGCCAATAAATGTCATATGAAATTTAATATATTTTGATAGGCGTCGTGGGATGTTCCTGTATTGCTGATGCAATCTTCTAGTTTGCGTATGGTTGGCATGGTTGAAATGTATTGACACTGTTGAAATTTATTATTATTTGTTGAATTATTATTAACAGTTTACAGCAGTTTACATTATCGGCCAATTTCTCTTTTGTCGGGATTTTTCAAAAATATTAGGTACTTTTTTACGTACGACTGGAAACGATTCTTAGAAAACAACACACGTTTTCAGATTGCCAACATGGGTTTCGAATATCAAAATCTATGGAAACTGCCATATTTTCTTTTCTTACAGATGTCGCGTCATCCATGGATCAAAACGAAGAACCTATTGGAATATTTTTAGATATTTCAAAAGCTATTGACGTCATTGATCACAACATTCTCTTAGAATTACCTGCGTTTGGAATTCGTGGTGTTGCTCTAGATTGGTTATATGTGTACCTTGAATCTGTAACGAGTATGCAAAAGGAAAGTAATATTAATTTTAACAACGACATTTAGTGTATTATTTACCATTTAGATTGTACAATTCTAAAAACCCTGTAAAACGTATTCTACTTCAGCTTCTGTGTCAATGACTGATTTCTCGATCAGGTTTTCGTCCAGTTTCCCTGATCCTTGAAATGCTGAGATGGCCCTTCGTTTTGCTTCTAGACATAAACGCAACTTCAAATGTGCCTCTCCCTATAGCTCTCCACACACAGTTTTTAACAGTTTTGACGTAAATAAATAAAAAACCTTGGATACAAATTGTAATACTTCGGTCTCCGCAGGATTAGTTCCGAGTCCTATTTAGATTTATCCATGTTTTCCTCAGTCTTCCCACACTCTTGTTGCCAAGTGGATTATATTTAGTGAATTGTTTTAAAATTCTTTATGGTGTTACGGAGAACACGCTTGCTCTTTTTCCTTATGGCCGATCCTAATTTACGTTATTCGGTATCTCTAGTTCGTTCGTGTTTATTTCATTTTAGTTTAAGCCTTTTCTGGTGTAGCCTTTAACCTTGCTAAGAAATTTCATACCTGAAGCTTTTAGAATTTAAGATCTTTATTAATGAGCGACCAGGATCCCGCGCTGTATGGCAAAATAGAACTATCATGTAAAATTTAACGGATTCATCGTCTGAAAGCGGGAGCCTTTCATTAAATAATTGTCATAGTTTTAGATCAAAAGTGATTAAAGGAACGTATGCGAAAAGTGGTGAAAGTTAATCGCACACAATAAATAAAATATTTACAAGAATGTGCTTGAGACTGCTTGCAGTGTTAGAAAGTATTTCAGTTTCAAATGTCTTTCGAAATTGAGATTATAGCATGAATATTAGATCTAAATAACAAAGTAATTTAATGATCAATGTACGCTGCTGTAAAGTAAGTAACTGAGTAAAGATAGTACTGACAGTTTAAATTACTTAAATTAAGATTTAATTTTTCGTGTTGGGTTAAATGTTTAAAGTGGGGACGATTTGCGTGAAATTACTGTCCTTAATAAAGCGCGATTGTATTTGTTCCAGGTGACTTCTGTTCGGTCTGCGGAATTTCTGAGCGCGTGGAAGGACAGTTGCCTTGTCCTCGCCTACAGTGGTGACCTCCCATCGCCAGCGCAGTGGAAGCCTTGGGGGGGAAGGGAGCGAATTTCAGTAGGCGACTCAGCAGACCGAACAAAGGTCAATTTCTCTTCAGCCAGTAACACGGCAGTTTACGGGGAACTTGCGTAGGGACCTCGAGTACGCGATTCTTATGAGAATATTTGCTTAAAAAGGTTAGTGAACAGACGGGTAGTGTGGGTGATTTCGAAAGTTTGTAAAAGTTTTAATTTGATTAGACGGTTATTTCCTTGCGTGGTTAAGTAATATGTTAATTTTTTTGCCTGGTTGGGTTTTGGTTGCTTGGCTATAGTTAGCGGAAAGCGGTTATTGAGAATTTCATGAGTATTCTGTAGTAGTGATGTGCCAATGAAAATGGCAATGAATAAGCGTTTGTGTCTGTAGCTTCCGCACGCATAATGGCATTCAGGCTCAGAGAGAGGAGTCGAGCCATGTCGGGGCGATGCCCTGATCTCTTGCGGCCTTCTCTCACCTCGGGTTTGCCGGAAATTGCGGCCCTGAGTGAACGGCAAGGCGCTTAGTGTATGTGGTTAGTAGTAGGTGTTTCATAACTCCCATCGCCATGGTTACGAGTGGCTGATCTCCGCGTTCGGAAGTCGGAGTGGTTTGCCATATACCAAATATGCGCTAGATGCGCCTAGGACCTCTATATATGCGCTTCGTATGCCGAACGTTTTTTTCTACTCCATATCTAACTAAACACCTCAGGTTCTGAAATTAGTAGTCATATATTCGAAAATGCCGTTGGAACTGAAGTTTCAACTGGTGGTTCGCGTTCTTCTCATCAGAGCATGAGCAGCGATTATAAACGATAGGTGTACTTTTATGCGTGTGCAAGCTATTTACACGACGTACAGATTGACTAACCGCGAGGAGGAGCTGGGAAAGATGCACAATGTCGATTTGCGTCACCCGAGGCCGGTAACGAAGACGGCAGGTCGCTTTATTTAAATGACCCTTGGATTGGTCTGAAACAGACTAGGATGTGGGGCGGTTTTTTTCTTGATTATAAGATTCGGTTAATTTGTGTGAATGAATTGAGAGGATTGGAAGGATTAATTTTGCCTCAAAACGTTACAAGGATTGGCCTTTTGTTCGGATAAACGCGTGATTGAAAATATTTAGATCCTGTAAGGTCGTGTTGGCAGTGAGGTATTTAATTGCATTCATGTTGAATGGTTTGGCGTTCAGTGGGACGCCTGAGAGTGTTTGAAGTTAGGCGGACTGTTATGTAAAATAGGTCTATTTGGTTAGTGGGTGACCATGTGGTGCGCATATTTCGTGACTGGCTTTTTAGATGGATTTGGGAGGGTAGGTACACACAGAAGTTGACTGACCTAAACTTGGGGTTGCATCTCCCAGCCCTTCAGAACAGGAACATAAGAATGTCATGAAGAGATGCAAGCAGTGAAAGTTCAGTTAAAATGAAGAACTCTCAACGAGTGCGGTAAAGTATCAATTAAACAAGGAAGTAGATATGAACAGCTAGGATGGAGTGGGCTTTGTGCACATTGTAGCGATGTTCAAGAAGTGGGCGTGGTGTGACCACAAGTAGCAAAAGTTAGAAAAGTAGGAAGAAACTTAGTCGATGAATAAAATAGACCTTTTGTAGTTAAAAACACTATTTTAATAAATATTATGTACTGCTATACAACGATTTATAATTTTCAACGCAGTTAGGCAGGCATAATATGTATAGAAACTATGAATGTGCCAGAGCATGGGCCGTAACCCTAAAGTCATCCAAAGGCTAAAAATCAAATGAATTATTAGGTGTACTATGTGCCGATGCTGGGGAAATGGGAATGGTATTGATAGTGTGCAGTATAGATAGCGTGAAAGTAGGGTGGGTTTGAGGCAATTGTAAATGAGAGCTGGAATCGCTAAATGGAAAAATGGGTTTTGTGTGAGGGTAGGAAGCAATGTGACGGAGTGAAAATTTTGTGATAACACTTGTGTGATATGAGTCGTTAACAGGGAGGAGGGTACCATCTAAATGATATAGGTCGCAGGGAGCGACAAAAGGACAGTGATATCACTCGATTCGAGGGAGGGTGGGTTTTGTGTGTTTGATAATAATATACGAGAGAGAAGTATTGTGAGCTTTGTCCGTTACATGGTTCAATGAGAGGGGTGTGAAGGGAGGGGTGTAATGTGTGTGTTACATGGTCTGATGAGAGAGTGTGGTTTGCTTTGTGTGTCACACAGTTTGATGGGAGGCAGGGTGGGAGTTGTGTGTTGCATGGTTAAATGGAAGGAAGGGTGGAAGTTGTGTACCCTGTGTGTCATATGGTCTGATGGAAGAGACGGTGGATGTTGTGTGCGTTGTGTGTGTGTGATATGGTTCGAAGGGAGGGATGGCGAGATGATGAGTACTGTGTCATACGGTTCAATGGGAGAGACGGTGGATGCTGTGTGCTTGGTGTGTTATGTTTGGATGGGTGGGAGTATGGGATTTGAGGGTCTTGTGTGTGATAGATGGTTCGATGCGAAGGAGGGTGGGTGTTTTGTGACTTTTGTTTTATGTAGTTCGATGAGAGAGAGGGTGGGTGCCGTGTATTTTTTGGTTCGATGAGAGGGAGGGTGGGTTTGTGTGATTTTATGAGTGTTATATGGTTGGATGGAAAGAAAGGTGGTGTTATGTTCCTTGTGTGTGTTGTATGGTTCGAAGGGAGAAGATGGTGTTGTGTGCTTTGTTGTATAGTTTGCTAGGAGGAGAAATGGGCATTGTGTGTTTTTGTGTTTTATATCGTTCGATAGGAGGGTGGGTGTTGTGTGCCTTGTGTGAGTTAAATGGTTCGATAGTAGAGAGAGGAGGTAGTTCTGTGCCATGTGTGTGTTATGTGGTTCGATGGGAGGGAGTGAGGTGTTTGGGTGCCTTGAGTGTGTTCAAAGATTGGATGGGAGGTGGGAGGGAGGGTGGGAGTAGTGTGACTTCCCTGTTGTGATGTTTTTCCCTAGTTGGTTGTTTGTTTTTCTTCGTGGTTGTTTGTTTTTCGTTAAGATCGTTGTTTAATTTTGTGTTATTCTTAAGATCCGGTTTGTTTATGTTGATGTTTTTACGTAGATCAGATCGTATGTATGTATTGTGTTTTTCGTAAAGAATCGTTGAATTTTTAGCTGTTGTGTTTTTCGTAAGTCGTTGTTAATATCGTATATATGTTTCATTCGTAAGATTCGGTGTTTTTGGTTGTGTGTTGTTTCGTAAGATCGTTGGTTTATGTTGTGTTTATTTCGTAAGGTCGTTGTTACTCGTGTGTTTTTCAGTAAGAATCGTTGTTTTGTTTGTTGTTTTTTCGTAAGATCGTTGTTTATGTTGTGTTGTTTCGTAAGTTCGTTGTTTATGTTGTGTTTTTTTCGTAAGTTCGTTGTTTTATGTTGTGTTTTTCGTAAAATTGTGTATTAATTTTTTTTATAAAGAAAACCTTTTATAGAATTGTACAAACACTTTCACCTTGTCATTGAAAAGATGGGATTTTGCCATGCTCACTTACACTTGTGTATTAATGAGAATTAAATCACTCTTCACTGATGTGTGTGAATGAAAAATATTTTTCTATAGGCTTTTATATTTGTGTTCTTGTATATGATAGTAAGAAATTTGTTACCTAGCGTTTTATTTAAATTTTTAGCAAGTTAAACTGATTTCTGCTTTATTTTTTGTCATAAAAATATGTGCAGTAGTTTTGTTGAATTGTCTGCGATCAATTGTCATTTTTAGGATTTAGTTTTTATTAACTTATTAATTGTTTTACAACAATTCTGTTATAATTGCAGTAGCCGAGTGATTGCATTGTTGTAGCTGAGGTGTCCTATTAATTTCTTGAAGTATTTTACAGTTCGTTGCCAAAGGGCATTTTACATGTAATTATGGAGTTATCATTTTTATTGTATAATGTGCAATATTATTTCCATTGTAGATTTTGCTTAAAATTTTTTCATGTCATTAGAAGTTATTTTATTTCATGCTCAGTGTGCTTAAAGGACGTTTTGACTCTGTCACACCAAGCATTTTTCTTTGAGATCTTTTAAACTTGTTATTAAGGTACTTTTGCTATAAAATCAGACATTTATTGTTTTTAGTATTTTTTGACTTGTTAATGATCTTGTCGTCCATGAAAACAGCAGATAGTACATCACATTTTGATAACGGTAAGGTTTGTTAAAATAATAAAAGGAATACTGGAGTGTAAAATAATGTTTACCTTTCGTATGTATCTAGTTTGCACAAAAATTCAAAAGCATTTTGCTGTTTGTTATGTCTTATTGTCAGAACTCTTTATTTGTTAAAGTTATTTCCAGGTAGTTTTCTTCTTTTGGTTACTTTTCTTACAAAGTAGACAAATTAGCTTTAAAATGTGTTTACGGTATTGTTTTATTTTTAAAGTTTCTCAAGTTGTCTGGAGGTGCTCGACCTTTCTTTTCAAAAGTATTTATTACTTCTAAAGTACTTTGAATAAGCACATAATTTTTCATTGCGTAGGCACGCAATATTTACTTATTTAGTTGGATTATTTTTACAATTCCATTATGTCCTGTTTGGCTTGTAAATACATCACACGAATCATTTACTGTTAATAAATTATTCTTTGTAGCTGTAATCTTAAGTCTTCCTGGAATTTTACTAATTTTTACTGCTGCCCTTTCATTCTTCAGACCGTCGAATCGATGGGGAACGAGGGCTCGGACATATTCTTAACGAGTCTTTTGCCGAACCTCTAAGTCACTTTGAAGACGGCGTACATGCATTATTACATTGAGAACTGCAAGACGTAAAAATTGTCACTTGGAGGTGTTCGGACAAAGGGTTCTCTAACCACAGAAGCTGTTGCTGTTGGTATTGGGGTTCGATGGCATGTCGCAGTCAACCATTTCGACGTATGGCAGCCGGGGTAACGAACCTCATCTATTCATACAGATGTGCTAATTATATTTTTTTGTTTTCAGAGTCAATTAATACACATTTCTTATCACTCAAAT
Organism: Gryllus bimaculatus; assembly: GCA_017312745.1. Taxonomy (NCBI): domain Eukaryota; kingdom Metazoa; phylum Arthropoda; class Insecta; order Orthoptera; family Gryllidae; genus Gryllus; species Gryllus bimaculatus. The sequence continues at coordinate 1,436,786 of BOPP01000201.1, forward strand.
TTCCATGAATTTCTACATTAACTACGTATGGTTTGATAAACTGCAGTTAACAAATATCGGCGAGAGAAATTGTACAAAAAGAATCAAAATCTCTAAGATGAAGATATGGTCAGACAAGTTTCATTTTATTAGTTTCCGTATACGTCGTATATACGGAGTAATATACTAGTATAAGGAAAGTTCTGTAATGCTGCGAAAAATCGATTTCGATATTTCAACGGAAATACGTTTTGGGTTCCCCTGATACCGAAAAACGTTTTTTTCAAAACGTCGTGGCGTCTCTCTGATGTATGCCAAAAACACTAGCGCCTAAACCATGCGTAGGATTTTTTCCAAATTGATGAAACCCTTGTCCATTTGCCTCAGTCGGAAGTTTGGGTTTTTGAAAATCATTCATTTTGGGGGTACCTAGCATAAAACCCCTGGAACATTTTCCAAAATTTCTCAAAAACGGCTCTCAATTTTTTCTTTTCATTTCTTGTAATAATATAGTAAAATACGCTTCTAAAGGTAGCTTAAGTCCGATTTTCAAGGTTAACTCTGAGTTTTCGAAAATTTCAAAAGTTAGAATATTTTCTATGTCTTCCTGCGAGTACAAAATTAGAGGTAGAGATGTTTCTTTCAAATTAAACTTGTAATCCAGAATTTCTTCAGTCAATAAGGTCATGTTTATTTTTTGAAAATTTTAGTAATTTTCACACAATACTGCATGCTATTTGTGCAATTTTAAAAAATTACAAAAACTGCCCCTAATTTTTGATTTAAACTTTTGTTAGGAATTGTACTATATGCACTCTATGAAGAGACATAAAAGCCAATTTGCTCTATTTGTGTTTCTCAAAAATGTTATTTTTGTGACTTGTCTCTCACGTCATTAATATTTACACTATCGGCATTTTATTCACATTATTATATTTAGAAGTACATTTGCTTTAAATACTGTCAGATAAATCTTCTCGAAAACTCAACCGTTTTCTGTTAAAAACAAGCTCAAATTTTGCAATTTCAGAAACGCGCAGACGCCATTTTCAAAAACAGCTCGAATTTTTTTCTTCAAAATTTTCGAAAAGATGGTGGTAATTCCACTCTTTAACATACCGTAAAGTTCATTTAGGGATATATTTTCTTCAAAAAGTACAGAAATAATTTTTTTGAATGATATCTCACGCCGTTAATATGTACATTTCCAATAGTTTGTAAACACTATTGTATATGGGAGTTAATGCTCTTAAAACGACTTCGAAAGAAGGTTTTCAAAAACTCAAACTTGTGTCTGAAAAAGAAATTCAAAATTGGAATTTACAGTAGTGCTTAAACGACAGATTTTTAAAAACGGCTCCGTCTTTTTCAAAGAAAATTGCCATTTTGGACGAAATTTTACTGTCCTTAATAATCTTAAAGTAATATCTCGTTCTACCATTAAGAAACCCAAAAATTGAGAAAATGTCAAAAAAATGTACTTTGGGTTGTGATAGATGGCAGCTGGCAAGAGTATGTGGTAAGTCCGAGTAGCTAAGACCAAAGGAAATATAAAACTAACACGGGAAAGTCTGTGCCTTTCTGTAGTTCGACTAATTCCCATTGTTATGAATAGTATTTAAAAAAAAGTTTTCCGCTTCCTACAAAAGTAATAGCAATATTATATAATTGAAAATGTTATGTTTCAGGTATGGAGTACTAAGGCCATCACATATACCACAAAACAGTACAAGGAAGAAAGCACAGATTAGTGACGCCTGTTGCATTTCAATACTTTTATAAATTTTAACTGGGATGTTCGACGATCGAATTGTTTGGATTTAATAAATGTGTGTATTAAAATGATATTGTTAAAGTGTTTGTATAAATTACGCTTGTTTAATAGCAAGTGATGCAAATAAAAATATAAGAACTTTTAAATGCATTGGAAAAAAGTATTAAACGTTCTTGTGAAATATAAATGTCTGCATGAAAATGAAGAAAAATTGAATTTCTTATTTACTTTTTATTAAAAGTGAAATTCACTAGGGCTACCCTTACAGATTTTTTAATTGACTGATCAATTTTAACATTAAATAAAAAATTTTCAGCAGTAGTGACATTTCTTATGATACTCGAACAATCCAAAATACTGGTGCATCTTTGTGTAATATTTTGTAAATGACAATTCATATTACACGCAGGCTGCGCTTAAAATGTTTGGTTTATTAATTAAAAGTGTGTAGTAGTAAAGTTCATCAATTGTGCAGATCTATAATTTCACTAAAGTTCACAAAATTGCACAAAATTCTTTGAAAATCTGTACCTAGTCGAAACTAGAATAAAAATTCGCAGCATTCTGGAATTTTCAATAAAGACTTACCCTCTCATCTTCGATACGACGTGGGTTAGATTGACCACACCCAAAATTTCAACTTTATACCGCCTGATTAAGTAAGCAACGCAGTATAACTTACGGAATTCGGTATGACTCCGAACACCATAGCAAGTTACTTGGCGTAATACCAGTTTTAAATTGCAGTAATGAAGATCATTGATATTGTGACAGAAATTTACTTAGGCGTGAGGGATGGCATGACAGAACCGGGTAAGTCACGGCAAACGGGTGCAGGCTAGGGAAGGGCAGAGCAGCGCAGGCCACGTCAGGACATACCACGGAGAGGAAGCACCTTAGAGAGAACGCATTCCTTTTCCTGTCTGAATAGTGAATGTGATAAATATCCGTAAAATGGTTAAATAAAGGGATCGACTTTCAAATTTCCATGAGATTGAATTGCACGCTATTCCACTAGTGTTCATTTCTAGTTGTAAGCAGTGTAGAATAGAGAAAAGCAATCGTTATCCATCGCAGAACCAAACATTTTGCATTTTCCATTAAACTGACAGTAGATTTGCACGAGATAATGACAATGATAAAAGTCGGCGTTACGAATTAGAGACGTTTCTCTACAACTCGATATTCTCTATAAATCGATTTTTTTGTTTCTTGAAAATTCCGTTTAACAATGATTACATCCAAAATTATTCCCTTACATCGAACTCATTTTCTGACGACTATATTTTTCTGTGAAAAATGTACAGTACATTTCATAAATTATGATCATTTCTGCAGAGTTTCAGATTCGGAGAAAATTTTCCATACAAGTGTGAACAATTTTGGACGGAGTGCTTCATATTGTCCAATAAGACATTGTAATTTTTTGACATTTCATTTCAATGATTTGGTGATGTGCCAATGCAATACTAATTTTCTGGTAATATTCATAAATGTAGTACGAATGATTAAACATTTGTTAATTCTTTTTTATTTAATTTTCCACATTTCCTTTTTCCCAAAAACTGTTTAAAGGCATTTCTTTAAGAAAGCAAATTAAAAAAATAATTTCTTTATATAAAAGTTCCTATGTATTAAATATTATCCAAGAAATAGTCAGGTTTGATATATGGAGGACCAATTGTAATAGCTAACTATTCGAAAAATTAGATTGATAATGAAAATATTCCTCATATCTTTAAAGTAACGTCCCGAAATGTACAAGTAAATATGTAAACCAGAATTAAGATGCAAGAACGACTGTGTAATGTAATTTAATGTAACGTGGATACGTTATGATAAGAGTTTATTTTATCCAAGTTTTAGAATTTCAAATAATTTATAAGTATTATTGAATAATTGGGTGATTGCGTTACTAGTAAGTCGGAAAAAGTCGTAACTCTCGTAATAAATCATTAAAATTTGTACCACGGATTCATTCTTTCAATTCATAGTGGAATGTAACAATGATGCAAAATTTTCGCAGTCTGAAAACACTACGCTTTTTAATATTGTGAGGAACCATAGTAGTATATACGTTCTTACAAAGCCATATCCTTATCAAAAAAGTGTTGAGAACATCGTTCATCGAAAAAGTTATGCATGGCAGGTCACCAAATTTCATGATATAAAAGATGACGCAATTTCTTTCCATTCGGTGCTATTTCATTAACATGAACGCTAAAAGATATAGAAAAGAAGAAAACACAGGATATCTGTCACAGAATACCAATATTCTTGTTCTTCTGTAAAATTACGGATTGAATAATGTGTGAGGGAATGTGGCGTGTGATTCAGGTTTCTTAGATAACAAGAAAGACACTCTATGCGGAATGCGGGGTTGTACTTCCGGTGCTCAATATGTTGGCATAGAAGGTGGCGAAAGTGTGCGATTCGATCGCGGAGAAAATAGTCGGTTGTCTTTTCGGAGTATAAGAGATCACTGTTCGAAGAATACGTAATGGTGGAAATAAATTTGACAGAAGCCTGGCGCGGATGTCGGCGAATTGGGGGCGTGCATGGCATTGCCGCTTGCAAGAGGAGGTCGCGGTTCGAGTCCCGCCCTAGTTTCGAGTGAATTTCCCGTGGAGCCTGGGGTGTACGAAATTTAACGTAATAGAATTATTACAAGTTGTTCTGTTGACGTGCTCGCGGAAAAGTCTGCGTAAGTTATAAGTACTATTATAAAACTTAGTAAGTTAGCATTAGCGGGACCTTTCACCGGGAATCGCGGCGGAGAGGGTCTCCTCCGCACCGGGGGAGTTCCCCGGGGGGGCCCCGCGCGGGGCGGTTTCTCGTTTTGTGGGGGGAAATTTTACTTTTTCTTTCGGGGAAAAAAGGGAAAGAGCAATAGCATGAGTCCTCATCGGGGGGCGTTTTGCAAAAAGTTATGCTGAATATTATAAGAAAGAATCATTAAAATGCGCCTACGACATAGGCATCACACTGGGACCTCCCGAAAGCAGAGCAGACGGGCAGGGCGGCGAAGGCTCCGCTGGACACGGGCCAGCCTCGAACCCGAATCCTTCCGCTGTGTTAGGTCTGCAATGCTAGGCCAATGCGCCACCAGGGGCACGAGGGTAACATCTAGTAAATCTTCCATATTAAGGTCGAACAGAGCACTAAGACAAATGTTCACCATGGTAAAAATGCTGCACCCGTTCCATTCAATATTCGAACGGCAAGGCTTCTCCACCCAAGGCAAGACACGTTTAGACACTTCTACGTTCTTATCACGATGGAGCTTCTCACTTCTTAGAAGATTATATACGGTAGCTTGTGTCGATTAGTGTGGAAGAACGTTCGAGAGGTAAGGTCTAGGGGCGTCGTGTTGGTAAGAAATCAGAACTTTTTCGAAAAATTTAAAGTTTATGCTTTGAATCATCGTAAGTAGGGGTATGTAAAATAGACTATTTTGTCCCGATAATAAAATCGTTCCTTATAGTTTTATAAAATAGTGATGTACACATTTTCCAGAATTTGGTTATTTTCCCCTAATGTCCGGGTAAAAATACGGCAAAAAAAGGCCTGCTATGCGAGGAGCACAACACAAGTTTAATAACCCGATGTCAGTAATGTAATGAGGTATAATATGTTTAAAAGCAGATATTAAAAAGCTATGCAACTCCTCATCCGCCTACTGTTACGTAAGTTATTTTAAAGAGGGAAGTACCTACACTCGCCCCTTTATTGTTACATGTAGTATATAATGTATGAATTCCTACCAGACTCCGTCGAGTGTTACCGTGTACTGGTAAAAATTTCCTTTGTAAAAGTTGCTGCGTTTGCAAACATCTAACGTAAAATTACGATAAGATAAGGCGTGTTGGTGAACACAGGCCGTATCTTTCCTAGCACCAGTGGGTAAAATGAGCTCTTTGCATTGCGTGATCTTGGGGGTTCGTATTTCATGAGGAGAATAGACGCCGGTTAATTTTACTAGAATGATCTGGTGTCTAACGGCTTGGTTAGACTTCGATATGGAAGACTTTACTAGCGTTGCCCTCGTCTGCCCTGTGGCGGCAGGGCTAGGCACTGAGACCAACAAAGCGGAGGATTCGGGTTCGAGGCTGGCCGGCTCCGGGAGGCCTCCGCCCAGCCCGCCCCCGTCTGCTCTGCTTTGGAGGTCCCAGGTGTGGTATGCACAATGTGGTAGGCGATTTTAATTTGACTTTTTTCTTAATATCAGCAGTAAGGTGTTTGCAAAACGCCCCCGATGGGACCTCGATGACTATGTTGCTTTGCGAAAAGATTGCAGACGCGCGCGACGTCCGGCGGCAGGACGACCCTCTCCGAGTGATTCCCGGTGGAAGCCCCGCGTAATGTAACTTATAAGTTTTAAATTACTTGATACATTACTGGAGACTGTTCCGGGGAGAGCAAAGCCGTAACGAAACTTGTGATAATAAACCATACGTTAAATTCGTACGAGACTCCACGAAATCACTCGAAAAGCGGATTCGACCCGACGACCTCCTCTTCCGCAAGGCGGGCATATGCGATGCACGGGCCCCATCGCACAAGCGCCGCCGAGGCCTTTTCAATTATTCCACATTGCGATTTTCGAACGATATCCTTATACTCCAGAAAAAAACCAACCGATGATTTTTCCCCAACCAACCGATAGAGTGTTCTTTCTTGTTATCTAAGAAACCTGATCACACCGCCACATTCCCTCACACATTATTCAGATCGCTGAGCGGTAATTTACGTAGACAAGGAGATCTTCGCACTCCGGAGGGACGCAGAGAAGACCTGTTCACCTTTTCCTTTATCTTTTGACGTTCATGTCAATGAAATAGGGTCAAATAGGCTGATGTTACTAATTCACAATCACCACAATTTAATACTTTTAAATCTTCTTTTGATATTTCATACCCGGGATAAAATTACCACGAAGTGTTCTAGCATACCTGTAAAGGTAAGAGTCTTTTAGCATCGTTTCTCCTTTTCAACCAATGCATTGAAGATTTAATGAAAACCCAGACCCTTTGGCACTATGTAATATATAATCACTGCTTCTTCACGTTTGTACATTTATATTTCGAACTAGCTGTACGCTCAACTTCGTTTGGGAAGAGACTTAAATATATACAAAAGGGTTAATTTAAAAGAGTAAATGAAATGTAAAGTTATTGAATTATTTGACCATATTTTACATTAATATTTCATGAAAATTAACAGCATAGCTCCTTTATTTATTATTCTACGTATTTGGTTTTACAGCCAAGACAAATACTTTCATTGGTATCACGCGAGTGCATCAACATATGTATGAAACATATTGATACAACACTTATGTCTATTTTCAAAAAGTATGTCCTTGTGTTTTATTGACGGTTACATATTGTGTCAATATATAACCGTTACATATTGTGATTTGTACATGTTCTAATGATTCCCGCAAGTTTTGAAGAATTTAAGCGTTAATATGATTTATTATTACCTTTTTAGGTGTTAAAATTGACCTCTTGCTACCTCGCTACTGTTCACGCAGTATAGAGACATTTTTGTAATGCTGCAGCGGAAAACAGCGAATTTTCGACAAAAAGTTGTTGCCGGGCCCTGGTAACGGAAATGTGGATTAATCTGATCCCTTTTATACAGTAAATTACTTTCTCTAACACGATGTTTAGTCAAAATTCATGTTTTGTGGATCCTTCATAGCGAAAATCGATTGCCGGCAAAAGGTCTGTCAACAACGCTAGCGGGAAAACCGCTTGCACGAATTTCCCCCAAACTGATATTTTCTCATTGATCTGGTTCATTTTGCGCCCCTTTCAATTTGAAACATATTTAAATTTTGGGATGTACTTTACATGACGCCTCTGAGATATTTTCAAACTTTGTAAGTTGTTTTCAAGTTCTACAATTAAGAAAAACTGGACAAAAGGTGAAAAAAATGTCTTGTAGGCGACCACAGAAGAATGCTGGAAGGACTGTTAGGGGCAAAACCTAACACCTAGACAAGACTAAAGAGAATAAAAAATAATAGGTAGGAAAACTCTTATTTTCCTTTGCAGAATATCAGAAGGTAATGTAATGCGATATACAATGTGGTCCATGAGTTTCAGCAATGAAGATAAAATCTGGCATTTTTGGTATAATTTATTGTCACATTGTCGATTCACTAAGAAAGCAGACATTATTAGTGGCAGGTTCATTACGACGTGCTCTGATTGTAACTTTTGTCTGCTGATTGTGATCTTTTCCACATGAAAGTAAATTATTCGACGTTTACTCGCATGCGAAAACGAACAACCTGCAAATATCTTAGACTTCAAAATATGTATGCAGGGAGTTATTTCGAGATAAATGTTTTATTATATGGATTGTAAATATAGGTTTTATGAAATAATATTTGCAGTTTATTGGGATAAAAGTTCAATGACTATAGAGGAAGTCTGGGAAGAAATATCTGAAATAAATGGAACGACATGGTTGCCGTGCCTAAAACTTGAATGACTTATTTTGGGGGGACAGTGAATTTCATGTATTCTTTTCTGTGTAGTAATTTCCCGTCCGAGTGCTCTTTAGAACGGTGTTTTTGAAACCCATATAAACGTAATGGGTAATTTTTCTTACCCACATAAATGCCTTGTGAGTAATTGCAAGTATAAATAGAGCTAGCTGTCACCGAAAAATAATAGTCGGGTATTTAAAGCTTGCATTCCTTTATATTAACGTTTTGTGACATTACGTGAATAAGTAAAAGGAGAGGAAGGCGGGTATGATTTACAAACACATTTATCATGCCAGTAATTTAAAATACACATTTTATTTAATCCAAACAACTATACTCAAGTTACATTGTTGTGAAGATATTCGAACTGCAGCCACCACGATTCTGCACAATCTCTGCGTGCTTTCTTCTACTGGTTGGTGTATGTGATGCCATTAGTACAAGACACCTGAAACATTACATTTTTGTTTATGCAGTATTGCCGTTTTGTTTTTGGAAGGAGTGCAGGGAATTTTATCAAATAATCTTGAAAACATGAGAAAGAACATATAAACTTAGAAGCTAATGTAAGTTACGTTTATGTTTAGAAGCTAAACAACGGGCCATCTCAGCATTTGATCGAGGATCTGGGAAACTGTATGAAAATCATACCGTGATGGTCATTGACCCAGAAGCTGAAATACCGTACTTTTTACAGTTTCTTTAGAATTATACAATTCAAATGGTATATAATACATTAAATATCATTGTTAGAATTAATATAACTTTGCTTTTGGATGCTTGGTGTAGTCTCTAATTGTATAGAAACAGTTGTGCAGCAGAAAGATTTTACTTGAGACTTAAACTTTTGTATCGAATTTAACCTTTTAACGACATCTAGAAAGGTGTAAAATAATCTACTTGTATTATATGTGAATTTGTTGTAGTGAGCTGTTGATACTGTCACCTGATGAGTATGATTACTACGTCGAGTGTTGTAGTCGTAGACAACGGCATTTGCTGTAAATATATTCCCGCCCTTACGTTAGTCATTTTTGACAAAAAACACTGATTCACACACATAAAGAGACAAGGTAATGGCAAAATACTTAGATTAATAGAGAGAGGCTCACGAGAATAACATGGGTAGAATTTGCTTATTATTCGTACAATTGTTTTTGTAATCTAAAAGTCTGGGAGCTATGAGATGTACTTCCACAGAATATTATGCCATATCTCAGGCGGGAATGAACATTCGAGAAATCTACACAACGAGCAGTGTAGAGGCTTTTTAATACACTAATTATGAGATTATGTAAGAAAAGGAACGAAAGAAAAATTGACCTGGAAATAGCTAAACAAATGAGACCGAAGACAATATGACAAAACAGATGAAGGGTAAAAATAGTTTTGCACTCATTTCTCCCATCTAAACAATTCTCACCATTCCCAAAATATGATGCTATCGTAGACACAAAATGCTATCTATATCACAGTAAATAAATTACGGAAACGCAATAAAGTGAGAATTCATTGAGCAAATATTATTAGAGCGCTCAAAAAGTTCTGAAAGCAAATTCTAGGTACATTTGGGTGAAAATGTTCAATTATACCATATCTGCAATTTATAACATAACTTGTAGTGAAAGGAAACGTAGTTGCAGGCAAGCGAATTTTGCCGTAAATAGCAATGTACAAATACAACAAAAATGACAATTTTACCATCAAATTTCTCTTATCAATCAAGACTAAAGTACCTAAAGAAACGTTACAAGCGTCGCAGCTACAAAAATGGCCATTGCAATTATACCCCAATCACAGAAACATTTAAAAAACAAGTTAATAAAAAGCTAAATCTTAAAAATAATTTAAATCAAGCATTCTAATAGATGTAAATGTGTAAAGAAAGGGCTAATAGAAAATGTCTATCAGCTAAAATGGGGTTATTGTGCACTATGGATAATAAATATTTAACTACTATTCACACTCAAATAATAATAATAAATACCAGGGGACAATAATTTTTATTCATGATAAATAGAAAAGAGTTATTAATAATTGTTAATACACAACTCAAATTTAAGTGAACATGCTAAAATTCCAACGTTCTAAACCAAGGTGTAAATATGTGTCTATATATAAAATTCTATAGAATATGTCCTTACTTTGTAAAAAAATAATTATTTGACACATAATTTTTTTCACCAAATTATATATTTCTTAAATAACAAATCTTAACCATATATTTAAAAAAAACCTTAACATCATAATGGTAACAATATGACTACGTAATAAGGAAAATATATGTACGTTTGTATCTAGTTTTCAGTACATTTTTGGAAAAATATGAAAATGTAAACAAGGAGTTATAGCGTATTTAAAAAAAACGAGTAATTTTATCTAATAAATGTTACATATTATTCGTAATTTACTGAGTTTTAAAAATAAATTAAAAAATTACAAAAAAAAATTATATTAAATAGTTCAAAGATTTCATCACTTTTTTACATACGAATTAAACTACAATTATTTTAACGTTACTCCTAGTAACATTAATATGCAACACATAACATGTTTGTTAAGAGAAAGAAAGACAAGTAAAATGAAAATGCACGATTATATAAGATGTAGGAAAAAAACTAGCTCATGCCTTTGCTAAACTTACAATACTAACATTATAAATTTAGTACACGTAGTAAATGTCATCACAGCTGAAAGGGTTACTATTGTGTAATTAGCACGAAAAATTGAAAATGGGAGTTTACGAAAACAAAAGACGAAATAATTGAAAAAGAAAAAACGAAATTATAGATCAATATAAAACCTGACAGCATTCTACTGGGGAAAAATAATAAAAAATTGAAAGACAAAGCTATAAACGAACAGAGAGTTTAAAAAATACACAAGAAAGGCATTTACAATATCAAATATTTGAAGATAAATTTTTTTAAAAAAAGTTTAAGTTGAAAAAAGAAAATTAAGTAATTTATGCCGAGGATTTGTTAAACTGCTTCAAACCCCACATTGAAGGTAATGGAATTTTGACACCTGTACACATTCAAATCGGAAAACAGCTATTTCCTGAAAATTTATTAATACAATGAAAGTAAAGATGTTTAAAAATGGCTCACTACAATAGTAGAACAAAATTATCAGAAACAAATTTATTTAACTTTCCGTTTGTGGCGCGACCATCCATGGCGCGTCCGCCCGTGCTTGATGGATGACAGGATGGAGAATGATTAACAGGACAGGATGGATTAACGATGGAGAAGAACCGCGACAAATTCCACAAATATCTGGCACAAGGTGGCTTTCGATACAACTAGCCGTTAAGCAAGTATCGGATCAATGGATAGAGATAAAAACTCATTTTGGTATGGCACGAAGCAAAGATAAATGTTCCGCTGCTGAAACATTGTATAGCCTGTACCAAAATGAGTTGAACCTTGCTTATCTGTTGGCAATAAATCCCATTTTGTCAGAAGTCCAGAGAGTGAACAAGATCTTTGAATCTCATACAGTTGATCCGACTAAACTGTTGACAGATTGAAAGACTTTGACACTTTCAATTGCGCGGAAGATTATCTTGCCTACATGTAATGTAAATCCCTTGCAGTGTGATATAGAGGACCACGTAGACAAAAAAGCATACCTGAATTTTGCTGTGCAGCAAAAGTTATAGGAACTCAAAAAGCAAGGGAAACTTTCAATCGAGGATGAGATTCAGTTTCTAATAGCGCTTTCCACGCAGTTGAAGCAACGCTTAACTAATAATATTGAAATGTTAGAAACTAGTATGTCTACGTTATCCATCAAAAATTGTTTAAGTGCAATAAACCTAAACTCGCTCCGCTTTTCAATTTTCGCAGTATGTCCAACGATTTAATTGCTAAGATTGACTTTCAGTATGATTGCATTCATCTGAGCAGATGGAATGAAAACTAAAGCACTGTCTCATTTTGGAATGAGGTGAATAATTATGTCGACGCTGCTGGAGTAAAACCTTTCAAAGAATTATCAGATTTTGCTCTTTCCTTTTTTGGTTTTACCACATTCAAATGCCGAAATGGAGAGGGTGTTCCGCCTAGGGAATGTGGTAAAAATATACATAGAAACAAAATAAACATTGAATTATTAAATGCGATTTTGTCAGTACGTTTTGGTCTAAAAAGAGCGGGTAAATGTCATAATTACTGGTTCCCAACTGAAGTTTTAAAACAGATAACTCAAAAAAAACAAGTATGAATCCAAGAAAACTAGTGATAATGTGAACGATGATGAGTTATTAGTTTTCGTTAACCTTTATTAATAAGTTCTTTTGCACAACGTATATTTTTAAAATTTCTAAATCTATGTTATTAGCAAGAATAAATTATATAATACCTGAAATCATTATTATTTTGCAAATTTTCACCCAATTCCATATTATCTAAACATTTAATTGCAGGTTCAATAAAGCCACTATATTTCGCAATCAAATCTTTGTTTTAATAGAATAAATTAATACATTTAAATATGGAAAAATGATGTATTTTACGTTTACCGAATTTAGGTGGGAAATTTAAAACCAGTTCAGGGAATTATCGGCGGAAACTGAAACGAATGTGGCGGAATTCCTCTAAACACATCTGTCAACACTGTAACCGTTGCAAAGGAAAGGCTTCTTAACAGAAGAAATCAGTTGCCTCTTTGGTACTCGCACCGAGCTGACGTGCTCGCAATGTACTCCACAACTCTTTCGGCTAATTGTTAGTCAGTGTGTAATATGTAACGCGAGTGCAATGCTGTTGCCTATTCGCTCAATGTGTTTCACAGTACCATTCACTAAATAATTTGCCTTCCGGCAAACAAATAAGGCACAATGTGTTCGGTATTTTGTTCTTAATTTTCCAGTGTTATTTATATTTTTTAGCGCAATATTCTATTAATTACCTGATGGTGAAATTTATATCAGTATTTTGCATACTAGTTATAAACTGATCAAATATGAACTTCCTCTGCTCGTGATATGTTAGAATGTGCAATCTGTCGTGTATCATAATAATGATGACTGCATTACTCAGCACCCGTATATAGGTGTAGGGTCTGCTGTCCACTTATTAACTTGCTGTGCTTTTGAACATCAATATATGTGAAATACCTGAATACAAGTGAAACCTACTACCAAAAACTGTGTGCTGAGATAATCAAGTTGAAATAGATGAGTTTTTTTTTTTTTTACTCAATGCTCTTTGCTAGATTACACTTATCTCGTCACATGCTTTCATATCCAATATTACTATTGAAAAGGGGAAAAATGAGGTTTAAAAAGGTAAAATTTTTCCGGTACATTTTCACAGTAATTTAGTAAATCCAAAAGTCTGGACTTCAATGCTAATGCTAATCGAAAGAATAAATATGAATTAGTAATGTAAATAATTTTAAAACGTCCAAAATGGGCATTTTCTTTTGCATACAGGATATATGTACCAATAGTAGTATATAGAAGGTGTTAGCGTGATACATATTCTGATTTGTGTATTCCACATAATGATGGTGAACAAGAAAATTAACCAAAATGTGTAATGCATAAGAATTTGAAAAACTTGGCATTTTGGAGGATAACAATTTCATCGTCTGTGGAGCTGTTAATTTTTAATTCAAACAGATTATTTAGGTTTCACTTTTCATGTGGACATGAAATAAATTGTTTGGCAAGAGGTTTAATTTGGTTATACTGATTGTTCCACAGTAGTGATATTATGAGTTGCACATTGGCCAGTGTATATCCCCTTATTCCAAATAACATGATTTATTTCAGTATATTAATACTACATTTGTTTACACACATTTTTAATGAATTTGAAGAATTTGTTTAAATTTCAGAGCTGTCACAAACTTATTCAAGATTTATTCTTTTGATCACGTTTGATGCCCTATTTATCGAAGTATTTATTAATTCTTTTGAAGTAATTACTACATTTTGATGACGCACAACTACAACTAAATTGTGACCACCATCTAACCAACTTATTTAGCCAGTGTATTTTATTTGAAACCATCAACTACACAACTTCGCCACCAGCTTTGCAATCAGATTCACATCAATCCTATTTCACACATTTTGTTTGTTTAATACATTCGTCTAAATACCGCCCCTAACGCCATACTCATCCCTCATGCCCGTCTAACGGTCGACGCTTCGTCGACTTCAAGTTTCCCTGGCCTTCGGGCTCGCGTTGAAGGAAGAAACCTTCAAGATTATAGCTGCAGTTTGTCGTCAACGACTAAGTTACTATTGAGCGACACTTACTTTTTCATATCTTTTCTGATTGCAATGCTACTGTATACACTTGCCTACAATACATCTTTTGTCACCTCTACTCCGAAATTTTATATAATATTTAGTAGGACAGCCAGTCGAAGAAATCATAATAACCACACAAATAAACCAGCTCACACAACATAAAACCAAACCCAAACAATACAAGAAAACAATCAGTAGATCAGCAACAAATAATTACGTACCTACTAAACATACAAGCTTCCACGCAAGTCCACAACTTCCCCGATAAACCAATTCTAATCCTCATTTACCAAAGTCCTAAAGACCCGTTTATCCAACTCCGAACGCACGTACCTTCACATATAGACAAGTAAATTAGAACCTAACCCTCGAAACCAGCGCTAATATTTCATCCCTCCTCCCGGTCTCTCCGCAGTATTGCCAACATTCGTCGAGAAATTCGTCTGTGCGTCCCTTGCGATCTGCCTGCAGGGTCGTACGCTTAAAACCGGATCGCCGCTCTCCAGCTCCTCGCTTACCACAGACTTAACCACGTGGTCCGCTCGTGCGCTCCCACAAGGACTATGCTGCAAGGTCTGTTCCGGAAATCTGCCCTCACGCTCAGAAGGTGGGTGGCACAACGCACAACTCGCCTGAAAGAAATACAAACATTGAAAATAGGAGTTTACATTGTAGTTAAAACGGTATATTATTAAATTTGTGTTTTTTGCAGCTCTTCACAACTACAATCGGGACTTTCTTGAGAAATCGACTTTATCTTTACAATTTCTCACATTTTGTAAACTAAGAGAATATAAAAAAAATATTCCGATTTAATTTGTTGTTTTGTGATTAGAAAGTATTTTATTTGTTCTGGAGTAGTGTGCGTGCTACTTTTTGGTAATCCCATTTTGTGTAGTTTTGTTCGGCTGTTTTTGGCTGCTGCAAATCATTAATTCAGTACTAAAAACAACCTAATGAAAATATTGCTGACTGTAAATATATACTTCTATTATATTTAAACTAAAGGAACCTCCTCTGCCTCTCGTAATTAGAACGGAAACAATTTTGGGTTAAAATTTAGTATACGATACACCCTTAGAGAAGCGTGGCGGCGGGGTTTAAGCCCTAATTACTGGACGTGCTGTAATAGAAATGAATAAAAACTTACGGATTGGCGATTTTCATGGTTCACCTCTCGTTTGCTTTGTCCCTGCCTCATTGTAACGGCAAAATACTTTCATGGCGAGGCTCGGCTCGGCTCGGCTCGGGCTCACGGCGAGGCTCGGGCCTTCGGCCCTCGCGTTCCCTACAAACATCCTTGAGTCTATCCAACGCATAATTACCAATTCACTTTTATAAGACATCACTTTTCAAGAAAGCCTCGAGAATTCTAACTGCCTAGTTAACGCCGGAACCGCGCGAAGTGCCGACAGGTACGACTTCCTTAAGTTGTACCTGATACTACATTTCAGCCCAATTTTGAATATTTACAATGATTGAAAATGCGTGGAAAGTATGAAGGCATTTCAAGATTAAATTTTAATATTTCCTCTTCTCTTCTGACTACTATTTTTTTCTTTTAAACTAGGATAAAGAATTCCCTTTAGTCATACTGTATTGCAATTATCCTTATTCACTCACAGTGTGCATAGTTATCAAATTAGTATGCGCCCGTTAATAAATGCGAATTTGTCTTTTTGTTTGCAACTTCTAACTATTCAGAATTGATAAGCTGTATAGAGGTCGATGTCTGAACATACGCCCAGTACGTATTATATGATTAAACAAATTTCATAAAGACAAATATACATGTGTACAAATTGAAATGATTAATACGGAAGGTTACAAGTATATCTAGTATTTATGTGAAGTTTTCATCAACGAAATTTGATAGAAATAACGAGTTTTAATTTTAATCTTAATAGGAATATCTCTTAGATCTCATTTTTAGATAATTTCCCCGAAAACTCTTTTGTTTTATTATGTCTATCCTCTTGGTCGGTACACTAAGATCATCAAAATTAAGGAATTGATTTAATTTTCAACTTTCTAAACCTACAAAAATTCAATTCAACGGAGTCAAATTGAAACACAAATACAAATTTATGAGGGGGGCTTACCTTTGAGACATTCCGAGAACAGGACGCACGTATCTCCAAAATAATGTTCCAGACTCGTGCTTGCCAGAGCACGTCCCGTTACCCGCAGTTAGCAACGCAGACTGAGGGTCAGTGAGCGACTTGGCCGCTGCGCCGTTGGTCAGCTGAAAGGGCGAGTCTAGAGTTCTCCCTCCCAAAGACTACTGAATGCAAAGAATTTGAACGCGAGCAAACCTGAAAATATTTAGCGCTTTATATCAAACAGAATGATGATCTATGCAATTCATTTACTGTGAATATGATATTATTATTATTATTATTATTATTATTATTATAATTTCTCATTTGATTTGAAATTAGTTAATATTAATTAAGGGAAGATCCGTTACACAGAAGTTTTATTTTTATAATCAGAATTTGCATTAGTCAATGCAAACGATCAATGGAAACCGACAGTATATTGTATTCGTCAAAGAAAAATTTTCTTGTATCAGAAAGACCTCAAATTTATTCAATTAAACTAAACGTACCATAAGGAACACAATTCAATGCGTTTGCACTAAAATAAAAGTTGTTTAATGGACATCACTTCGACTACTTTCTTTTCAAATTATTATTTCATGTAAAGTTTGTGTTTTCTATACAAATCTGGGATTTATTTAGATCTTTATGAAATGTTTTATTGTGAATTTCGAAATAACAGAAAAGCAATATTTGCTAAAGGTTCCGTGACTATTAGTGCAGCATAATGGCATAAACCATCCCGTTCTAGTTGATTTCCTATGCTCTTGAATCTAATGGTTTTGAGTGTAAGATTTCTCTTCCTAAATTACACATACCAGCTGCCAGACGGAAATATTATGAAAACATTAGAGTGTATATGTAGTGCAGAACGTTGTCGACATATCCCAAACGCAATGATCACATCCATGTCTTACGGTCTCTTCTCACAAGAATTTTGAAGAAAAAATTAAAGCAGATTCGCAGGAAAGTTTGAAAATGTCCCCCAGGGACTTCAACTAAATTTCTCCCTAAATTTAAAGAATTAGTTTGAAAATGGCAAGACCTTGAGTCGGGCCAGATTGACAATTGAAAGTTCATTTTGGGAAAATTTTTGCGAATAGTTTAGGCACTAGTGACGTTTACAGACAGACGGTCAGACTAGAGAACAGAAGATCCGAAAACGTGTTTGCATTGTCATATCGAAATCAAGTAATCGCACCATTACGTACCTTAGCCAATACTACGTATGTTACTCGGCATATACGTACGGTAACGAGAAAATAAAAATAAATGAAATAAATACATTTTCACAAACCACAAAGCAGGCTGGAGGCAAATATAGAACACAAATTGCAGAATCCGAGTGCCTGTTCTTCAGAACGCAGTTGCAATGTTATAGCATTTATAATAGTTTGATATTAGACACCCCCCGTAATGATTAATGAAAGTAATTGCAGTACTCTCAGCGAATGAATAACTACGATTAACGACATTTGGAAGAGTAAACCCCGAAATGTTTACTTTTCATAACGTGAAAATAAGATGACTATATTTTGGTAATTAAATCTCAAAATATCCCAGCAGTTACTTCAAATTCAATATTATTAACAAAATTGTAGATATTATGACTATTATAAGGTTGTTCAAATGACTGACACTTTCATATGCTCGGAGTTTCTATGTGTTCATTAGATGTGTATCTTGGCGTTTACGTATTTGGGGAACATTTGTAAGAACTCAAGTTTCCATGATTTTGGCTCGATAACCACTAACCTCAAACAAACGAATTAATTATTAGGGTAGATTTTAATAGCATTGGGATGTCACGGTCAAATGGAAAAATATTGTGACTGAAATAACTATGAATTTGGGATAACGTACTTTTAAAACATAAATATTTAAATTGTAATTTACAAATTGCAATTGCAAAATTGACCCTCATTGCTATTTATTTAATTATATACAAAGTTCACATCCTTTCAGTTAGACATTTTCACAAATAAACATGTCAACACTACCGTGATTGAATTATTTTTTCGCATACTACATAAAAACATTTTGCAAAATTGCTCTCTCATTGAATTTGAAAATCTACGTATTTCAATATCATTACCGTGATTAGAAATTTCTGTAAGTAAACAAATATCAACTACAGAAAGTCAGAAACAGGAGCAAATATTTTCTAAGTAGGAGTTTCTATACAATTCTATTCACGGCAACATTTTCATTACAAATTTTTCTATTTTATAATTAATAAGCGCTTTTCATAACAGTTATTGTTTTCTTTTATAAAAACTCGGCAGCTTGTGCAGCGGCTTGTGCTGCACGCGTCATGCAATAGGAGAATTTTACCTTCGCACAGAAGCGGATCTGTAACGTGCTTTTATTCGAGGAGTGGGATCGCTTATCACATCTCTCGTCTTCAATTTTATTCACAGCAATACAAGTACCAGCCCTAATTTAGTGTGTAAAAACCCGATACGGAACTAACGAATAATAAATAAATATTATTCTATGTATATTTTGAAAGAATTCCGAATTGAAAATAAATATTGAAGTATCTCAGTTGGTTTCGTCAGCCTACTATGTTACTCATGAGTTATAATTACAGATTGTTTGAATCTGTAGATGACATATTTGTTCCAAAATGATGACGAAATATGAAAATTTGAACCAAGTAATTTCAGACTACAAATACTTGGGCTACTGAACTTACCCGAACCATGAAGTTTGGAAAAAAATTCTAAATATAAAAAACGGAGTGATTTCCCTAGCGTTCATTTCACTCTGCCGGAGGTAAGGGTAATCAAACCCTCCGTTGGGTCGACCTCTTGATGGCGAACCGCCTCACAAATTTGACATGTTTTTCACGTGTAAATTTTGCAATTATAAGTATTTCCTCTTGTTAAATATTAACAATATTTATGTATGTATGTATGTTATCTGAGTACTTTTCGAGTCTGAAATTATTTACTTTTTCTTCTTTACAATGTCTACAAACCAGAACAGTAAGTTGACATATCAGTGTATTTAATTTATACAGAAGCTTTCTTTGAAAAACAAAACACATTTAATTCTTTCATTGTGTGATTTGTGACTGCTTATCCCTGCTTTAAGCAAAATGTAAATTAATTAAAAATTAATAATATAAAAGATGTATTGTATCTCTACGTACTTGCGCACTGATTCATAAACAGACACGAGGAACAAAAGCACGTCGCAAGAAATCACATAAGTTTTCGTCGCCTGCTGTGACATACAGCTGAACAACGCGTCTCGCATGCCGGTCTGCAGCAGAGTGATTGAACCGCCTGCTAAACAAGACCGTGTTTGACCACTGTTTCTGCCTGATGTCAGAATAATGTCTCTGACGGAAACAGCTCTGTGTGTAGAATCGTATTACCCCTAATGGTGGGATAACATGTGATCGTTTCTTACTTAGAATCAAAACAATAGAAGGTAGTAGCAAGAAAAAATCTCAGTAAGACTCACAACAGTCAGATGACACAAAGTCACACGATACATACCTAATAACCTAAGTACCTATAGCGCTGTTCAATGTATAGGCTTGCATCGCGAACTGTAAGATTCATTTTTTGTGCAGTACGCATCGAGAGAATCTGAAGTTACGTCTTCAGAATCTGATGCCTCTGATTGGATAACGGAACCCTCTCGGCTGTGTCAGTGCATACGTCACTAGACGTGGAATAATATTCGGACAAGGGTCCATGCATGCATCCTTCCGTTTCTCCATTCATCTGTCTGAACTCTAACTTACGCAATGCGACATTCATTTGGGACAGCTGAAGTGAACATTTAGTACAAAATTTACATTGCTTAAGAGCGCGTGTAAAAAGCATTTTGTTCTTCCTGAAGTTGTTGTCTAACAGGTGTTTTCCCTGTTAGATTTGAGCTAACGCTGTTGAAATATCTGTTGACGATCAGAAGAAACAAGTCCAAAACCCAAGTTAGTTGTTTACCAGAACAAAGCTACATTACTATGAACAAGTGTTAGCAATTATATTTTATCAGAAACAGGAAGAAATTTTGATTTTGAATTTTAATAAGGAACAGCAAAAAGAACAGTAAACACGAAGATAATTGGAGGAAAAGCTGTTCAAGTTCGTTAACAAACCAGATAAGAATTTCCCTTTTATCAATGCTTGTGGGCTAAAACTAGGAAATTGAAGTACAATAAATCATACAATCTCGGATGTTAACGAGAAGCAGCACGCTCCTGGCAAAACTGAATGAGGCATGATACTGAGCCGAATATATCTCTGTTGTATTTCAACGTAGTTTCAAATCAGCTAGATGGAGTTTCAAGATCGATTGTTATTGTAACTTACCTAGAATCATTTCTAATTAAAGACGATCTGTCTTGACGTTCACCTGAACCACCGAGGGTTCACATAACATCCGGAAAAGAGAAATTAGTTAAAAGATTTATTATTTGAGAAAGTGAAGGGTGAATCGGATGAAACATGTATACTAAGAAAGAAAGTTGTGTTAAAGTTGTTACAACGTACAGGTATGTATGTGATCAAAAGTATATCCACACGTAGCTGAAATGTTTACCAAATTCGTGGCTGCTCCATCAGTAGTAAATGTGTATTCAATAGGGGTGTAGCTCGTCTTAGCCTTGATGACAGCTTCCACCTCGTCGCAGGCATACTTTTCAATCAAGGGGCTTGAAAAGTTTCCTTAAGGTTATCAGTCCATTCTTCACGGAGTGCTGCCTCTGAGGAGGTATCGATGTTAGGTCGGTGGTCCTGGACTCGAAGTCGTCGTTCCAAAGCATGTCCAGAAGTGTTCAGATCAGGATTCCAGGCGGGCCGAGCCCATTACAGGATTTATTGTTCGTGTATCCACTCACCACAGACCGTGTAGTGTGACCAAGTGTTGAAACGATGCAATTGCCATCCCCAAATTTCTCTTCAACAGTGGAATAAGAAGGTGTTTTAAAACATCAACGACGGTGATAGGCCTCGCAAAACAAGGAGTGCAAAGCTCTCTCCATCAAAAGTACACCATCACCATATACCATTTTTGGACGTGTCGGAACTTTTGATCATATAGCGTTGCTTAAAGATGCCAATTATTTGGTGATTTCTTCTCATGTAGTTTTTGAAATGGTCGCACTGATACTCTGGATGTGAAATGACATTTGCAAGAGTAGTACGTCGAATATCTACTACACATGTAAGCAGGAATACATTTTACTGAATATTTGAAAATGAGAAAAAAAATGCATAATTTCCAGAACCTGAAGGGTAAGTTGTAGTGTAAGTACGTGACTTAATGCTTGGGGGATTTGGTTTACTTTTTTAAACACTCTCTCCGTAATAGAAAAAACATGTATTTATATATATTATGTGGAAAAAACCGATGAAAGGGAAGCAGTTACGGAGGCAGGGTGAGGTCTCTCGTCATATAACACGCCGTTCGCGTCTCAGTCTACCATGTGACAGCCCCCCCCTTGCATGTTTTGTTCTGATGAATTGATACATCTTTAAAGAGGGTGTGGCGGGCAGCGGCGTAATTGTCAGGGCCATTCGGCGAAAAAGAGCTCACTGTGAGTGACAGTTGGAACCCCGTTCGTGTTCCCATCTGTTCACGTGTGATCAACTCGCTTGCTTCCATGCTTCCTTTCCCTTCGAGGATAACTTTGCTTACTTACTCATTTCAATCCGTTAAAAATGCTGGCATGGTAGGGGGAATATGGATGTTTCATGTACATCCGAGTATAAACATATACTACTTTCGTCAATTGATGTGGGTATATTTTCCCTTGGTTTAAGGCCTCTTTTACACTAGTGCCCTAAGCACAGTGATGTCTTGGAAATGCCGTGTGCCAGTTTCCTCTTTGCTGTTTTCGACCCGCTCACTTATGTCAACTTTCCTTACCCTCTTTACACATTACAAACGCTTTGTACGCTTCTACGTTTAATAAATATTACCGTTTACAAATCGTTTTGATCGGCTGTTAATTATACACACAAAACGTTCACATACAATCGAATGCAAGGTAACAGAGTCTTCTCTGGAAGGGATAGTCCCAAAGAAATACGCGAAGTCATACGATATTTTTAATTAAAGGAATATTAAAATACTAACTTCTCATTTTACGTTCATTATCCCATATGCACGCACGTACGTATTTCATGTGTTAATGTTTCCCCTGTGTGGCTCTATATTTTCTGAGAGATCTTTTAGATATATTGTATATTGAAAGTGCTGCTTCAGAAAGGGATCATGACAATAGAACTATTGCATATGTTTACACATAACTAAATATACTATAAACCATACTTATCCTATGATGAGAACAGAAACGATGAATATTTTCTTTCAAACGCTAACTACTCTACATCCTTTAAATTAGCGGGCGTCCGGCCGGTACTTACCAGTGTTCGCGATAGTATTGCGTGGGTGAGCGGTGAGGCATGTAGTTTGGTGTTTTCTAGATCCAGCACTAAAAATCTTTTTGGAAATTCTTAGTATTCTAGCGGGTCCGCCAACAATTAATTTCCAGCAAAGAGATCGAGACTCGTCCAATGACGCATCTTTTGTCCTAATCGGTTGAAGGGAAATAGTTAAACCGTAAGTGACGCAGCACGGAAGAACACATGCAGTACTCAAAATACTACTCTTAGTTTAACTGCAGTCAACGCGTTTTCATGTGGTTAACAACGTTTCTGACTTCAGTAATGATCGTTTAGCTAGGGCCTTCTCACTTCGCCTACAATACCTAAGTCCTTCTTTTCTTCACTGAATCTCCCATTCCGTTTTCCTACTTATCGGTCTTTCTTCCCTCTGCTCCTTACCATCACAACGTTCATACAGATTTCTAAAGGAAAATGCTACTCTCAGCATCCTGACAGTAGGAATCCAGAAATGTCGGAATTCCAAAAATTCATGTAGCGGCAATCATTTTGTGTTATACATTTATTATCGTGACAGCCACTCGGATATCTACAAATATAATAATTCTCATCTCAACAGGGTAGTTTTGACGCATCATGTTTTTATTTCTCACAATCATTTCGAAAAATAAAATCGCCTGAAGAGCACAATAGGATAATCTTAAGGAAATCAGGCGAGAGATAAAATGAATGAACAGAAGCAACTTTTACGTCACTCGATGGCAGGAGAAGCAGGTGAAAACAGGACCAAAGCTGCGAGTCATTTCGGCGGTGCGATGGAACTCTTTCTAGCTAAACTTGGACGCCACACAGAGTAACCTCTGCTGGTCAGACTACTTTTTTGCAGATTTGCCGAACATTTATGCATAACTTTGTATTTGAAATGAATAAAATCAAACAGATGTAGAATGGAATGCGTACAATGAGTAATTCAAGAGTCGTGAAACCACAGATTCGGAAGTGACATAACTTTTTGGAAAACATTAGTTTTTCGCAGCTGTTGTATTCAACTTCTTTTTTTTTGTAACCTTTACTGTACTATGTTACAGTCCTTGATCGACGAAATTGTTTCAAATATTGATAATTTGTAGAAATTATAAACCTGCATTTGAGCAGCCCTCGTATCAGGACTCCCGTCCGCTCTGCAAGCGACTACCGTGAGCTGGTCCTCGCTGTTGGGAGGACGTCCTCACTGCGTCACTCCCTCTTCGGGCGCGGCCAGCTGTCGAGGCGCGTCGCTGTGCGTCCGTCGTCGCGTCCGTCGCGGTACACGCGGGTCCTACGCGTTGTCCGTTGTCTACTGGGTCGTCGTCCCCACGCTGCGCACTTGCTGCCCGCGTCGCCTCCGAGTACTCCTCTGCATGGATGTGTCCCGCTCCAGCTGGCATATATGGGTTTTTCATGATAACGACGAAAACAAAAGAGTGGCAACCACAATCTGAGCCCACTTTACTCATTTTTTGATAAATCTTATTTGACGCAATCGATACAAGGAAAGTGGGATAACTTTAATGATACGTTAATAGATGAAATTGTTTTATTTCAACCATTTACAGTGTCACATTATTTGAGAACTTTTCCCCAAATGTATGCTTGCAGGTGCCTCATGCGAATACAGCCGGTTGTCTGGAGGAGAATTCTAGAGGTCGTTTGCCTCTGATCAGTAGTTTTTCCGTGGTATCTCCGATTCACGCCCAGCGATTACCCTTAACCAAACCGGCCACGAGCCACACAATCTTTCCTTCCTCTCCCTCGCCTATCTTCAACCCTTTACGTACACACAATTCGCCACATGCACTACACTACCACACTTTTCGGGAGACCACTTGGGAGCGTAGAGTTGTCCAAGCTGGGTGGTGCCCTGCTGGTGGAGATACCTTGTTGGCGAAAATTCCCATGAGCCACAAGTTAGGATGTTCCCCCATATGAATGTTTCATCTGCTTGGTTCAAAAATAAGTCACAAAATGTTTTATCACCTACCCATGTTGTGTAATTTGGTAAACTTGTAAATTTCCTTCTTTTGACTTCAGCAATTCGACCGAGTTCTTTAGTAGTTCGAGAACTTTCTATACCAACTCTACGAGATGACCATAACATTGACAGAAGAATTTTCTGATTTTCAGATAAAGTACAGAATGATCCAGATTTTTCGTAGATAATTCTGATAAATGAACCTCACTTTGGAAATATAGGAGGATTTAAATTATTTGGTTGGGACTTTGTTTAAGTAAAACCAAGGCAGAATGCTCGCTCAGATTGCAGGATAGAAGCTTCGCAGCAGGGATGTGCGCAAGGTAAGCATTTCCCCTCCAAGGTCAAAAGAATTGTAGCATGTTTTTTCTTAAAGAGGAGGACCTAGCTTGTTCTTACCCACCACAAATGATGTTGAAGTTTGTTCCAGTTATTGGGTATTGAGCCAATAAAATCTGAGGATTGGCGTTTTTCCATGTACTCCTGGAAAACAAGTTGAAAGAAGTGTTACTACATAATGATAACCTATGTCCAACATTCGGAGTTAGGCCCAGGCAGTTGTTTAAAGGAATTATGAGAATATTGCAACTCTTACATCCGCTATTAAGAATGACATTTTCTCGGCAATATGTGGAGATTTGAAAGGTATAGTCATCTTAAATAGCGGTTACAGCTTGGTATACAAAAAATTTTGTTGCTTCTTGCAAGTGGAATATTCTTAAGATAAATGTAGTAATTATAATAAAAATAACTGGCCGAAGAGAGTTCACTTATGCCAAACCATGAAAATATTTCTTTCACGCAACTTCGTTGTACGTTCTGAAAATATGGTTGCCTCCACCGCATATCAAACTAGTAGTTTCATTAAGAAAGCTAGGATAGTGATGGCAGTGCATTGTCTTTTCCTGGAAAAATAAGTTCCCACGAGATAAGATACGGAGAATGATTTGGATTCTCAGAGTACGGAAAGAGAGAACGATACGCCGTTGAAAGCCATAAGATGCAAGAAACAGCTCCATTGGCAATTCTTTCCGAAAAAGTTGTAGACATACTTCTAGGAAACTTTCGGTCTGTTAACTACCGATAACTTTGTCATTGTGTGATTAAAACTACAAAGATAATGATTATTATTCGATTGAAAGTAACTTCTTCACCCAAATCTCGATTTCTTCCCTCGAAACCTAGTGGATCTGGAGGACGAACACGGGGAGCGTTTTCACCAGGACATCGCGGAAATGAGCAAGAAGCGCTACATAGAATGGTTTGCTCAAACACGTTTGCAGACTTACTGTTGCCCACACTGGAAAAGAGATATTCCTCAACCGAAAACAGTCGAAAATCCAATTCACAATCATTTTTAGGGAGGTAAAGTAATTTCAGCTAAGAATGATGAATATTACGTGTATAGACACGAAGAAATCTGTTTGAAGGATGTACTCGAAAACCCTGGGTGAGGGAAAATTTTCTGTAAAATTTTCAAAATTAAGCACAGTAAGAAGTAGATTAAAAACACCCATTGTGTCTGCATATAACATAAAAAATTCAAAATTTTGTTGGCCAGTAGTATATGTACCTGCCACCGAGAAATGCTTAGTGAACCCGATAAATGCAGGCGTGCATGCACACGTGGTCCAATTCGGCCTATTTGGCGAGAAAAATTAATAATAATAAAAATAATATAATATAAATAATAAAAAGGTAATAATCCAACACAAAACACTTGAAAGAAATAACTTATAAAAATAGTTCCCAAAGTTCAGCTTTCTAGTTTCCAGAAAAACTTTCCCACTTATCCGTGTTTACACAGTAAAACCCAAGTTCGTGTCATGATGGGTTACCCCACAACCACCTTTAGAAACAGCCGCGGGTGAGAAGAAGTCGGCCATGTTTGTTTTCAGTCCGTGCGAATCCGAATGACTCAGCTAAGTCTCAGACATCGGCGAGGCGCGCTGTAATTCAGTAGTGTTTGTTCATGTTTGCGTTTGGTTTGGCCGTTTTGTAGCATGTGCTTACAGTATAACTGTGTGTTTATTTTGCCGTTATATAGATTTTCTGTTTTAGTTGTTCATTTTAATATTTTAGGTATGCATGTGCCACTGTGGTTTTTTAATCAGATGTTCCTTAGTGTTGCATGCAGGATTTTTTTATGGTACAGTTTTAATACCAGTCCCTGGCAAGGATTGGAGAAAACCTGTCTTTGCACATGTTTTATAAATGGTGTGAAGCTAATACTTTTTACGCAATTATCGAATTTCTGAATTTATATAATTATAACAGGCTGGTAAATTATTAAAGTTACGACTTACATTTAAGTACAGAATTTGTGCTTCGTTGCAGTTGTTCGATAAGTGAAGTCTCCTAACCGCATAAGCAATTATTCCGCAACTATCAAAAGAAAAGAATGTCCCGATTTTCGAATTCCCCGAGATCCGAATACCAGAGGGCACTGAGAGACTTCATCAGGGACATTAGAAGCCATCAAAGATATTCAGTCGTGCGCACAACATATGCATGTATACCGAAATTTCAAAAAACTAATAAATTTTAAGTGATGTCTTCAGGTGCTTGAAGAAATTCTAGAAGCAAATTGGAATTAATTCTAGGTGTCTTCAAGTGCAAATATTCCTAAGGATTTCGAAGTTACTTCACAAAAAAGTGTGTAGTACCTGCGCACAACCCCTCAAAGGAAGGACAAGTGTTAGATAATTATAAGAAAAAAAGTTAAATTAGTAGTTAAGTGAAAGAAAAGCCTAGGAAGATTGGTGTTCGATTGCAAGAAATAACAAAGTAATGTTTTACATTTTTGATTTTTGAAAAAAGATTTGGAGGATGGAGTATTGGAAAAGATATCAACGTAGAGTTTGTGCAAAAAGCGGATTTAAGTTTTGGTGGAACCAGTTGCAGTTGAATCTGCGAACTAGTTCAAGTGTTGACGCGGTTTGTTTCTCAAATTGAATGCCACTTCAATTTAAAAGTGGAAATACATTCAAATCATTCTATAGACAAAATCAAAATTCTGTGATTCAATCTATATGTACATTTACATCGCTTTTATATATGATTAAAGAGAAAACCGATTCTCCTCAAAAGTGAAAGGCAAATACATTTTCCCCATCAGATTGATTTAATAATTTACGAAACATCTTTCTTAAATTCGAAGATGTAAAAACGTCATCCGAGAAGGAAAACATTTAAGCGCCCCATCAATGTACATCTTGTTGAGATCTTGTATAAAAATACATCCTTAGAGAATATAAGAGTTGCTTATGTTTTTAACGGTAAGATTCAGAGAGAAAATTTATGAGAATAACTGAAATTTTGTATCGGCAGACACGCAGACGGTAATGAATGTCAGCTGCTTGATATTTTAACAATGTAAAAAGGAATTAAGGGTTAAGAGTTTATGGGAACTAAAATATAAGCGTTTTGAGAATACGTGCATCAAGAATTAAGTGTAAAGGTAATGACACATTAACTGAAAGTGAATCAGATTATTTAGAATAAAAAGGTATTTCATAATGATTTAGAATAAGGAAATTGAGAAGTCCCTTGTTTACATCTTGGTTTATTACAGTATTTTCTTTCAAATGTAAAAATTGGTTGTTCTGCCTGTGCTTACGAAACTTGAATCAAATATTGTACAGATTCCATGAACCTTATGAAGTGACCTTAATCGCGGTTGTCTTACGTTGCGTCTCTCAAACTTCTTATTGATGTTGGAAAGAATCGTTTGATTTAGTGTCAGAAAAATATCCAAGACTTTTTCGCGTAATGTTAATCAAATGAGTCCTGGTGTCCTGTGTCCTGCCGTAAGGAAGGAGATTTTTCATCAAGATGACAACTCTGAAACTTCTTCAATGAAATTGTTTGTTTGGGGGAACGCAAGATACAATCTGTGTGTGTAATTGCTTCGTCTAACTACACAAAAAGAAAAAGGATATGTGTATATTTTGAAACGTGTACGTTAAACTAGAGAAGAGAAAAATAAAACACTTATGCATTAAATAATTGATATCATTAATTATTGTTTATTGTTTTCTGTTCAGTGTTAGGAAAAAAGAATTGATCGTTGTGGCTAAGTTGCAGCTCCTCCAGCACGGGCTAGGCAGCTCTTGGTCATGATGAAACCTCAGCAGGCCAGAGGACTTCTGCAGCAAGAGTAGCCAATCTAAACGTGTTGGAGTTGCCTAACAAAATACATTGTAGAAAAATGGAGGACATCCTCTAGTTCAGATGTGCTAAATCATTTTTCAGAAAAAATCTAGTGGAATTAAAACACTTTTTGTATATGAATATTCATTTGAAATAAAATATATAAACCCATTCACTTTACCCAGTTTTCATTGGTACCTTTACACTGTACCAATTCATTTCAACGAAGATTACGTTATAAGAGATACAATTAAACACTATGTTAGCAGCCAATTAGTTTTCTTTATACAACCTGGAATTTCAATGCTATTTGTTCAGATAATAATCCATGCACTTTATCATGTTCAAGTTTTACTATTAGACTTGATCGATAGGAAGTTTTGAATGTCGAATAAGAAAATAAAGATATAAAATGTATGTTTTTCCTTTCTCATTGTCAAATCAAAACTTTTAAATTAAATATCTACCAGATTTTTCCCTGTCCCCATGTCTTCTGGCTCATTTTGACCTCTGACACCATCGGAGAGTGTAAAATGTAGATAAATTGCAAAAAATTGAAATAGATGTTAGAAGAAAGATGGCGACATAGTTTTGTTAAGGTGAGTTCATTGTATCTCGGCGTTCATAATTATTATCTTAAATCAATTGTTTACTTATAATTTAGAAGTTACAAAAATTAATGTACCTTTAGTTTGTTGTTTTTGTTTTTACCAAACTTCTGCAAAAGAAGAGAAAGAGCGCGTCGTTTGACAATAGTGGATGATGTGCAGAAGCTTAAAAAAAAACCATTTCCAATAAATTCCAAATCTAAATATGTCTTTTTGTTACCCCTTTTGGTTTTCAAACGTATAATATTAGACTGCTCTAAAATAAAACTGAGAAAGATATCTAATTAAACCAGTACCAGTCAGAAGATAGTGGACAATGAGTTTTCATTTGACTAATAATTGTAAAAGAGTAAAAATCATCTATTTAACGCAGGCGTTAAGTAATCGTCAACTCTTACGACCAGAAACGGCTTATCCTTGGCTCTTCTAGTAATTGCAGAGTGTACGGAAGTTTTCCCCCTGTTCTCCTCGCATTAAAAGGCATAAGAAGGCGGAGTCTGAAGAATGAAGACACTAATCCAATAATTACTTGCCGCCACCCTTCGCTACACCTTTTTGAGAAAACAACTTTTGATGATAAATCGTGTATATATTTGTCACAATAATTTAAAGTCAATATTATAAGCAAAAAATAGTTTTCCATTAAACTAATTCTACACAAATTTAAATATAGAAATAAGACATGCAAACTACCCAGTGATACACAGGTTTTTAGAATGACGAAATTTCTTAGACTTCCTTGCATTTATTAACATGCACTGTCCATTCGCCCTCAGACATCTATGATTGAAATGACTCAATGGTTCACTTGGTTGAGCTCTCGAGCTTATTGAATCAAAACTGGTGGAAACCTTGAGTTCTTACAGAAGTTCCAAAACACGTAAATTCCAAAAGCCATCTCACGCCCATTTGAACCTTAGCAGACGCACGAACTTTGTTGGACTGTGAGACCGCACGTAAAGTGTTAAGAAAAATAATGATGTCCAAAACGTGCAGAAGTTCTGTGATTCTTAGAGGTAAAGGTGTAGTAGACGTTAGAGACAACTTTCTGAACCTAAGGTTAATTTGTAACTCAATGGAAAAACTTTGGGGATTGATACATTCTGTGGGCTTCATGTAGTATTTAAATACGTGCCATTACCCAAAAATGCAAGTAGTACGTGCAATTAGCTTAATCAATTTTTTGTCTTGACATTTTGTTTCAAGTTTAATCTCTCTTCTATTTTCTGTATTAATTTTGTAAATGTATATTAGAATGGCGTTTAACTGATGCGAACATTTTTCTTAATTGACCTAGTGTCGGTTTCAAATACTCACTGGTTCAAAGTCACGTCTTGTGTGAACTGTCGTATCGGAGAGTTTAAAGAGTAGACAAACAATATTGCAAGACACTAAAAATGAGACTCTGGACGGTATTGATGACAAAAACTAAAAGATTTGAAATGTCGCGATCATAATGTAACTGTCTATCAAAAAAAAGCCTTCCAGAATCGTACAGACTTCAAGGGTGGCATGGTCTGTCGATTTCTATTGGCCTCGCGGGCGTTGCCTGCCCAAAAGCGTTTGCTCCAGAGGGCAACTTGAGGATTTATAGCGCGGGAAACATCCTAGGATAGGAAAACGAATTACAAAAGGGAAAAGGTTTAAA
>BOPP01000201.1:1478732-1550413 GCA_017312745.1 Gryllus bimaculatus
AAAAAGAGAGATCACAAGCAGGCTGGAGCAGTTAGAACACCAATTGGCAGAATCGAGTGCCTGTTCTTCAGAACGCAGTTGCAATGTTATAGCATTATATAATAGTGATATTAGACGCCCCCCGTAGATTATGAAGTAATTGAGTACTCCTCAGCGAATGAATAACTACGAATTAACGACATTTGGAACGAGTAAACCCGACATGTTTACTTTTCATAACGTGAAAAATAAGATGACTATATTTTAGAATTAACACCTCACAATATCAAAGAGCAGTTACTTCAAATTCAATATTATTAACAAAATTGTAGATATTTGAGCACTATTATAAGGTTGTTGAAAATGGTTGCCTTTCAATATGCTCAGCGAGTTTCTATGTGTTTCATTAGATGTGTAATTGGCGTTTACTGGAATTTGGGGAACTTTGTAGAATCAGTTTCCATGATTTTGGCTCGATAACCACTAACCTCAAACAAACGAATTAATTATTAAGGGTTGTTTAATAACTAGCATTGGATGTCAGGGTAAATGGAAAAATATTGTGACTGAAATAATATAATTTGGGATAACCGTACTTTTAAAACCATAAATATTTAAATTTGTAATTTTCAAATTGCAATTGCAGAACTTGAGCCTCATTGCTATTTCTTTAATTATATACGACGTTCAATCCTTTCAGTTAGACATCTTTCACAAATAAACAATGTCAACACTACCGCTGGTTGAATTATTTTTTGCCTACTACATAAAAACATTTCTGCAAAAAAATTGTCTCTTATTGATTTGAAAATCTACATATTGCATGTACATTACCTGTGATTAGAAAATTTCTGTAAGTAACTATGCCAACTACAGAAGTCAGAAACAGAAGAAAATATTTTCTCAGTCAGGAGTTTCTATTAACAATCTCTATTCAACAGCAACATTTCATGCACGAATTTTTCTATTTTTAATTAATAACGCTTTTCATAACAGTTGCTTTTCTTTGTATAAAAACTCGTTTAAACCTTTTCCCTTTTGTAATTCGTTTTCCTATCCTAGGATGTTTCCCGCGCTATAAATCCTCAAGTTGCCCTCTGGAGCAAACGCTTTTGGGCAGGCAACGCCCGCGAGGCCAATAGAAATCGACAGACCATGCCACCCTTGAAGTCTGTACGATTCTGGAAGGCTTTTTTTTGATAGACAGTTACATTATGATCGCGACATTTCAAATCTTTTAGTTTTTGTCATCAATACCGTCCAGAGTCTCATTTTTAGTGTCTTGCAATATTGTTTGTCTACTCTTTAAACTCTCCGATACGACAGTTCACACAAGACGTGACTTTGAACCAGTGAGTATTTGAAACCGACACTAGGTCAATTAAGAAAAATGTTCGCATCAGTTAAACGCCATTCTAATATACATTTACAAAATTAATACAGAAAATAGAAGAGAGATTAAACTTGAAACAAAATGTCAAGACAAAAAATTGATTAAGCTAATTGCACGTACTACTTGCATTTTTGGGTAATGGCACGTATTTAAATACTACATGAAGCCCACAGAATGTATCAATCCCCAAAGTTTTTCCATTGAGTTACAAATTAACTTAGGTTCAGAAAGTTGTCTCTACGTCTACTACACTATTATCTCTCTAAGAATCACAGACTCTCTGACGAAAAACGTTTGGACAGATTAAATCATATTTTTTAACAACTTTACGTGCGGTCTCACAGTCCAACAAAGTTACGTGCGTCTGCTAAGGTTCAAAGTGGGCGTGAGATGGCCTTGTTGGAATTTACGTGTTTTGGAACTTCTGTAAGAACTCAAGGTTTCCACAGTTTGATTCAATAGCTCGAGAGCTCAACCAAGTGACCATTCTGAGTCATTTCAAATCATAGATGTCTGAGGGACGAATGGACAGTGCATGTTAATAAATGCAAGGAAGTATAAGAAAAATTTCGTCATTCTAAAACCTGTGTATACTGGGTAGTTGCATGTCTTATTTCTATATTTAAATTTGTGTAGAATTACAGTTTATGGAAAACTATTTTTTGCTTATATATTGACTTTAAATTATTTGTGACAATATAATACACGATTTTATGCATCAAAAGTTGTTTTCTCAAAAAGGTGTAGCGAAGGGTGCGCAAGTATTATTGGATTAGTGTCTCATTCTTCAGACTCCGCCTCTTATGCCTTTTAATGCGAGGAGAAAGGGGAAAACTTCCGACCACTGCAATTACTAGAAGAGCCAAGGATAAGCGTTTCTGGTCGTAAGAGTTGACGATTACTTAAGCCCTGCGTTAAATAGATATTTTTACTCTTTTAAATTATTAGCAAATGAAACATCATTGTCCACTATCTTCTGACTGGTACTAGGTTTTAATTAGATATCTTTCTCCAGTTTTATTTTAGACAGTCTAATATTATACGTTTGAAAACCAAAAGGGTAACAAAAAGACATATTTTAGATTTGGAAATTTATTGAAATGGTTTTTTTTTAACTTTCTGAATCATCACTATCTGTCAAAGAGCGCTCTTTCTCTTCTTCAGAAGTTTGGTAAAAAACAAAAACAAAAAACTAAAGTACATTACATTTTTTGTAACTTCTAAATTATAAGTAAAACAAATTGATTTAAGATAAAATAATTATGTACCAGATACAAATGAACTCACCTTAACAAACTATGTCATTTCTTCTAACATCTATTTGCAATTTTTGCAATTTATTACATTTTACACTCTCGATGGTGTCAGAGGTCAAAATGAGCAGAAGAATGGGGAAGGGAAAAATCTGGTAGATATTTAAATTTAAAAGTTTGAGTTTGAATGAGAAAGGAAAAACATACATTTTTATATCTTTATTTTCTTATTCGAATTCAAAACTTCCTATCGATCAAGTCTATAGTAAACTTGACAATTGATAAAGTGCATGGATTATATATGAACAATAGCATTGAAATTAAAAGGTGTATAAGAAACTAATTGCTCTAAAATAAGTGTTATTGTATCTCTTATCAACGTAATTTCGTTGAAATGAATTGGTACAGTGTAAAGGTACCAATGAAAACTGGTAAAGTGTATGCGTTTATATATTTATTTCAATGAATATTTCATGTACAAAAATTGTTCTATTCCACATATTTTTTCTGAAAATATTTTCACATCTGAACTAGGGATGTCCGCCATTTTCTACAATGTATTTTTGTTAGGTAACTCCCAACACGTTTAGATTGGCTACTCTTGTCTGAGAGTCTCTGCCTGTGAGGTTTCATCATGACAAGGGCTGCCTATGTCGTGCTGGAGGAAGCTGAACTTAGCCAGAGACGATCAATTTTTGTTTCTAAAACTGAAAGAAAACAAAAACAATATTAATGATATCAATTATTTAATGCATAAGTGTTTTATCTTTCTCTTCTCTAGTTTACGTATACGTTTCAAATATAGACATATCATTTTTCTTTTTGTGTAGTTATACAGAAGCAATTACACACACAGATCTGTATTTGAGTTCCCTCACAAACAAATTTCATGAAGAAAGTTTTAGAGTTGTTCATCTTGATGAAAAATCTCCTTCCTTTACGAACACAGGACTTCATTTTGATTACCATTACGGAAAAAGTCTTGATATTTTTCTGACACTAATACAGAAGTAATACAGAAAACATGTCTTCCAACATCAATAGAAGTTTGAGAGAGCAGCGTAAGACCACCGCGATTAAGGTCACATACATAAGGTTCATTGGAATGTGTACAATCATTTGATTCCAAGTTCGAAGCACAGGCAGAACAACCAATTCTACATTTTAAAGAAAATACTGTATAACCACAGATGTAAACAAGGGAATACTTCTCAATTTCCTTATCTAAATAATCATGAAATACCTTCTAATAATCTGATTAACTTTTAGTTAATGTTTCATTACCTGTTACACTTAATTTTGATGCACGTATATCTCAAAACGTTTTATATTTTAGTTCCAATAAACTCTTTACCCTTAATTCCTTTTTTACATTGTAAAATATTTGCAGCTGACATATCATTACCTCTGCGTGTTTGCCGATACAAATTTCAGTTCTTCTCTAAATTTTCTCTCTGAATCTTACCAGTTAAAACATAAGCAACTCTTAATTCTCTAAGGATGTATTTTATACAAGATATCAACACAGATGTACATTGATGGGACGCTGCAAATGTTTCCTTCTCGATGACGTTACATCTTTCGATTCTAAGAAAGTTGTTTCGTAAATATTAAATCAATCTGTTGAGAAAAAAAATTATTTGCCTTTCACTTTGAGGAGAATCGGTTTTCTTTAATCATATATAAAAGCGATGTAAAATGTATATAGATTGAATCAACAGAATTTTGAATTTTCTTGTCTATAGAATGAATTGTTGTATTTCCACTTTTATATTGAAGTAGATTTTCAATTTGAGAAAGCCGCTCAACACTTGAACTAGTTGGCAGAATCCACTGCAAATGTTTACCACTTAAAATCGCCTGTTTGCACAAACTGTACGTTGAATATCTTTTCCAATACTAACATTAATTGTTATTTATGTTGTTGTTTTTTACAAAATCAAAAATGTAAAACAGTACTTTGTCATTCTTGCAATGAACACCAATCTTCCTAGGCTTTTCTTTCCTGACTAAATACCGCTATGAAATGTTGCAAAATTACTTATTTTGTCACTTATAACTACTAATTAACTTTTTCTTATAATTATCTAAAACTTGTCCCTCCTCTTTTGAGGGGTGTTGCGCAGTACTACAGCACTTTTTGTGAAGTAACTCCGAAATCCAGAAAAAGCACTTGGAACGACACCAGGATTTAATTCCAATTTGCTTCTCAGAATTTCTTTCAAAGCACCTGAAGAATCACTTAAATTTATAGTTTTTTGAAATTTCGGCATTATGAATGTGTTTTGTGCGTACGAATGAATATTTTGATGGCTTCTAATGTCCCTGATGAAAGCTCTCAGTGCCCTCTGGTATTCGGATTCGGGGAATTCGAAAAACAGGGACATTACTTTTCTTGATAGTTGCGGAATAATTGCTTATGCGGTTAGGAGCACTTCACTTATCGAACAACTGCAACGAAGCAAAATTCTGACTTAAATGTAAGTACGTACTTTAATAAGTTTACAGCCTGTTATAAATTATATAAATATAGAAATTCGATATTGCGTAAAAAGTATTACCTTCACTAACATTTATAAAACATGTGCAAAGACAGGTTTCTTCCAATCCTTGCCAGGGACTGGTATTAAAACTGTAACCATAAAATAAATCCTGCATGCAACACTAAGAACATTCTGATTAAAAAAACACAGTGGCACATGCATACCTAAAATATTAAAATGAACAACAAAACAGAAAATTCTATATAACGCAAAATAAACAACAGTTATACTGTAAGCACATGCTACCAAACGGCAAACCAAACCAAACACTGAACAAACACTACTCGAATTACACGCCGCCTCGCCGATGTCTGAGACTGTAGCTGAGTCATTCGGATTCGCAACGGACTGAAAAAAAACATGGCCGATTCTTCTCACCCGGGGCTGTTCTAAAGGTGGTTGTGGGGTAACCCATCATGACACGAAACTTGGGCATTACTGTAAACCACGGATAATGGGAAAAGTTTTTCTGGAAACCTAGAGCTGGAACTTGGGACTATTTTGTATAAGTTATTACTTTCAAGTATTTGTGGTTGGATTATTTACCTATTATTATATTATAATTCTTTTTATTATTATTAATTTCTAGCAAATAGGCCGAATTGGGCCACGTGTGCATGCACTCTGCATTTATCGGGTTCAATAACATTATCTTGGTGGCAGGTACATATACCACTGGCCAACAAAATTTGAACTTTTTTATGTTATAAGGGAAACAATGGGTGTTTCTAATCTAATTTTCTGTGCTTATTTGAAATATTTTTACAGAACTTTTCCATCACCCAGGGTTTTCGAGTAATCACATCAAAAAGATTTCTCGTGTCTATGCACGTAAGTATTATCATCTCTTAGCTGAAATTACATTTACTCACCTAAAATGATTGTGAATTGGATTTTCGACTGTATTTCGGTTGAGGAACATCTCTTTTCAGTGTGCAACAGTAGTCTGCCAACGTGTTTGAGAACTATCTCCCCTAGTAGCGCTTTTTCATTTCCGCGATGTCCTGGTGAAAACGCTCCCCGTGTTCGTCCTCAGATCCACTAGGTTTTGAGGGAAGAAATCGAGATTTAGGTGCAAGAAGTGTATTTTCAATGACATAATACATCCCATTATCTTGTAGTTTTAATCATATCAATGACAAGTTATCGGTAGTTAACAAACCCGAAGTTTCCTAGAAAGTATGTTACACATTTTTTGAAAAATTGCCATGGAGCTGTTTCTTGCATCTTTAACTGGCTTTCAAACGGCGTATCGTTCTTATCATTCCGTATCTGAGAATCAACAAATATTCCTTTTGTTTAGTTTAGCATCACTGATCCGTGGGAACCTATTTTCCAGGAAAAGAAATGCACGGCCATCACTATCCTTAGCTTTCTTAATGAAACCTACCTAGTTTGATATGCGGTGGGGGGAACAATATTTTTTCAGAACGTAAAAGAAGTTGGAGAAGAATATTTTCATGGTTTGGATTAAGTGACTCTCTTTTCGGCCAGTTATTTTTATTATAATGACTACATTTATCTTAAGCTATTCCACTTGCCCAAGAAGCAACAAAATTGTGTATACCCAAGCTGTAACCGTATTAAGATGACTATACATTTCAAATCTCCACATATCTGCCGAGAAAATGTCATTCTTAATAGCGGATAGTAAGAGTTGCATATTCTCATAATTTCCTTTAAACCAACTGCATGGGCTACTCGAATGTTGGACATAGGTTATCATTATGTAGTAACACTTCTTTCAAACTTGTTTTCCAGGAGTACATGAAAAACGCCAATCCTCAGATTTATGCTCAATAACCAAGTAACTGGAACAAACTTTCAACATCATTGTAGAAAGCTAGGTCCTCCTCTTTAGAAAACAAATGCTCAAATTTCTTTTGACCTTGGTGGGAAAAAACTTACCTTGACGTCATCCTGTGGAAGCTTCTATCCTTGCAATCTTGAGGCGAGCAATTCTTTTACTTAAACAAAGTCCCAAACCAAATAATTTAAATCCTCCTAATTTCCAAAGTGACGTTCATTTATAGAATTATCTTACGCAAAATCTGGATCATTCTGTAATTTATCCTGAACATCAGAAAATTCTTCTGTCAATGTTATGTCATCTCGTAGAGTTGGTATAGAAAGTTCTCGACTATAAAGAACTGGTCGAATTGCTGAATCAAAAGAAGGAAATTACAAGTTTTAAAAATTACACAAACATGGTAGGTGATAAAACATTTGTGACTTATTTTTTGAACCAGCAGATGAAAATTCATAAGGAACACCATAAATTGTGGCTCATGGGAATTTTCGCCAACAAGGTATCTCCCACCAGCAGGGCACCACCCAGCTGGGACAAGCTCTACGCTCCCAAGTGGTCTCCCGAAAAGTGTGGTAGTGTAGTGCATGTAAGCGGAAGTGTGTGAAGATAGGACGAGGGAGAGGAAGGAAAGATCGCGTGTGGCTCGTGGCCGGTTTGTTAGGGTAATCGCCTGGGCGTGATCGGGGATACCACGGAAAACTACTGATCAGAGCAAACGACCTCTAGAATTCTCCTCCAGACACCGGCTGTATTCGCCAGAGGCACTGCAAAGATATACATTTGGGGAAAAGTTTCTCTAAATAATGTGACAACTTGTAAATGGTTGAAAATAAAAACAATTTCATTTATTAACTGTATCATTAAAGTTATCCCATTTTCCTTGTATCGCTATTGCAGTCAAATAAAGGATTTATAAAACAAATGAGTAAAGTGGGCCCAGAATTGTGGTTGCCACCTCTTTTGTTTTCGGTCGTTAATCATGAAAAAAAATATATATGGCCACGCTGGAGCGGGACACATCCATGCAGAGGACGTATCGAGGCCGACGCGGGCAGCAAGTGGCAGCGTGGGGAGACGACGACAAGTAGACAACGGACAACGCGTAGGACCCGCGTGTACAGCGACGGACGCGACGACGGACGCACAGCGACGCGATCGACAGCTGCGCCGCGCCCGAAGAGGGCAGTGACGCCGTGAGGACGTCCTCGCCACAGCGAGGACAGCTCACGTAGTCGCTTGCAGAGCGGACGGGAGTCCTGATACGAGGGCTGCTCAAATGCAGGTTTATAATTTCTAAAATTATCAATATTTGAACAATTTCGTCGATACAGGACTGTAAATAGAAGGAAAGGTACAAAAAAAAAAGAGTTGAATCCACAGCTGAAAACTAATGTTTTCCAAAAAGTTATGTCACTTCCGAATCTGTGGTTTCACACTCTTGAATTACTATTGTACGAATTCCATTCTACATCTGTTTGATTTATTCATTTCAAATACAAAGTTATGCAAAATGTCGGCAAATTCTGCAAAAAGTAGTCTGACCAGCAGAGGTCTACTTGTGTGGCGTCACGTTTCACTAGAACAGAGTCCATCGCACCCCGAAATGACTCGCAGTTGGTCTGTTTTCACCTGCTTCTCCTGCCATCGAGTGACGTAAAAGTTGCTTCTGTTCATTCATTTTATCTCTCGCCTGATTTCCTTAAGATTATCCTGTTGTGCTTTCAGCGATTTATTTTCGAAATGATTGTGAGAAATAAAAACATGATCGTCAAAACTACCCTGTTTAGAGATGAGAATTATTATATTTGTAGATATCCCGAGTGGCTGTCAGATAATAGATGGTATACACAAATGATTGCCGCTACATGATTTTTGGAATTCCGACATTTCTGGATTCCTACTGTCAGTGATGCTGAAGAAGTAGATTTTCCTTTAGAATCTGTATGAAGTTGTGAGTGGTAGGAGCAGAGGGAAGAAAGACGATAAGTAGGAAGAACGGAATGGGAGATTCAGTGAAGAAAAGAAGGACTTAGGTATTTAGGGAATGAGAAGCCTAGCTAAACAGATCATTACTGAAGTCAGAAAACGTTGTTAACACATGAAACCGTTGACCAGTTAAAACTAAGAGTAGTATTTGAGTAACTGCATGTGTTCTTCCGTGCTGTCGTCACTTACGGTTTAACTATTTCCCCTTCACCGATTAGGACAAAAGATGCGTCATTGGACGAGTCTCGATCTCTTGCTGGGAAATTAATTGTTGGCGGACCCGCCTAGAAAATACTAAGAAATTTCCAAAAACGATTTTTAGTGCTGCGATCTAGAAAACACAAACCACATGCCTCACCCACGCAATACTTTCCGACACTGTAAATACCGGCCGGACGCCGCTATTTAAAGGATGTAGAGTAGTTAGCTTGAAAGAAAATATTCATCGTTTCTGTTCTCAATCATAGGATAAGTATAGGTTTATAGTATAATTTAGTTATGTGTAACATATGCAATAGTTCTATTGTCATGATCCCCTTTTGAAGCAGAATTTCAATATACAAAATTATATTCTAAAGATCTCTAGAAAATATAGAGCACACAGGGGAAACATTAACACATGAATACGTACGTGCGTGCATATGAGGATATGAACGTAATGAGAGTTAGTATTTTAATATTCTTATTAAAATATCGGTATGACTTGGCGTATTTTTGGGACTATCCCTTCCAGAGAAGACTTGTTACCGCATTCGATTGTATGTGAACGTTTGTGTGTATAATTAAAAGCGTATCAAAACGATTGTAAAGGTAATATTTATTAAACGTAGAAGCGTACAAAGCGTTTGTAATGTGTAAAGAGGGTAAGGAAAGTTGACATAAGTGAGCGGGTCAGAAAACAGCAAAGAGGAAAACTTGGCAAACGGCATTATCTCCAAGACACTGTGCTTAGGGCACTAGGTGTAAAAGAGGCTAAACCAAGGAGAAAATATAACCCACATCATTGACGAAGTAGTATAGTTTATACTCGGATGTACATGAAACATCCATATTTCCCCCCTACCATGCCAGCATTTTAACGGATTAAATGAGTAAGTAAGAAGTTATCCTCGAAGGGAACGGAGCATGGAAGCAAGCGAGTTGGATCACACGTGAACAGATGGGAACACGAACGGGGTTCCAACTGTCACTCACAGTGAGCTCTTTTCGCCGAATGGCCCTGACAATTACGCCCGCCTGCGCCACACCTCTTTAGATGTATAATTCATCAGACAAAACATGCAAGGGGGGGCTGTCACATGGGTAGACTGAGACGGAAGGCGTGGGTTTATATGAGAGAGACCTCACCGCCTCGTAACTGCTTCCCTTTCATGGTTTTTCCACATAATTATATATAAATACATGTTCTTTCTATTACGACGAGTGTTTAAAAAAGTAACCAAATCCCCAACATTAAGTCACGTAATTACATACAACTTACCCTTCCAGTGTTGTGGAATTATACATTTTTTCTCATTTCAAACATTCAGTGAAATGTATTCCTGCTTTCATGTGTAGTAGATATTCGACGTACTACTTTGCAATGTCATTTACATCCATAGTATTCAAGTGCGACCATTCAAAAACTACATGAGAAGAAATCACAATAATTGCCATCTTTAAGCAACGCTATATGATCAAAAGTATCCGGACACGTCCAAAATGGTGTTATGGTGTGGTCGTGCTTTTGATGGAGAGAGCTTGCACTCATTGTTTTGCGAGGCCCTATCACGTCGTTGATGTTTTAAACACCTTCTTACTTCACACTGTTGAAGAGAAATTTGGGGATGGCAATTGCATCTTTCAACACTTGTTCATACTACACGGTCTGTGGTGGAGTGGTTACACGACAATAAATCCCTGTAATGAACTGGCCTGCACAGAGTCCTGCCTGGAATCCTATCGAACCCTTCTGGAATGTTTTGGAACGCCGACTTCGTGCCAGGACTCACCGATCTACATCGATACCTCTCCTCAGAGCAGCACACCGTGAAGAATGGACTGCTATCTTTAAGGAAACTTTTCAGCCCCTGATTGAAAGTATGCCTGCGAGAGTGGAAGCTGTCATCAAGGCTAAGACGAGCCTACACCCTATTGAATACCAGCATTACTGATGGAGGCAGCCACGAATTGGTAAAACATTTCAGATCCGTGTCCGGATACTTTTGATCACATACATACTGTACGTTGTAACAACCTTTAACACAATTTCTTCTTAGTATGAATGTTTCAATCCGATTCACCCTTCACTTTCTCAATTAATAAATCTTTTAACTAATTTATCTTCCGATGTTCATGTGAACCCTCGGTTGGTTCACGGGTGAACGTCAAGATCGTCTTTAATTTAAATGATTCTAGGTAAGTTACAATAACAATCGATTCTTGAAACTCCATCTAGCTGATTTGAAATACGTTCGAAATACAACAGAGATATATTGCTAGTATCTGCTCATTCAGTTGCCAGTGAGCTGTGCTGCTTATCGTTAACTATCCGAGATTGTATGATATTATTGTACTTCAATTTCTAGTTTAGCCCACAAGCATTGATAAAAAGGAAAATTCTTAATCTGGTTGTTAACGAACTTGAACAGCTTTTCTCCAGATTATTCTTCGTGTTTACTCTTCCTTTTTGTGTTCCTTATAAAAATTCAAAATCAAAACTATTTTCCTGTTTCTGATAGAAATATAATTGCTAACACTTGTTCATAGTAAATAGTAGCTTTGTTCATGGTAAACAATAACTTTGGTTTTTGGACTTGTTTCTGATCGTCACAAGATATTTCAACAGCGTTAGCCTCAAAATCTAACAGGGAAAACACTGTAGACAACAACTCAGGAGAAACAAAATGCTTTTTACAAAGCGCTCTTAAGAATGTAATTTTGTACTAAATGTCACTCAGTGTCACAAATGAATGTCGCATTGCGTAAGGTTAGAGTTCAGACAGATGATGAGAACGGAAGGATGCATGGCATGGACCCATTGTCCGAATATTATTTCAGTCTACGTGACCGTATGCAGCTGACACAGCCGAGAGGGTTCCGTTATCCAATCAGAGGCATCAGATTCTGAAGACGTAACTTCAGATTTCTCGATGCGTACTGCAAAAAAATGAAATCTTACATCGCGATGCAGCCTAACATTGAACAGCGCTATTAGGTACTTAGGTTATTAGGTATGTATCGTGTGCACTTCTGTGTCATCTGCTGTTGTGAGCTCTTACTGAGATTTGTTTCTTGCTACTCCTTCTATTGTTTTGATCTGAAGTAAGAACGATCACATGTATCCCACCCCAATTAGGGGTAATACCATTCTACCCCACACAGAGCTGTTACGTAGAGACATTATTCTGACAAAAGCAGAAACAGTGGTCAAACACGTCTTGTTTACAGGCGGTTCATCACTCTGCTGCAGACGGCATGGCGGACGCGTTGTCAGCTGTATGGCACAGCAGGCGAAGAAAAATTATGTGATTTTTGCGACGTGATTTTGTTCCTCGTGTCTGTTTATGAATCAAGTGCGCAAGTAGTAGAGATACATACATCTTTTATATATAATTTTTAATTAATTTACATTTTGTTAAAGAGGGATACAGCAGTCACAATCAACAAAAATGAAAGAATTAAATGTGTTTTGTTTTTCAAAAGAAAGCTATGTATAAAATTAAATACATGATATGTCAAAAACTTACTGTTACTGTTTGTAGACATTGTGAAGAAGAAAAAGTAAATAATTTTCAGGACTCGAAAAGTACTCAGATAACATACATACATACATAAATATTGTTAATATTTACAAGAGGAAATATTATAATTGCAAAATTTACACGTGAAAAACATGTCAAATTATGTGAGGGCGTCCGCCATCAAGAGGTCGACCAACGGAGGGTTGATTACCCTTACCCCGGCAGAGTGAAATGACGCTAGGGAAATCACTCCGTTTTTTATATTTAGAATTTTTTTCAAACTTCATGGTTCGGGTAAGTTCAGTAGTCTAAGTATTTGTAGTCTTGAAATTACTTGGTTCAAATTTCATATTTTGTATAATTTGGACAAATATTGTCATCTACGATTAAAAATCTGTAACTTATAACTTATGAGTAACATAGTAGGCTGACGAAACCAACTGAGATACTTCAATAT
The DNA here is from genome assembly GCA_017312745.1 of Gryllus bimaculatus. Taxonomy (NCBI): domain Eukaryota; kingdom Metazoa; phylum Arthropoda; class Insecta; order Orthoptera; family Gryllidae; genus Gryllus; species Gryllus bimaculatus. Next base: position 1,491,876 of record BOPP01000201.1, read on the forward strand.
TTATTTCAATTCGGAATTCTTTAAAATATACATAGAATAATATTTATTTGTTATTCGTTAGTCCGTATTGGGTTTTTACACACTAAATTAGGGCTGGTACTTGTATTTGATGTGAATAAAAATTGAAGAAGAGAGATGTGATAAGCGATACCACTCCTCGAATAAAAAGCACGTTACAGATCCGCTTCTGTGCGAGAGGTAAAAATTTCTCCCTTATTGCATGACGCGTGAAGCACAAGCCGCTGCAAAGCATGCGAGATAAAATTACATCCTTAATCTAGAAGCCGAGGTCAGTATATAGTCTACAGTGACAGGGGTGGATCTCGAGTCAAATTTTGGGAGGGGAAATTCAAAAATGTTTTGGTTGAATGTGTCAAATGATTTTACATCTTTCGTAAAATGTCGTAGGCTACCCTCAACTCATTTTATTCGTTTTAATTATTATCAGAAAGTATATTTACTTGAAAGTTTTGTGACAAGTTAAAATTAATAGTTACTGACATTTTAGAAGAAGAAATTTCCTTTCCCGTGGATCCGCGCCTAACAAATCGGTTGCAAAATTATAAGCGGTAATGTACTGACAAATTGTCATTACATGTTTTTGGCTTAGAATATGTGCGAGTGGATGTAGGTGACTTTTGGAATAGAACTAACGACGGCGGAAAGGTCGGTAATAAGAACAGCTATCGTTTAATATTTATGAACAAATCAACTGCTGCGGAGATTAGAGCCGATACTGTTTATTTCTCCGGAATGTGTCGTGCTTTTTTCGGCTGGGTGATGAGATCCAACACCAACCCACTCTTTGGCTTACGGGGGATTTTCATTCCAGATATCTGCCCCAGCAGGACACCACCTCATCCGGAACAAGCTCTATGCTCCCGACTGATCTCACACATATGTATTGAGATACATGTTAGTCTGAGAGTTAGTGTGAAAGAGGGGAGATGATACAACGAAAATAAGCAAAGATGGAGCGCGACCTATGCACTGCTGCGGATTTCGCCTAATATTGATCGGTGAAATCACGAAATACTAATACCATAGAGCAGCTGGTCGCTCGAATTCTCCTCCAACCAGAGGTTGAATTCCACATATCGCGTTGAGACTTTCATCTCACAGCGTTGAGGCACGACCTGATCTCTGTTCGTCGGCGACCTCCTCCCGACCCTCGAAAAATTTATGCCACCTTTTGAATCTGACATACAGTACTCATCAAAAGCCTTCTAAAGCAACTCAAAAGTCTCCGACGCGTCTTCGCAAGATTGAAACAACTTTATCGCGTATCACTACTCGAGAATTCTTTACATGCGCGGGGACTGTTCAACACCGTTCAATTTCTAGGACGGCTGGTGTGAGGCCCGGATTGGCCCAGACCGCGAGCCTAACAGAGGGACCTCTCCACCAATCACGGCGCACTTGCGTTAGCCGAGTCCCTAGGCTGAAAAAGATATAACACCGGAGGCGGAGAAGTCTGCGATATGACAGGCAAAACGTCGGCCTTGCTGCCAACGACGCAGCGTCACCCGGACAGCCTAAAAGCCATAGTTATTTCCATCTTCATTTCGACGAAGAATTCACTAATTGCTTCACTTCCAGCCACTGTTACGCTCCAGGAGCTCGGAGCCGATTGGCGAAAGTCGCGCTGTTCTTGACCCCCCCCCCAATCCTTCCGTATAAGTGGCAACGCTGTGCGACGGATAGTCGTAGCATAAAAAATGGGACGCATTATTTTCGGGACAGACTTTGTATGTTGTTAGTAAAGTCAGGACTCGATTCCTAGGCCCTCCCGTTGAGTCGCTGCAGAGACGGCGGCAACGCTGGCTCTGAGCTAAACCCAGCCGGCAGCCTGACGGAAGCGCCGCAGCCAATGGGGTCAATCGCTTGGTGAACGGTCGCGCGGGGAAGAAGACCCGACAGGGAGCTCGCGGGCCTGGGCACGCCCATCGCGTGGCCGCCTCAAAGACCAGCGTGCCTTCCCACGCGGCGCGGGGCGTGTGGTTACGTGTGGTTGCGGCCCGTCACGATCACGCGCTACCGCACCTGCGGCCTCCCACGCCCCCGCAACCGACACTCCTTACGTCAGGGGACGCGCGGCGCTGGGAGTGGGTTCGCGTTAATAATGCACGCGCGGCGATGACGACAGCGAAGTCGAGTAGGAGTAGGGTGCGTGAGGATCTATTGTTCCTCGGCGCGATAAGGTCGTAGGCAATGTCATATCCCCTGAGAGAACGGTGTTTTTCCCCAGCTGGAATATGAGGTCCGGCGCCGACCTACGTTGAAGCTTGCGAGTTCTCCCCTACAACGCACCGCTTCAGCTGAGACAGACGAAGCTCACGTCTAGCCTGATGACTGTGTTTTATACGAAATCGCGTACTAACGTGGGTGGTACGTAAGCAATACATATAATTGTAAAGAATAAGGTGAGAAAAGGGGACAAGGATGAGAAACGAAAGATCCCATGGTCCGTATTTTAGTATACATTCATCGGACAAAGGAAACTTGTTACAGAATCATGGATCTTGTATACTCCAACGGGTCTTTTTTTCGGTGTAGGCGAAACAATACGGGGAAACATGTTCATTTTGTGCGAGCGTGCACTTGCTTCATCAGGGCTAAAAGTTCTGCGAACGTTCAAACGAGACCAAGCTTCCCCACGGTCCTCAACAACGGCTGTGCCATAATTGTCTGAAGAAGGATTCGAAATCACCTAATTTTTCATTCGCTTATTTGTCAGTGCAATGCCAATAACCATTCTCCTAAATGAGTACTTTGCGTCGAAAGTAAACGTTGCTGCCTACAAAGCCCAGTCGACCACGTAAGGGTATTATGCGCAATTGCCTCCCCTGCAAATAACAAAACTTTTCGCCTGCCTTTATCTCCCTGCCACCTGCCGACAAGAGGTCCTGCACGTAGAAAGCCACTCACAGGAATTCTGAAATTCAAGGTTCCTCAGATGAGTGACTCCTCTTGGCCCGGGAGATCCCTTTCAGCTTCCAGGAATACAGAAAGGTGTTTATAGATCCTTTCAACTTTCTGTAGATTTTTACCGCCTCTTCTCTTCTGGCTTTTAAGACATATGTTTAAAAATTATTAGTTTTAAATGTTGATATACTTTAAGAAATCATTAGCAATTCTAACTATTGAACCACCTTTCATCAAACAGTGTGTGAACAAATCAAATTTCACGCGGAAACTTATTTCGCACTACAGTTGCAATATTTTCGAGTCCTAAAAAACACCTAGCTGCGATTCCGATTGCGTAATTCTTACTTTCTAGCTACCGGGTAGGAGTAAATGGAATAAAATGATCACAGTCATAACGAGAAGTTCAACTTTCAACAATCTCCGGGCTAAAAGGTCTTCAAACGCCAACTATAGCAAGAAGTATTTGAAATAGAGCATGCGGAAGTTAAGCTACCGTGCAGCGATCGCTGCTGGAAAACCGTTGCATTTGAAGCACAGGAACGTTCCGCAATTATGAACTAAGATCATATTTTGAAGTGCGTTTATTAAGTAATTATCTTAAAGTAATCACATTCCCAGCAAAATATAAATTCAGTTTGTTTTTCAGATAGTTTCACTGACAACCACTAGACCTGATATACTTCATCAGAAAGAATGGCAATACGAAAACGATGTTGTAAAAAGGAACCGCTCAGCCTCTTAGAACTAATTTCAACATTTTCCGTTAATTCTTGGATAAGGCAAGCCAAAATCATTATTCACCACGCAGAGACGCCACAATCGGAAAGGAGACAAGAACTGTTAACAGGACTGTATTGGTTTAAAATTACAAATCTCCAGTTTTTTGGCAACACGGAATGAAAACGTAAAATAACTAGTGCTGCTACCAATGGCACAAACTTTCCCATACTAGTTTTCTATTTTTTTGCTCTTTGCCAGCTATTCGGCCTTGCTGCGTACTCTTGCTAGATGCCCTCTTCCGCCGTTCAAAGAACAGATTTTGATTTTTTTTTCGTTTTTCGGTTTCTTAATAGTAGAACGAAAATATTATTTTAAGACTATCTGTGCAAATGTATTTTACGGACATGTGTCCGATGAAGAAATGATATTATGGAAAGCAAATTTCTCCCCAGTTTGAAAAGCATATCAGATGATGGGGCAAATGTTCCAAGAAAATGCTCAGCACTTACTCGGCGCGCACGTCAGACCCGACAACCCGCGCACCACTCAGCTTGGTCACTAAGATGCCAGCGAGGAGGCGAGTAATTACATATTAAAGTTGACATCAATTGAATCGTTTATTTCAGAAACCCGTCAAACGCAAAAATACAAAACACGTTTTAGCAACGGATTGTTGTTCCAGGAGGATAGACACATCGTTCAGAGTATATTTATATTAAAAATATTAATTTATCAAATGATTTCATAAAAAATACTTTGGAATCTGAAAATTGGGAGACTTATTCTCAGGTTTCTCGAATTTCGGAAGTTAGTTTCAGCATGCACTGAAGTCGCTTCATTTATATTGTTTGCAGTGGATCGTTATTTTCATGATGAAGTTGATCATTATTCGTACATTTGGAAATGTGGTGAAAAATTGAAGAAAGAAATAAACATAATGTGGTGGAAAAGTATGTTACGGGAACGGGGCCAATGAAGAATTAAACTAATTGTGGAAAACTATTCTCATATTGAAAAATACGCAGACGCGGTGAAGTTGGTGCTAAAGTTTCAAGACATGATCAGCCCTTACTCAGTGCGCGCTTCGGGTCCCGCACTCCGCACACCACCAAGCTTGGTCGCTAAGGTGACAGCAAGTAAGCGCATCATTACCCTGAAAATTTGACACCAATTTAGGAAGTTAGTTTTAGTATGCACTGACGTCGTTTCAGTTATAATGTTCGCAATTGCATTACAATTTCCACGACGAAGTAGACCATTATTCGTACATTTGGAAATGTATTGGGAAATGCAAAAAAGAAATAAACCCAGCTTGGTCGCTAAGGTGACAGCAAGTAGGCGCATCATTAGCCTGAAAAGTTGATAACAATTTAGGAAGTAAGGTTCAGAGTGAAATCGCTTCATTTATAATGTTCGCAGGATCATAATTTTCCTGATGATGTTGATCCTTAATCGTACATTAGGAAATATGGTGGGAAATGTAAGAAAGAAATAAACCCAGCTTGTTCGCTAATGTGACAGCGAGAAAGCGCATCATTACCCTGAAAATTTGACGATTTGGGAAGTTAGTTTCAGTACGAACTGTCGTCGCTTGATTTATAATGTTTGCAGGATCGAAATTTTCGTGATGAAGATGATCATTATTCGCACATTGGGCAATGTGGTGGGAAATGAAAGTGCGAGCATAATGCGGTCCAAATATATGTAACGGGGTGTAGAATTTAACTTATTTTGGGAAGAAAACGTATTCCCATTTTGAAAAGCAAGTCTGGTGCGGTGAATTATGTGGAAACGTTCCAAGACATGCTCATTCTTACTCAGCGCGCGAATCGAACTCCGCTGAGCTTGGCCGCTAAGGTGCCCGCGAGGATGTGCGTTAGCCGCCCACGCAGAAAAAGACGCGTGGAAAGGTGGAGGGCTGAGAAAGGAAGGGTGAGTGAAGAAGGCGAGGCGGTGGCCGGACACATGGAGATCGGGGCCTTGGACCAAAGCAGGCATAGACTAGACGTGAGGAGGTGAGACCTGAGCGGGGAAAGCATATTGACTGTCGTATGGTACGTTGGTTCTAGGGAGAGCAAGACTAGTTATTCCCTCATGTAAGTCTTAAAGTTCAACCTCATTTGATTATAGTTTAAGTAAAGAAAGAACCAAGGTAACAATTCATACCCATCGTGTACGACCTAGAGTTAATAAACCACCTTAGAGGAAAGTTATTCTCATTCGACGTTCCTTTGCGCGAGTCACGACCAAGCTGAGTCACGTCGCACAGCGAAGCGAGCCGGGTGGTGGGTAAGGAGGTAAGTAAAGAAGAGAGACAAATAGATTAGTCTGGCAAAGGAGTAAAGGTTGACGCAGGAGAGGAAACTATGACATGTAAGTAAGGCGATATTTAGGCCACCGTGTAAGTGTGTGTTGTGATGATCATCGCAATGTTTGTGGAAGAACATTTATAAATGGTGCATGATCCAACCAAGAAGACTGGTACAAGATGTGAAGGATTCCAAGGGAAAGCAAGTGAACCAATTTCTTACTACGATTTTGTTTTTAAATTAAAAGTTATTTGCAAGCCACGTAGTTGTTCGTAAAGTTTATAAATTTGTATTTGAAGTTCAGATATTACAGGTTTTGAGAAAATGTTCATTAATACTGGTGTCTTTGATATTTGGTGAATAATCGTAGAGCATGTTAAAAATTGGCATACATATAGGCATTCATTTATATTTCAAAACCAAAAATTAAGTTATTCAAATTTTTAATAACAAAATTATGCCCTCTACAGCCAAACATATTAAAAGTGTAACAATTAAAACTTTTAAATGATTGTGGGTGCAACAAAATGTATGCCTTTTTATAAAGTTGTTCGAAATAATCATTTGAGTAAACTTTGTAATATTAGTGTTAATATTAATTCATTTCAAAAATGATAAAGTGTCCAAATAGTAAATAGTAAAACGTAATATTCATTACGTTTACAAGGTATAAATTGTTAGAAAGGTGGTAAGTGTTCTATATTTGTGTTATCTGTTGAAAAATCAATAACATGTTTAATGTTCATACTTGATCTTGACTTATTAGATCTAAATTGTATAATAGTGAGCTCTATTAAATATAATTTCATTGTAAAGATTTTGATGTACTGGACAATTGTTCACTTATTTAATTGAAAGGTAAAAGAACGTAATTTGTAAATGAGTATAATATGCTATATATGAATATATTTTAAACTTTTAAATCTGTAGTTCTCAGACCGCAAATGTTTTTTATCACAAATATTGTTTTTATTTTCTATCCCTTCCTCGATAACTAGTAGAACTCAAATATTTTATGATACGGCATATTTAAATTTTAAAATCCTATATTCTTGATCAAGTATCCTTTGATTTTGGGACAATCAAATGCAAAGTTGCCTGTAAATTATTCGAAATTTTCATTCAGTCTCATAAAAAGGTCTCTTATGAAAAATATCCCAAGCAAGTTGACGACGTGGAAGTACTAAAAAAAGTCGACCAAGTGGAGAATCCTGAGAGTCGAACAAAGTGACTATCTCAAGAATGTCCAGTGGATGATTCCCATAAACGTCGATCAAGTGCAGAATCCCAAGCATGTCGAGAACTGCGATCGTTTCGATCAAATAAAGGATCTCAATCATGTCGGCCAAGTAGAGGATCCCAAGAAAATTATCAATCAAATAGAGGATTCCAAGAAAGTCGGCATAGTGGAGGAACCACGCAAATCGACCAAGTGGAGGATCTGAAGAAAATCAGCCAAACCAATTTATCAAGAAGTAGGCAAAGTGGACAAACCCAAGTAAATCGATTAAGTTGAGGATTCCACGTGTGTCTACTAAGTACAAATTCCATGCAAATTGACTATATGAAAGATATCAATCAAGTCGCCCACGTGAACAACGATACCAAGAAAGAGGACAAAGTGCAGAATCATCAGCATATCCACAAAGTGGAAGAACAAATCATGTCGACCAAGTGGAGAATATCAATCATGTTGCCAAGAGGAGGATCCCAAGAAATTCGATCAAGTAGAAAAGTCTAAGCAAATTGAGTAACTGAAGAATACCAATCATGTCGACCAAGTGGACGATTCCCGGAAAGTCGACTAAGGTGAATAACTCAAGAATGTCGATTAAGTAGAGGATTCCATGAACGACGGCCAAGTGAAAAAACCCAAGCAAGTCGACTAATCTGAGAATACCAATCATGTCGACTAAGTAAGTGAAGGGTCCAAGAACGTCGACCACGTCGAGGATCCCAAGAAAGTCTATCAACGTGAGTATATAAAGAAAGTCGATTACGTAAAGGATCCTATTTACGTCGACGAAATGTAGGATCCCAAGCAAGTTTACAAAGCAGAGGATCGCACGCATGTCGACGAATAGGAGGATCCTAATAATGCCAACCAAGAGGAGGATCCGAAGCAAGTCGACCGAATGGAGAATGTCGACCATGTGGAAGATCCCAAGAAAGTCGACAAAGAGGATAATCCCAAGCAAATCGACCAAGTGGAAGTTCCAAAATCTTCCAAGAGGAGGATCTCAAGCAAATCGACGAAATTGTGGATGCCATTCATGTCGATCAAATGGAGGGTCCCAAGAAAGTCGACCAAGAGGATGTTCCAATCATTTCTTTAATATTTACCAACTTATGACGCACCGTGTCAAATAATTTCAGAAAATCACCAGGTGGGTGCGATAAGCCTAATGTCATTGAAAGTAGTTTGCTGAGAATTTCCCTGAGATACGGGATGGAGCATCCATTCTCGATTTTCAATCCAAAAGACGTTTACGGACAGACTCCTAGCCATGAATTTCGTCAATACGAGATGCGGTAGCCAACCTTCCACCTGAGAAAATTACCTTATTAAAACAGGTTTACGAAGGAAGTAGGAAGGATGGGAGGTGAGAGGGAAAATTTGATATTTTTGAAAATTCGGGGTTAAACTCGAAATTCGAACGTATAACACCTTTATACCTGTTTATTACTATTCTTACAAGAAATTTACAGAATTTGGAGCAGTTTTTGAGAAAATGTCTGGGAGTTTCATTTAAAGTACCTGCATATTTTAAGGAATGTTGTTGAAAGTCGCAGAGCTTTGTCTCGAACCATATAGACCAATTCCAATTTCTTCAATTAGAACAATATCCTACGTATCGTTTTGGCGCTATTGGTGTTCACAGAAGGACGTTTTGAAAAAACAAATCATTTTGGTATCAGGGGACACCAAAACGTGTATTTCTGTTCTCTCAAAGGCGATTTTTCACCGCATTACATAACTTTCCCTATCCTCCGTATATACGTACGTATACGGGAAAGTAAAAAAAAAATTCAGGCCTGTGTAGAGGCAGAGGATCATCAAGGGAAACTTGTTATACATAGAGCATTTCTCTTTGTCCAACTGTCTCTTTGTAGTGTTATAAATAGTGTAGACAAACGCAGTGTCGTTTCCGGTTCCGGGAATGACCGAGTAGGTATTTTATTTGACTGATCCGAACCGAATGCCAGAAGATCATCCCCCAGGGGATTGTGCAAGCAATATAGAAGAAGCATTGATTTTGAACTTCCTCAGTTTAAAATGAGCGTTTAAAAGCTAAAATATCTTAATAATTAGAGAGCTTTCAGTTTTGTTTCCGGACCGTACAATGAACATCTGCCTATATATAGTTTCGTATGGCAAATACATTCTAAGAAACATGGTTTCAAGAGCTATTTGTTTTGCGCAACGTGTGGCGAGAAATGCTGATAAACCAAGTCCATATTTGTCTATTTTATTTGTTCCTTTAGAGGAGTCGAGGAATTTTCTATTTTATATTCTGATAATCGGTGTGTGCTAGGTTGGAGCAAAAAATACGATAGACGTTCTCTATATCTGCAGCTAAGATAGATCCAAACCTTATGAACCTAAGAAGAAAATCAAATAGTTGAATCCTTTTAAGTTGTTCTAGAATGGACATAAACTACTTACCGATGAACTCTCCATGACGGTTTTAGTCTGGAAAGGTAGTGTCACTGAAAAACAGGCAGACTATAAATAGTAACTTGAAAATTAACTTCGACAGTGTGGAGCAATTTTTCAGAACTGTAAGGGATTGACGACTCACCTCTTTTATTTAATGATAGATAGATACAATGATATTAGGAAAAACTTTTTGGGGGGGTATTTCAGAACCAAATGTTAGCAGTTGTATTACTGACGTAGCTGCTGCTTTGAAGCACCTAGAACTGTTAATCATATATTTCCTTTCAACGTTCAGTAAAATGAACAAAGAGAAATTTTTACTCAAACTTTTCCTTTCCGGGGATTGTAGGGTGCATTGAATGTACATAATCATTGTCTCTGCCGAGGCTAAACATCCTCAGTAGCCACTTCTGTACTTAAACAGAAAAGTGTAACAGTCCATAAATGTTCAGGAAGTGTGTGGCGACAAATTAATACATTTATATGTTAAAACCAATTACCGAGGGTCATCTCACATTTTTATGGTACAATTTTAATCTCCGTTCACTACTGACCGATCTACGTTTCGAGACTATTTTAATAGGAGATTCTGAAAAGAGAAATTTTCTTTTCCAGGAAAAGGAAAATTCAAAAAAGGATAGAAGCCATGCACCTGCTCTAGTTTTCGTTCTGGTAGACAATAGACTTACATATTTTACGTACTACTTGATCTATAACAGGCTCTAGTGCTTATTAATTACTAAACCGACACAGATATTCCCAGAGAAAACCGACAAATGGACGAATAGATAGACAAGTAGGCAAATAGATGGTTAGACGGACGTTTAGAAATAAAAATCCGTATCAAAATGTATATTTCCGTTAAAATCTTCGATTTTCTTCATATTACTCAGCTTGATATGTACATGTACGAGAAAGTAAAAATGTGGAAGTTTCTTTAATCCATGTATTACCAAATGAATTTTGCTTCACGTTGCACGCACACATCACGAGCACATACGACTCAAGTTCGGTTTTATGACAATTTTTTTAGATAACTCGACAGGTTCTCTTCATTTTCCATTTAGAAACTTGATCACAGAAAGCCTTTTTGGCTTACAGAAGCCGTCTTTGTACCCGTACAATTTGCTGAGTTGTGGCGCCCCGCCTGTATTTTACAGACTTTGTGACACATGTGCATCACGCAATAACTTTGTCGTTCGCATTCATAGTCACGCACCGACTTCACAGCAATCACACACTCGCAGGGCATCCATACATGGATATTCCCAAGCGGCTACGAGAAAAGGGCTTGGTAATTTTGGAAACGAGGGTTTCAAGAATTCATGAGAAAGGTTTCAAAAGTGTTCAAGAGCATATGATCATTTCCATTTCCATGTATTTGTGGGTGGTCAGAGATAATAGGTATGTTCTATATATTATTTCCGGCCAAGGTATTGATCAGAAAAATTGTGGTATCTCTTGCAATGTATTTATACGACCGATATAAAATGACAAAAATAGTGTGTTAGACGTCACCCCTATATAGCAATTAATTACAAAATACAGCGAGCTGATGCAATAAACAATGCGCTGATTATTGCGTTTTTAAGAGAACTAAGTTTTTAAACATTTAATCTTAGTGTTTAAGTAAATAATAGTGCTCTCGTAGTTTGATTAAATAATTTTCAACAGAATTTTTCAAGTCCAGCAAATATTATTGGATAAAAACCTTTTATTAACGAGGTTTGGTTAACTAATTTGTAATTTAAAATTGAATGTACACTCCCGAATGTGGCGGTAGTTACCTACTTTCTTTCTTGTACAGCCCACTTGGTAATTTTTTGATCTGGTAATATGCAAAATTACTCCTTGTTTGTCTCACCAGTTTTGATTGCTTTGTTTTCTGTGTGTCAGGAAATTTGACGTCTTCTGACAATAAACATTTCTGGTTTTATTTTAAAAAAGAAATAAAGACACTGAATTTATCTTTATTCCATTCTTTTTTCACCGTATCCCCTTCATTCTTGTCTTTTTCAATTACTGCTGTGAATTTGAAATTTCTCTCCATCTCACGTAACATTCTATCTATGAGACATTTTGTCTCTTTCCACATGCTAAGTTAGTTTTTGTTACGCTATAGGCATCCTCTCCTTCAGGTCTTACGTCATTTTTGTTTATATTGGTGCCTATCCTGACTGATATTTTTCTCCTTTTCTCAATATTTTTGATATTTTTCTCTTGCAATGTTTTCTCGCCTTTTCTCTCTCTTTCTTTCAATCTTGTTTTCTCCTAGCTTTCATCTCTGGTTGTTTATCTCATTTTGTTTTTTCTTGTTTTTCCTATTCTTTATTTCACTTTGATACACCCACAATTATATTTCCCATACGGCTCAATTTTCCTTCTACACATTGTGTTCTTCATTGCTAATAGTTCTCTAATACTTTTTCTTATCAAGCTTCCCTATTCTTGTTTTTTCTCGTTTTAATGATATTTCCCGTCTTATTATTTGTCTTTTACTCTCCCAAACTTTGGACTTCCTTCTTTCTTCCTATTTCTTTTATCTCGCGATCAAGGACTCGTGCGATTATTTTCTCTTATTTCTCCCTCTACTTGACTTCCCACTCTCCTTTACGAATTCCCTTTCCCCGTTTGTCAAAGGAGCAGAGAGAGCGTGTTTAGCACCCCTTTACGCCCTTCGTCCCCTGCTCTTTAGAGCGCTCTCTGCGCTCTCGCCGGTAGCACTTCCGGGGAGTCCCGCAGGGGCCACAGGGCGGCCCGCGTTCGCTCTACAGCGTGTTCCGTCATCTGCGTCCATTATTCACGGCATATCGGCCCCGCGGCGCTGCATGGCGAAGCGGGGTGAAGGTGGGGGGGGGGCGGCACTCGGTGTCGCCGTCACACGCATGAAATACGCATCGTCCCCGCCCGACGCCTTAAAAGATGCACCGGCGCCAAAGCCGCGGCCAGCGTCCCCCGTGACGGGATGCCATCGGAAGAGGGCGCATCGCCTGGAATTATTCACGTACCCCCAAGCATGGCAGTAAAACGGAAAACCCTCAAAAGGGAAGAGGGAAAGGGAGAGGACAAAAAGTTTGGTTTCGATGACCAATAGGACATGTGCGCGAATGTGCGAGGAAGGGGGAATTATTATCAAATCCAATGGCTCCAGTATTGATGATATTCTGTATTTAAAGTAAATTGTTGCAAGAGATTAAGCATGTTGAGAATATAGGTTAACTTTTAAGAGAAAACGTTACGTATCTTAATATGTTTTGAAATTTTATTAGCACGTACCTTGAGTTTGGGTCAACATTTTTGAATCGTCAATTTAGGAATGGAGCGACGTCATCATTGTGCAAGACCTGCACGAGGCTGGAAGCGTTATTTGAATAATGTATTAAACCAGCCATAAAGGAGAATAGTTTACACAAAAGAGAGTGATTAAGAGAGCATTTGTCAAGTATAAGAATACGTTTTTTTAAGAAACTGGTAAAGAAATTGCTACTGTGAAAATATTGATTGTTACCGATGGGTTGAATTAATTGCTGGTTATTAAATTACCTCGATACTTAAAATATACTTTTTTGTCACAGAACTGATAACGGCTTCATGCAGGAATAGAGTCATTTAAAGAACTGTTTTTTCTTACTTGAATTCAAGTTCCCAAGAGCACTAGAATACGGTCTTTGCGTAAAGTAGAGTTTTTCGATGTTGAATAATGAATTACTATGCGCATTGCACAGAATTATTTCCAGCTGTCTTCGACACTTTCCTGACACTCCCCACGGCAGTAAAACGAAAAACCCTCAAGAGAGAAGAGCCAGAAGCATTTACTGTACCTTCAATGATCAATGTTGAAAGTAGTCGGATGGACTAGATATTTTTCAGATAATGCTCAATGAATATGGTACATTGTTGCATGGAAATTGAGACATTTCGAAGTCGAGAAATTCATACCGTACGAAAAACAATATTTCCTATGAGAAGTCAATAATTTCAAGGGATAAATACCACCGTAATGAAGAAACTGATGTTTCAATAAGTTGATTAAGAAAGACAATGTTCCCCCAGCTCTCAAGAGTCTATTCTTTAACTTTCTCGCTTCGGAGTATAGAATGCAGAAAGTCCTTGATACCAAAAACTCGAATGACGGTAAAATTTCTCTCTGTCCGACCGCCTGTGAAAAACTCTAGCGGCTAACCCGTTCCGAGGATTTCATCAAAAGTGATATTCTCCAATCGATCTGGCTGACGTCGAAACCTCTTGAATTTGATGCCGTTATTTTAATTTTTGAAGGAACATAGGATATTTTCCAAAATTTAAAAAAAAACTCCATTGTTTTTGATTAACTTTTGTTGTTGGATAGTGTAAAAGACATTTAAGATAATGGTAGAGGTCTCATGTTCGTTGAAACCCTGATTGTTTCAAAATATGCGAAAGTTTAAAGTATTTTTGTAGTCTTTGTTAATTTGCATTTCCAGTACTTCGTTTGAGGCGGTGTCAGTCTATAATAATTTGCGAGCAATGTTGCCAGATGTCTTAACCATTTTCCATTATATAGCGCAGTGAAAACCATCAAAACGTAAAAAACCACCGAATTCCAAAAAATATTATTTCATGTTTAACATTTAAGATGAGATTATGGAAATTAAAAAATATTATTAATCATTTATGATATTTACATTTTAAAGAAATCGCCAAAATTAGTAATACATAAAAATATGTATAGCAAATATTTGTATAATGTACAATAATCTGCACTTTGTATACTTTTTGTGTAAAGGAGTTGCACACTGTATGAGTCATTTTTGGTAGTTCATTGTCTTAGGCGCTGTAAAAGAGATAATGATACCTCATTGTCAAATCTTTCCTGCAACAAATATTGTTACGTGTTTATTACTGTGACTTGCTCTTTTCCATCAAATGTTTTGCGCTCTTCTATCAATCTTTTCGAGAAACTGCGAAATGACTCGGTAACAATACAGGAGGAATCTGTGGTTATTTTAATACACAGATCATGTAACAAAAATGCTTTGTTCTACAAAAATATTAATTAATTGTATTACAAATTATAAAATGAAAACAGAACGAGAAAGCTGCATAAACCTTGAAATGTACCTACAAATTAGAACCTTTTCCTGGAGACTTTCAGTTTGCGGAAGGTTGGTGAAACTCCATGTAGGAGTGTCCAGCAGTAAGCCGCCAAAAGGTTTGTCGGCTTACCATTGTCGAGATCTTTCGTGTCGAGATCGTCTTTCCATTGTCGAGATATGTTGGTGAAATCGCTCACTATGTTCGTGACTCACATCTCCGAATTTGGTGGGAAGAAAGCCACATGGGAATGAAGGATAGACGAGACCCAATTTATTATGCTTGGCTTTTTGAAAATTTTAGTAGTCTTGTAAGATCGTTCAATTCAGTGATAAAGGCTGGGGTTGTAATGCTGCAGATGGCGTCTAATCCAGAACATCGTGATCTTCGTGGCATGCCTTAGTCGTAAAATTTCCACACACATAATAGAAAAGATTTAGACATTATTGGGTATAAGAAACACGCGAACGAGCACAATCAAGATTCATGATAGCGGATTTACACACTCCAAGAATAGATAGTGTGATCTCACTATCAATTGACTGATGCATCAGAAACTTTCCTTTACCTACCCCAAATTATTACCTCCCCCTCCTCTCTCTACTCACACCGCTAGGCAATAATATTCCTAAAATAACACTGTGATAAGCGCTGCGTAAACATGCGTTTCCGGAAAAAATTTAAATGATTGCAAACTATGGTTTCCATCATTGCCATCAGGGCACTGAACTACATAATAATCACATATTTTTGTTTTTCGCAAACATGTCATTGTCACACTGTCACGTTGTCACGCCCAATTTTAAAGCTAAATGCACCGAAACTAGTTCAATTTGGTGCTACTACGTAGCAGCACCAAAATAAGACAAAATAACTTTATTAATAACGTCTGAACAAGTGGTTGATTTTCAATCAGTAAACGACACATATTTGTATTTAATGTGGAATTTACGCAAAAAAACCTCTTTAAAAAACAATTGAAAAATGAGTTTTGAATTTTTTTTGGAATAGTTAGGTGACGAAATTCACTTATGTGGGCTTATAGTGCGATGGCGTAGTGCTTTCTAAATTCAACGCCGTATTATACGTCCTAAACGGCTGAATAGGCACGTCGTAGAGTGAAATATGGCAAAATACAATGCCTTCCTTCCCCATGCCACGCCACCACCACCACTGCCGCCGGGCGTTGTGCGCCAGAATTTTGTTCTAATTAGAAATAGTTTATACACACATTTTAAAATTTTGAGACGATGCACAACATCAAAATATACAACGCGAGAGAGTGACGTTAATCTAATATATCCACACGAGAAAAACGTATGAAAAATATAGACTAAATATAATCAAAATTGACGACGCTAATTAGTAGGTACGCTAACTAATCGTTAAGGTAACATACCTACACAAGAAAAACCCATGATAAAACCAAACTAAATATTCCAGAATTTTAATTAAATTTTAAAAAAAATTTAAACGCAACAACAGAATATACCACAAGTTATGTCAGTAGGCTAAATAAACGTTAAGTTAGCATATCCACACAAGGGCTCAGAAAGATTCAAAGAGTGTAAGGATTAAAATACGAAACAACTAGATACCTTCCCCAAACATGGGAGGAAGAAGCTGAGCTTTGACCTCACCTCCATTGATAAGCGACTGTTTGGCATTATTACTCCTAATGATAGGTTTCAATTTAATAAATTGTACCACGGAAGTACGTCATCCCAACTACACTCTTTCTTTTCGGAAATACAAATGCACTACCAAGCTGCGTTTCTTAATACCGCGCCAATGTCACATTTTCGTGGTTCCATGGACTAAAATTAAAAAGACACTCACATCAGAACTCATTCAAATCAATTAAGCCTTATAGGATTAGTTAGCATCCAGCCCTAGTTTTATTTTTATTTATGTCAGTTTGAGAGGTGGTGAAGACTTTGCTGGTACGTTCCCCAACAGACGGCACCGCGTAAAGCACGTCTTAGGCGCGCAGCGGCCTCGGCGGGGAGGCTGGGCAGTCTAAGGCAGAGGCAGTAAAGGGAAGGCGCGGCCCGAAACGCACAATTTTATTACGCCTGCGGGCGAGCAGGGGGATTACGCACGGCAGGCCGCGAGCGGGCGTGTCACGCGAGGGGCGTCTGGGGAGACAATATGAGCGCCGACACGACGTCGCCGGCGGGCACGTCACTGCGGCTTCCACTTCCATCACCTCCTCCTCAGCCGACGTTGACAGAACTCCCACTGTCTGGGCTTCCCTCCGGGAAAGGAGGCTCAGGGTATCAACTGATGTCACTGCTGGACTATGAGAAGGAGGTCCTGGGTTCGAGACCACTCGGTGGACGCAGTTTCGTTACTAGTTAGTCAGCCAGGTCGAAAACCCTCAATCCCACTTTGGTCGGCGCCGGATCTCTGCAGCCAACGCCAGAAAATCACCGTCACCTCCCACGATGAAAACTCACTACACGTACGGGACTAATGACCTTAGAAGATAGCCCGTCCGGAATCACTAATCAAGTTGTTCTTCAATACTAACGACTTCCTTTCATTACCTCATCTCTACCGACATATGGAGAGAACTATGATCTAAAGAGAAGTGGCGGCCTACGCCGCTCCTCCGCCTGGGTGCAGACGAAATTATGGTCAGCTGGTAATGCGGCCATGCCTCCGCAGTGCGCTGGTGCGCGCCGACGGCTGCCTCGGCCGCTGATTCTTATCACTATTTTTAGTGTTTAGCACGAACTGCGTACGTGCCCTGTGTCGGTTTAATTCTAAGAAAGAGAAGATTTGGGACTGACGGTAGTAGAAGAGGGAGAATTTTGGCGTGAGATTTCCCAGAAGTGTTTGATTTGGTGCTAGTAATTTATTTGTGATTTATTTCTTGGCAGTTTGTGATTTATGGAGGTTACATGAAGCTAATATCGGTAGGGAGTCCTTTTTATTGAGCAGCAGAATAAAATATTGCTGGTCTCTATGTAATATTGGGATTTTGGAAGATGATGTTTGTTTGGATAGTTATCAATTACGTTCGTAATAGGTTTTAATTTATTTTTTGCTTTAAAGTCATTATAGATTGTTCTTGGTTTGGGCCTGAAAGCAATTCTAATGAATCGGTTTTCTGCAACATTGTGTCGCAGTTTGCTGGAGCGGTGATGGCCCAGGTTGCACAGGCGTCAAAAGGTATACAGTAGAATCTTCGCGCGCTCTCAGTTTAGGCGCTCTTAATAGTAGGGCGGGACGAGACCCGACACGGGACTCGATCTTTTTAGCAGCTTCTTCGCCCTGTTCGTGCCATGTAAGCTTCAAATTTGATGCCTATGTAATTAATTGCTTTTTCCACGGGATGTTGTTTCCGTGGTGTTGGAGCGGTAGATTGTTTCGTTTCTATGTGATTGCTTGGCACTAAGTATGTTTCAGTATTATGCCGTTTCTTTTGCACCACTCGATTAGGGAATTAGTCGTTGGCGGTCAGGTATTCAGTAAGGCCAGGCGTTTTTGGGAGATCGTGAGGAAGATAAAAAAAGTAGTGGTGAGAGGACGGCTCCTTGGGAGACTCCTGATTTAATTGAGCGAGAAGAGGAGAGTTGGGGATGGTAGCAGGTTTGGAAAGTTCTACCGGTGAGGTAGCTTTTCAGAAGTAGATAGAGGCTTCAAGGAAGGAACGGATTTTATCAAGTAGTATGCGGTGATCCACCTTGTCAAAGGCATAAGAAAAGTCAAAAATGATTCAGTGAGGGAGGATTTGAAGAAGAGACTGGAAGAGGCTTCCATTGCTAATCGGTATGTTTGTAGCGCCGACAAGCGGCCCGTTGTAAAACTGAATTGTGTGTTTCTTATTGAACATTTTTCGTCTAGTTTGCTTCTTAGGTGTGGTAGTAGAAGGTTTTTGAAGTTTGTGATAACAAGCTGATGGGTCTGTAGTTGTTTGAATTTCTGTGGTCTTTATTCGGTTTTTGGATTAGTATTACTGTTTCTTTTTTTCAGGCTGTCGGAAAATACCAAGGCATTTAGGATTTGTAGCAGAGTTTTGATGGCATTCCGCGGAAGATAGCACGGCATTTGGCCGTCACATTGTCGACTCTTCCACTACTAGCCTTAAGCTTTCTTGATTACTATCGTTATGGGAGGGGTCGTGGCGCTTTTATTGGCTCATACGTTTCTCGAGATCTGGATTTGATTGAGGGTAATCTATGCGGTGGTGGACAATGTACGTTCTTTATGGTATTTCTTCTCTGCCTTGTATTCTACAATTACTCCATTTTTACCATCATCTTCACATCTCTCGTAAGTCTATTAGTAGTTGAGTGAATTCTAATATATCATAACGAAAGCTTCTTTATATACTTTTAATGTACTCGTACGTGACCTAAATTTATTTACCTTTTTTTCGTGTTGAATGAATAATGTGAAATATTAAGATTTTTATAAAATACGTCAATAGAATGCTAAATTATTTTGCTTTCAGAACAAATGCTTTATTCTTATTCATTTAATTTATTAGTCAGTCTCATAGTTTTAATATTATTGGGAAGAGGTTATTATCTACTTTCCGTTATCCCCTTATCTTCTGCTACCAAGTCTCCTCTTTTCTTCTAGATTAATATCCGCACATCATTTCACAATTACAATCCGCACCACTAGCATCAACACAAGTTGCAATGCTAAACCTTAGATTGCTACTGTTAATTTTAATTACTACTGTCTGAACTGGAGTGCATTTACATTGGCTATCTGTCAAACATTGCAACGTTTCACAGGATACTAATCAAGCCTGTGGCCATACATTATTCCCCAGTCACTTTTTTCCAAAACTTCTGCACATGTTTTCAGTGATCATCATGAACACGTCACTGACTGTATCATAAGAGACGTCCTTAAAGAGATTTAATTGTCCATTAGACTCTATTACAATACAATTACATATATCATTGCCTTTTATATTCAACTCTACATGATTCGAGGCAATACTAATATTATATCAAACAAGAACCACTCATTTTAAAAGCCTTCTTGTTACTTAATTCTTTCATACATAACTTTAACGTATACTCTGCGACGTTACAAAAATCTTTTGAACATTACACTCGTTATGCGCACACCTTTTCTTGAGCTCTGGAATCCCTAGCCTCGTCTCCTTTAGCAATACAGTTTCATTATGAATAAAAATGTCATTTAGTGTTCTGGATAACGTAACAAAAAAGCTTCATAACATTTATGTAAACATTTGCTTCAATAAAAAAGCTGCAGTTTACGTGATAGTAACTTGTTTCTCAATAACTAAAACACACATCTCTCGAATATGATGAACTGATAATTCAAGAAAACGTGTGTGGATAATACGTACCCAAAACCACCTGCTACTCCAAGTCGCTACCTCTGGCGTCATCTCCGCTCCATCACCACACAACGCGACCTCGTCTACCTCCATCGCCAGCTCCAACGCCTTTGTCACCGCCACCGCCGCTCCCTTGACGGCGCGGCACAGCGCGTTTTTTACGTGCTCGCGGGTCAGAAGCCACCCCAAGGGGCCCAAGAGGATTACGGGACTTCCGGCGTTGGGGTAGGCGGCGCCCCGCCCTGCCTCGCCCTGCCGCGCTCCGACGAGGGGTTCAACCGAGCAGCAGCCCTCAGGAGCAGCTCGGGCGCTATGCACTTCCTTCTGCAGAACACACACTCGGGGGAGCCAACGGGAGAGGTGGCTCAGGGCATCAACTGATGACACTGCAGTCCCTCTGACCGGGAGGTTCGAGTCTCGGCGGTTCGGTGGCAGGAATTCGACTAGGCTAGGTTGAAATCAGTCGCTGTCGGGAGGAGAGATTATAGCGGCCGGCTGCTCTGATCGATACTTTCCCTTGGTTTCTCTGGTCAACACCATTCGAATGCCGGAGTAGAACACTAACTAACGGGCCACGGACCGCGCGCGATCATTCCTACTTCTTCCTTGTCCTAACCTCACCCCTTACACTAACATGCACTACACAACCACATATACCGAGAGACGGGTCGGGAGTTAAGAGCTTATCTCGGCTGGGGCTGTTCCCTGCTGATGTGAGATACCTGGTTTTGGAAACGTCGCTAAGTCGACGCCGGATGTTGCCATCCAACGGGGGAAGACCACCATCTCCCGAGCAAACCTATACACTACACTTACGGGAATAACGACCCTAGTAGTTAACATGCCGGGCATCACTAACAATCAATTCAGAGAGCCAGGCGGCTGCCATCTCTTGCCTACAAAATGTTTCCCGATGCAGCGTCTTGAACTAGCAGAAGCTATATTTTGAGTTCTGATGGAGACATATTTTTGTCAGTGTCTGTCTGTTCTGGCACAACAGCTCCTGACGGGACCAACACCTACCAGCGGCGTCCCGGCGTTGTGGTCATGGGTTAGGAGGTGCGTGTGATTAGTACATACCCAACCCTACACCGTATTCTGGTCTTCCTAACCTCCAAAGTGAATTTCTCATCGTCACGAAGCTGCAGATACTGCGACATTGAAAGGAAAGCACACAATATAATCTTCCCTGACCGTAAATCGGACCCGGGATCGCGTCATGGTAAGCAAGGGCGTTGACCAGTTAGCTACCCGTGTCGCCCGGATTTTTAACAATAACTAGGTGAAATTTAGCCACTGCCTGCCAACTCTATCAACCAACTGCTCTTACTGTGTCTTTTCTGTGGTTTGTCCGTCCTGTGTTTTCTCCAATCAATCAGACAATGGACCGCACATCATCTTTCCTTCCCTATAATTTGTCCTCTTCTCACCCCTAACAAAAACACAAGCACACACATACGCACTATACTGCCACACATTCGGAAGAGCAAATCGAGAGCTCACTGCTACTTGGGGGGGGGGGTAGAGATAACTGAAGTGGGAACCCAGCAATCTGACGGGTAGGTTGGGACGAATCTTATGTTCCAACATGAGAGAGCACTATCAACAACTGGCTGTAACGTACACTACACTTACTGGACTAATGATAAAAGTATTTGACGTGCCTAGAAACAAAATACACGTGGGGTACTGTTCAGACCGCTGGCCTTCCACCTCTTAGTACCGGGGTTTGAATCGAGATCTATTCGTGTGGCATTTCTGATTTAAACGGCTTAACAGCCCGTTTCCCTTGCCCTCAGTTCCACCATTTTCCCGTCATTATTCGTAACACATTCATTAATATAATTCGTCTCCGCCAGGTTTGACCATGAGACTTCGGAACTGGCCCCGTAGTAATGGTACTTTAATAAAGAATATAGTGTTGCAAGAATCCCACGTTAACTCTTTACCAGATAATATTTAATGAAAAATTTACAAAACTACTATTTATGAAAGAGTATTAAGAGAAAACTCTTTGAATAATTATGCCTTCTGGTTACTACTTTCTTTGTTATTTGAAGAATATCCAATGCCTTTTATCAGTGAGAGGAAACAAAAATGCTCCTTGGTGAAGAGGAATAACGATAACGGACTTGTAGCTTTTAAGTCGCAGCTCACAACCAGTGAAGACTTGATCCATTATACCGATAAGAAATACTATTCAATTGAGATGGACTTCAGGCAATAACGGAGCGCTTAGGGAATGTTTTCTATATCTGACCTAGTGCAAGATCCAATATTTTCCACAGAAAATCTTGTTGAAATGGGTTTTAAATGAATTCAAACTCTTAACAGACCATCATGAATAGGGAAACCTGTGTGCGACAAATTATGGATGAAAAAATTCTAATGTAAGAACATTGGGAAATATGTTTCTTACAGATATCGAAAACAACAAACTCATATAGAGTGAAATAGTGAGAAAAGAAGAGTATCATTAGCCAATGAGAAAATAGGTCAGGTGCAAGTTAGCAAAACGCGTTCAAGTGCTAAGATACGTGACCTTGTGAATAATAATTTAATGTATTTTATATTGAGTTACAATCTTATATACTGTACTTTGTGTGAACTCAAGTAGAGATAAACATGATGTGACGTAAACTGGGGTAAGGACAGACGTGACATGAAACAAACCTAGGAGTACGGTGCTATACTTGGACTACGTCACAAATATAAGCATGATCATGATCATTCAAAAAAAGGGATTAATGATTGACCAACTTCACACGACTCCCGATGAGACACTTCACGAAAAAAGGACGTAATCGTTTGTAGTTCATGAGTTAAAATACAACTATGACTCTCCCTTAAAATACAACTATGACATCCGAGAATTAAATCAAAAGAAATAACAATGTAAGTAAGTTTGTTTTAACATTTTTGTATATGTATGGCCGGTCCCTTGCTTTTAAAATCGGGTTTATATTACTCGTACAAATATATCTTATAATTAAAGTATTAATAATAATAATTCTAATAATATCTCAAAAATTAATAGAATGCGCTCGTAAACCTGAATGCCGTCATTTGTTAATTACTTGCTTGAAGACTAACTATCAGGTCCAAAACCCAGAGCAATCCCTCGAGACTGCACTGAGTAGTTTCAACAAGTGCATGCTCTCAAAACTTTCCAGCACCATTGCGAGCTCGGTGTACCAAAGAAGACGCTGTTTCCCAGAAGAACCTTCAATACGCTTGTCTGGAGGTGGTATTCTCTTCTATTCCGACACCCCTCGTTTCCCTCCCCATCTGCCGAGCCTTCCTCGCATCTCCCCCACCCCTCGTGGCTTCACATCGTCTGGGCGTCACCACCCCACCCCCTCCCCTATACACCTGCGACCTCTTGGCTGCGGCCTTCCCCTCACATCACCTACTCCTCCCTTCTCCACACATCCCTCCCTCCGACCGCAACGTAACCACACCCCATTTCCCGCTTTCTCTTTCGCGTCGTAGTGAGCTCGCGAGGGGTGGAGAAGGGTATGTTGGGGTGGGGTGGCGCTTCCGTAGGTTTTACGGCCGCATTCGAACCGAAAGACCTGCCGTAGGGGCATCTCCGGGCGGGGACACTACGCAGACGGGGCTGTAAGGGCAACTTCTGTTCTCGCAATACTTTATTACAGGGAAGTTTCGGGGTACTAACCTCCCTTTCTCCCCGGAGAGAACACGGAGGGGAGACCTAGTAGGAAATTGAGGACGCGAGTAATAGAGGTGGTTCGTGAAAATTGTAGGAAAATAGAATTAGGAAGGTTTATCAAAAGCCACATAAGAGTTAATTGAAATGTATCTATTCATCTAGGAATTACTGATGCTTTAACGTTTTTTATGACTATTTGATTGAAAATAATATAGAAGTCCAGGTGTCGTTTAAATATTTCTATTTTCGATAATTACAATTTAGTTTTTATGATGTTCATGAATTAAACTTTGTGAAGTGTATTTTATTATTCATATTTCCACGTAGAGAATATATTTTTACAACTTTACGGGGAAAACTTGTTTATCAACATTTCATCATCGGTAAACGTGGACTTGGACTTACAGCATGATGTTATGATCAGCATTTATCTCAGAATGATCTCACGTGTTTTACCAAAAAGCGCCAGAAAGTGATCTGCTGCTTTCTATATCACTTTTTGATTTCCTTTAGCCTGTCACATATCAATTTCCTTTAGCCTAGCACATATCAATTAAGTGTGTTAGACAAGAATTCAAGATTTTAAACAAGTTTATCACCTGATTAAACAACGTTGCAACCACTTCATGAAAGAAAAAAAAACAAAGTATTTGGCACACTACTTTAAATAATGAAGTGTTTAACGTAATCCATGAACGAAAACAATAAACAAAAACATCTAAGCTCTATAAAAATACAAGTGGAACCGGCATTATTTGGCTATTGCAGTGTATTAAATATAGACAATTCAAGTTCAAAATCAATGTATTCAATGACATATAATTAATTGAGTATTAAATAAAATTTAAAATTCGAACAATGCTGTGCACCGCCAACATTTGGTTCACACTTCCAACTTTCTAGTTCGTAACTTCGATGTTATTTAATATACTCTAGACGAAGCGAGGCGTGCAGTTCTAAAAGATATCCAATAGATCGCACTTCATGCAAGATCTATTAACAACACCGAGCCCATCTTTTCGTTTAACTTTGCTTGGAATCCTGGTATTTTAAGAGAATAGCTCGTGCCTTAAAGGGACTGTAGCTAGTCAAATGTCACCAGACAAGTAACAAAGTATTGATTTATATCTTTGTTATATCACATAATGCTGTGTAGATAGGATCATAAGATCTTGGTGATGATGTAACCAACCACGTTACGTAACATCGTGCTAATTGCCAATAAATGATTGGCATAAAAAGCAGTGGATACGATTTTTATTGGTCAGATTGTCTTCGCTTTTCCCAATGAGCCACCACAGCTATAGACGGAATTACAGCAGTGGATTGGTATATTTCACGGAAATCTAACTAGTGACAAATATTCAGCATTTATCGTTTCAGCTTTATTAAGTTAACAGATCCGTCATCCTAATAAGTTCTCCCAGGGGTATGTTTTACTCAAAAAATATATTATTCTGAATGAGCTTCGTTTTGTGAACCGAGGCAAACAATACAACCCATTACATCACTCTTCGATATTCAACATCAGACTGGAATATTTATAACCAGCATTATCAACGAGGCATGCATATTTTAATTTAATATTTGTGATTGGTGACACATTTAAACGTACACCTTCTGAGTAAAATAAAGAAATCCTAGTGATAGCATATCAATCAGTATTTTCTGTTCAGAAACACTGGCGATTGTTTGGATAGGAAAAGGAACTAATTTTCGTTTCATAGCGAAAATCAAATAATGTGAGAGTGCTAGATTACTTTCTTCAGTTCCGTCGTTTTCATGTTTTTAATAACACTACGTCTGTGAATATTATGTTTTTCGAAAATAAGCATTCCATTTATTTCGTACAATGACTACTTGGGCGATATTGTGCCGTTTCATAAGCCTGGTATCACGTATAGCGGCTGTGTTGCTGAAGAAAGCAGCGTCTTACTCACATCGCAACTTCTGCCTATTAAAACTACATATTGTATAAAATAAACAGCAAAATTCTTGTTCACAGTAATTATTACCAATATATTGTCTCCATATTTCTCCAGTAAGATATACAATTTATATATATTTGAAAATAATTTCGTCTACATTGTTACACAATAAATTTTCTTCAAAAAATAACTATTAATTTTTTAAATATAAAAAATAGTAAATAACATTCAGAAATAATTTTTATTAATTGGTACACATTTTTGTTTAAAGAAGTATCGGGGATCCCCTAACCAACATGGACCCTAAACATGTTGTTTAGTTCATTAATGTGTATATTAACCTCTGCAATTGCCATTGAAAGACCCAAGCTCCATTGATTGAGAAAGTACGTGAAAATCATTAGAGATTCGGGATATGCGACCAGCGGTGAACTGCTGGGGACATGAAATGTCTCCTGCTGCATGACAACCGAAAAGCTCAATAAATGACCACAGTTGTGGTAGGTATACGTAAACTACCACAATTCCAATTTTTCTATTACCATGCAAAACAGTAAGTTCATTACTGCGAAGAAAATACTGGTGTATGTACTTGTAGAAGTGCAAGATTCGTGCAAAGAATATTTAAGACGCAGAACGTTGTTATGAAATTGAGAACAGACTTAACTACGTATTAAAGAAATTAATGTTTTCAATAAAAAAAACCTGTTGTGATAAACTATCACACGCGTGCCGAAATGAAAAGAAATATACGAAAGTACTTTGTACACATGGGCAAAATTTCAGAAGGAATACGATTCAAGGAAAAACATTAATGTGAAACAGGTGGATTCGTATGCTACAATATTCTAAAGATTTTCCTATATTCAAACCATTGATAATCATTAATAACAATTTATTACGAAATTTTACAAGAAAAACAAGCATCTTTCGATCAGTTGAGAAGGAAAACAATATAAACAATTTTGTCAACAGCTTCGCATAAGCATACATTGCTTTATGATAAAGACACAGATAATATATACAATTAGTGATTCATTCCTATATTTCAGCTCGAATAATAAAATATTCTTCGCGCAGTCTTTCACATTTTAAAAGAACAATTTGAACTGTTTACTAAATTGGCAGAACAAATGATTTCGTTTATTGAATTTGACTGAAAATAATAAACAGCGATACACATACGCGAATATGTAGAACATCCATTAAAATATGAATTTTATGCATGTCAATAAACGGTACTCTTTCTTCTTTTTTAAAGCATCCTTCTCTCTCCTCCCTAATGAATTCAAGCAAGTGACAATAGGAATGTATTCAGTCCTGTCACGTGTGGTATTAATTTTTATTCTCACACAGATGTTTTGTACACACGCAAACATAAAGATTATATTACAAGAGACAAAACTAATACGCTTTAGTTTTTTGACGCAAGAGAATTCAATTAAGTAATTTGCATTAATGCGAATATGCATTTAATGCTTTACGTCACTCACATTTATTTATTAACGATTTCCATATAGACCGGGTAATATTATTCTAATATTAGTTGCGCGTCCGGATGTTTAGATTTTTCCTACTGTACCAGTCAAATGACTTCGTTTTATATTATAAATAAACAAAATATGATAATAACAAGGGATATTTAAAGCTCATTTCTTTGAATGCACTATAAATAAAATACATAGAATAATTAGTTACGCAGGTGAAGTCAAATCGTTTCCATAAATATCCTAATAAGTGATAATAAATTATATTATCTTTACAATATTACAAATGTTCATAGTTGATTATCTGAACAGCGTTAAACATTTTCCTTCTCTTGATTAACTTCGGCCGATTGTGAGATAAGAGTTTGAGATAGTTCTCCGACTTCTTTTGATAATAGGATTACATACTAATTTTAAACTTAAAACTTACTTGCCATTACAATGGGGAGGAATTGGAGTCCCCAGTGTTGATCTAAATATGTGAAATTTAAATTTAGATTTATTTAGTCAAAAAATAGTATGTGGCAGTATGTAAAGACTGTATGTGACGTATGGGGGAGAAGATGCTTCTTATTTATTATTGATTAATTAATTATTGATATTTGTATGATGTATGTATGTATGTATATGTATATACATACATATACATACATATATATATATATATATATATATATTATATATATATATATAATATATATTATTATATATATATATATTGAAACGAAGAACGTTTCTGTAATCTAGAACAATTAAATGATCACTAATTATAAATTAAAATATAAGACTGGAGCGACCGGTTAGTGGGCGCCGGAGAGGCCTCGAGTGAAGCACGGACGGGGCAGTGTTGCGTCCAAGAGATTTATTGTCGTTTTTAAGTGCAATTCGGACTGAGTGTGGCCGCTGAGTACGGAACCAGGTTTGATAAGGATTAACAATCAGATGATTGGTGGAAGTAGAATTGCGCACCAGAATTGATGAAAACCAGTAAGACAGGAAATCGTGTGGCCGGTGAGCTAGTGTTGTAATTCCGCCCTGGTATAATAACAGTGGGTAGTACTGTACGGACATCCGCACAAAGTTAGATGGTCGCTGAAAAGACTAGAATAGCCGACGATCATCAATCACGCGTCGTGCGTTCCAATACCCGTGAGACATTGTTCACACGGCCTGGGGTGTACCCCGGCGAAATTCTCATCGGCCTTTACGTTGGCGCCAGGGAGTTTGATCGCCGAGGAGGGCGAATTCCCGGCGACTTCGGGGCGAACCGAAGATTGCCGAAGACACCGCCGCCTCTTGCCACGACGGCCCCGGTCGCCTCAGAGGAAGCAGGTGGTTTTTTTAAAACATTCAAGGTTAGCGTTGACCGTGCCGCTTGTTTCCACGGCCTCGTCATTGGCGATTTCGTAAATACTATTTGTAAAGTGTGTTCTCAGATCATTAAAATATTTAGATGTTTGCAAAACAAGTTATAACGATTATCTTCCTATGCTGCGCAAAATTCCTGGGAGCCCATTCACGAAAATGTACCTGTTCCCTTGCATAATTTATTTGTTCGTGGAAAGTACCGCTTCCCAGGGTACGTCACTATATAGTAAATATATATATTAATATATATAACTATATATATATATATATAGATTATTAATAAGGTAATATTTATTTTTAATTCTGATGTGATAAATGGGGTTTTTAGAAAGTCTGAAGTGTGAGGTCTCTCGGCTTCGAGAACGGATTTGTAATGTAATGACTGGGCTAGCGTTGAGTGCATGAGTGGGAAAGGACTTAACATGGCGCGAACGGGAAATAACGATAGCAACGGATGAGGTGATGACGGAGGCGGTGATGAAGAGAGTATCATAATGGAGGAAAAGAAAGATTGGTAGCGGTAGGGGCCAGAGAGACACAAAAAGAGAAAGACAAAAGGAGAGAGCGCAAGAACGAGATGGAAGGATAAAGAAGCGTGATGGAAACAAGTAGAAAAAAGAAAGCATTGCCAAGGAAAGAAAGAATGAAAAGAAAGGAAAATAGAAAGCAACACGGAAACATGGAAAGCAACATGGAGAAAAAGATGTTGGTGAAACGGCAGAGGCGAGATGACTGTGGAGGCGGAGATGAGGCTGGCGATTCAGGCAGAGGAGGTGAGGAGAACCGGAATGAGTCTTGCGGCATCGATGAAGAGGGAAGCAGGGATGGCGGTAGTGGAGGAAGCGACGGAGACCAGGCACAGGGCAGCGTTGGCAGTGGAGGAGGTAAAGGTGGTGTTGTATGGTGATTTCAGATTCGAGGTTGGAAAAGAAAGATGAATGTGGCGATGGGGGATGATGAGAAGGCAAAGGTGGTGTTTGTGTATGTGGAATGTGGAAATGGGCGCGAAGGTGAGGTGGTGTCGAGAAAAACGTGAAGAAAAATGCGATGTTGTGAATATGGAGGTGACAGAGACGCGTGGTAAGTGAAAAGGCGAAAGACGTGGGTAAGAAAATGATAATAGGTAAATTTCAGTGCTGTAAAAGGAAAGTACAACGATGAAGAATGAAAGATCGCATTCCGTCCATGGCCGTTTAACCAGACGAGCCAGACGGAAGAAGTTTTCTCCTGACAGCGGCTGAATTCGACCTACCTAAGTTGCGAATATTCCACTAGAATCGATAATCCGTCATCGTGAGGACTCGAACCCTGGAACGTATCGTTCTGAACCGCTGCAGACACAGCGGCAATCCTGGCTACACGAGTATTATATCCGCACGTTTCTTGAGCCCCGGAATATCTACCCCCACTCCTTTCCCAACATTAGTTGAATTAAGAATAAATGATAGCAATGAGCGTTGTAGACAAAATCTAATAATAAGAAATATTCGCTCCCGTGTATTAAAAACTATTTTGCATGGAACATGAACTACAAATTTGTCGTAAAATTCCTTTTGTCGAAATAAATAAACTCCCCACTCCCTTCTAGCGAAGGGAGTTCACAAGAAAACGTGCGCGGATAATACTATCCGTAAACTAACTCAGTCCGTGAGTTTGAAGAACGGTATACAGGCGGCGAAGAAGAAAGCCAGGATATGGAGAAGGCGAATTCGGTGGCAAAGAGAAAAAGGATGGTGAATGTGGGCAGCGGAGGGAAGGCGGCTCAGGTGCGAGTCGCCCGCGCGCGTGAAAAAAACTTTCGCCTAACCCAATTACCGAGCAGGCGCTGCGCGGCGCCGATATTGAAACAAAGCCCACGCAGGGCGGAAGCAGGGGTGGGGGGGGCTGAGTTGCTCTCGGAACTTCACTGCCACGCAGGCCGCCACCAGCGACGTAGGTGGCATCGTCTCGTTTGTTGCCTACTGAGGCGCATAGGCGGTTATGCCACACATGATAGTAGCCAGTAAAGACTTCGAAACAGTTGAGGTTAAGGGTAGGCATGCACTAGCGATTTCTAGTCGGGGTGACAAAAAATCGCTGTAGCAGAAATTCTAGAACGTTAACCCACTGCGATTAATAAAACATTAAATTGCAACAGTTTCTCTTTGGATATCATTAACACTTCTTGTGTGATAACACTTTTGCTTCGAGCGAGAAGTAAACGATGCAAACATCGTTACTGAGTTCATACAATCGTAAGCCAAAGATTATTAAGAGAGCATTTTTACAAATTGTTTCAAGATTTATGTGAATACCAACAATACCATCAGAAGTGTTTCCAGCATTACAAAATGACAAAAAGTAGTTTTGACGAATAGTATTAAAAAAAGTGCTTGCCCATGCCTGCTCATGTGATTCATTTCGCGAAGCAGCGAAAATAGGACATGTTGCAAAATTTTAATCGGTGCGGTTGTTTCGACGCTCGTGTGTGCAATTGTATTGCAAAACGATGAGATCGATTTTTACGGCAGAAAAATCCCGCGACAAGAAATTCGTAGTGGAGACCTTACCCTGTCAGCATTGCTGCAGTCTCTGCATTGACTCTGACTGGAAGGACCTAGGTTTTGAGTCCACGACGATAGCGAATTGAAAAAAAATTAAGCCAATCTGGGAATTTCAAGCGGACGGCTGGTCAGATCTGAGGATTTCCAGGGATTCCCCAAACAATACCAGGGAAATGCGGGTGCAATACCGCACGCGATCGATCCTTCCTCTTCCTTGTCCTATCCCTATCTTCACTACTTATTTACACACACACACACACACAGACGTATTCGCACTAATTTATCACACTTATCGGGAGATCAATCAGGAACGTCGAGTTTGTCCCGTCAGGGGCGATACTTGAAGGGGAAATTCGTCGCAAACCGAAGTGTAGATCTGATCTCACCATCCAGCGGGTAGGAACATCGCCTTCAGCAGCAATAAAAAGCATTTACTACACTAACGGAACTAATGACCATAGCATTTGACAGGAACGGAAATAATTTGCCGTTTTTGCCCTTTGTCACAAGCCCAGAAAAGCAGGTAAGAACGGGCGAATGATTTCCTCTTATCATACACAGTATTACAAACTGCATCATACGGAAACTATTCTCTCTCGTCATACGGAAACTATGACAGAACGAAGTAAATGTAAACAATGCCACTTGGGTAGGCAGTCGATAACTGGTTGCAAGTCCGCGATACACATTTTCTTAGCCTTTTTTAAATACACGTGTAATAAAATAGTTCCATAGAATTCACATAAAAGCTAATAATATACAGTAGATTATCAGATAGAAGCGTCTCAAATAAGTGTAAATTTACATTAGACGATAAGGTTCATTCTATTGACAGGGGTAAAGGAAGATATATACCAGGTCAAGAAGTAGTTTCGATGCAATTACTGACAGCGTAACACTTGTGCTTAGGTCTGTATAGTAGTTCATCTAATGAAGTTATGCAGAATGAATAAGCGTAAAAGAAACTCGAATTACAGTGGAACAATCGTTTTGTATTTCTTTTTCTTTTTCTTGGGAGGGGGATGATTGTGTACGTCGATATTGAGTGCATTCTGTGTAGTGCTGTGAAATAATAAGTGTTCTTCAATTGTGAAGAGCATGAGCCAATAGGTCTGAAATTTAGATAACATGCGGGTTCTTACAACCTTGTAGGGTATGTAGAGGATCGGAGATAATAAAAATAACGTGGTAGGAAATTTCATGTAATGGATGCAATGGATTTATCCGAGTGATAATTGCCCTTGATTGGTGAACAACTAATCAATTAGCTTTATGCGAGTACACCAAATCTCTTTATCTGCGTGGGAATATAATTTTTTAAATACCAGTGCAAGATCTATCAAGAGTCAAATGTTGCATATATAACATCTTTATATGAAATATCCCATCCCATGCATTGCCAAACAGTTATTTTCTTCGACTCCCAAAATGGCCAAGGCGTTTGCCCCATTTAATATGAGGACCCTGAATACTGAAGTGGCTTAAAGGGTGATGTGCTTTAAGAGAAACTGACATTAATTTTGAAATACACTACAAATTCATCATCACGAACCTCAAACAGCTTCAAAAATCAAATTGATTTGGTCCTATTTTTCAGTGTAGGATAAAAAGAAATGATTACCCTGTGATGAAGCCTTTAGCATCCTTGCTTCCTTTAAGAGGCATACCAATGCCAATCCGGTATCCCGATAACCCAAGTAGTTGCAGGGGGTAACCGTCGAACCCCACAATAAATGTTAATATAATTGAAGAAAAATGTAGTATCCTTCGAAACTATTGATGTCTACGTTTCCCAAAATACGATTACTAGTATTACAATCATTAATGCAATATTGAATCAGCAAAGGTTGATCTCCCGGGATTTGGCATGAATTGCACTAACGAGCTTAATTATGTAGGTAGATTCTTCTTCTTCTTCTTCTTCTTCTTATTATTATTATTGTTATTATTATTATTATTATTATTATTATTATTATTATTATTATTATTATACTTATTATACCGATTTGTAACACTTCTCAGCAACTGCTCGGAAACTTTCCCCTATCCCACACCTTCAATGATGCGAAGGGATTAGGCTCGGCTGTTAAAGTTTTACCTCAGGACACTGCCTGGATGAAATAAAATCTGCTGTTACTGTTAATTTCCTAGAAATTTTCGGACAATATTTCATGTTGCTAAAATCGTCACCTTCTGCATGGATGGATGTAAAGAAGTTGGTACCTCTAACTTGTTCAAAGATTATATGGATAATTTGATTACACCGTTCCACGTAGCACTATTGGTATAACTTGGACAAAGTATAGTTGTTTGAGTTCAATGAGGGGATCTGTGTATTTCTTCACCTATAATCGTAGGTAGCACGAATATTGCACGTGTCTGATATTGTAATGTCGATCAGATATACAGTCTTATCACATTTAGCTCATTAATATGGGGATTATGTAAAATGCCTTTATCGGTAATGACTGTTGTCACAGTATAATTTTGCCCGATTATTATCCAATACTTTCCCTGGAAAATATTTATAGTAAGGATCTGTACTATGTACAAAGGAAAACTTGCGAGCACGTTTTTGGAGCAGTATTTTGGCGACATTGTCATGTCTAGTTTTATACTCTATTGCAGCTAATGATTAACCTTCTGACACAATATAGTGTATATTTTATATATCGAAGTGGCAGCGCCTGTAAGTACCATCCATCGTGCCATTATTGATATATTTGTTGGAATTTATTGTGCTGATTACCTGATTTTGGATAGCACACTGTCACAAAGCCCTGTGTCTCGTGAAACAATCCTCCAAAAGTCAGCCAAATGTCCGACGCAGTTTTATCGACAAATGGCTGAATCAGTGCATGGTCATGCTTATCGTGAAGGGTTTTCTGCAACCAAGAGAGACACATCATCAGATGTAGTCGGAAATTAATTATTATTTCCCAAATTTAGAGGAGATAATTACTTATCTGGTATCACGACAGCTTTGTGTAATTCAGATTCCTTTTATTTTCCCTTAAGTATCATATTAGAATATTTTTTTGCCTTCTCTGTAAATTGCTTAAATCGATCACGTCACGTCCACCCACGGATCGCGGGAGTGTAAGCCAGCTACGTTCAAGGGATGATATCTGAAATGCGTCAGAATCTTATTTGCTTTTGCATGAGTACCATATCTGTTCTAGTCCAATGTATCACTCCAAAACTGTAGATTAACAAAGGTATTTTATAGGTATTGTTTGCCCTAATACGATTTCTACTATAGAGTTTTGATCGTGCTAAGCAGTGAACTCTATCTATATACATATTTACGACCTCTCTTTTTGTTGCGGTCTCCTTAATAATCTTCGATCGTCTTATTTTTAAGTTGTTGTATACTCCCCCTTACTCTATACCCATTATTATTATTATTATTATTATTATTATTATTATTATTATTATTAGAACTTATTGTGATTGTTATTATTAGTATTAATAAAGAATTTTCATACACTGCGGATTAGCGCTTTACAAGAGTAGCTGTAGGTAGTTGAATATTGAATAATAAATCGGTAGGTAATTGAAACTGTTACTTCCTCCCTGAGTGGGCGAGGTAAACCACACTTTGGAGGCCGACTGTGGCGGCGGTAAGCGTCGACTGGCCGCCGTGCGCGGCGAGCAAGGGCGAGCGAAGGCGAGCGAGAGCGCGGGCGGGCCGGAACGTGGTCGGGGCAGCGCGTGGGCGTGGGCGGGGCCAACGCGAAGGCTCCGCGCAGCTTTCGGCATCCTCTGGTGCGGAAAATGAGAAAACTCACGCGGCCCACAACGTAATAACGCGCGCGCGGGTGTTTACCGCAGAGCCGGCGCCACGCCCACCTCCTCACCCCTCCCCCTCCCGCTCCTCGGGATATTGCCGCGCCGGTTATGGGCAAGTTGTCGAGTAATCGATCTTCCATCTCGGGAGTGGTCTTAACACCTGTCGGAAGTTTTGGGCGGCGGCGATGATGAAAGGGCGGAGGAGTGAGCGATCGGGCGCTGAGAGCGTCCATCTCTAAGGCGAAAGGAGTAGCAACAAGTAGAGGAAGCGGCGTCGGAGGCAGAAAAATGCGATGGGCGGTAATGGGTTCGCGGAGGGCTGATGACGAAAAATGATCTTACGCATGTGAGGCCGACAGGAAGTTTCAATTAGATAAATGATTTTTTGTTACTGTGTTATGGGACACGTTTTTAATTCTTCATGACAACGCAAATAATTAAATTATGAAAAAATGTATTTATGAACTGTCAAGATTCTAGATTTTGTTTGGTTTTAATTGTAAATACTATAAACAATTGAATAGTGGATTACCAAATATTCAAGCTAAAATCGGCAAACATAGGTCAGGGTATCGAATTATGTCACTGCGGTACCTCCGGCCGTGATGGCCTAGAATTGGAGTCCCAACGGAATAAAGCTTTCTGCCACAACATAAACAGCTAGATAAAATTCAGCCGCTGTCTGGAAGAGAATTATAACGGTCGGCTGCTCTGATCAGTAGTCTTCCAAGGTTACTTCGATCAACATCAGGCGAATGCCAGAGGAGTACCCTATGTAATGGGCCAACGGACTGCGCATGAACTTTCCTTTCTCATGCTTGTCTCAACCTCACCCCTCACTTACACACGCTCACACTTAAGTGCACAACACTACCACACTCGTCGGGACACCAGTCGGAAACTTAGAGCTTGTTCCGGCTGGAGTGGTGCCGCGCGCTGGTGGGAGATACCTGATTGGGAAAGTCTCACCGGGATTTACTATAAGGATCGCTACTGGTCTAACAAGTGTGATCGGAAGTGTAGCACATGCACGTTCATGCATCATTCACGTTGTGCATCATCCACACGTAGGTTAAGCGAATTTTACAATCGCCGCAGTCGGCTTCTGAAACGTCGATTGCCCACTGTGGTTTATCCCTAACGTCAGCACAACAACGTTCTCAAAATGACTCGAAAATTTTGTAAAACATCCGGAAGTAAGGATTGATTGCAAGCCGAAGTGAAGATCGTCGCAACATCTCACCATCTAGCGGGGTGAAGAATCACCTTCCAGGATAAAACATTCACTACACTAACAGAACTTCCGTTTATTGCTGTTGACGTGCTCGGAAATATCAATTAATCAATTGTCGTACCCCACTTTCTTGACTCTTTCACTTCTCCACTGTTCTTCCCTGTGCGTTATATTCTTTTCTTCGACGATAAATAAATACAAATATAATTTAAGCCTTTCGCGCACACAATCTCCCCTTTTCACTGACCCAATGCCTTTTCATTTTCTATCGCACCGGCTCTGCCCTTCCTATGTGCTACACCTCGCTCTAACATCTCTAGCCCAACCCATCCTCCGCTACGTACCCTTCCTTCGCCCACCCTATCCCGCACCCCCACGCGCCGTGCCGGGCCCAGCCGCAAGATGCGCTCGGGGCATTATCGCCCGAGGTGTTGTCGGCTCCTTAAATCCACGCCAGCGCCACATGCGCACGGAAAACAGGGCCCGCGCCCGCCCCCTCCTCCACCCCCACCCCGCTCCTCTTGCCGTCAGCGCCGCTCGCACATTGCGGACGCCCCGCGCCGAGCGAAAACATCCACGCTCCCGGTCGGTGCGGCAAGATGCAAGGTTGCTTCTTCCAAACTAGAGGATGCCTCTATTGTTATTACGTAAAGGCAATTCATCAAAATGATCTTAGTCTAGTCAGAAATAATGACATTTTTGTTAAATATAATAATAATAATAATAATAATAATAATAATAATAATAATAATAGTTTACTTGTTGCTGTGCCGTGCGCTCAATACGTCGTAACTAAGGAGGCAGAGAAACGTCTTAAACACCAGAGTTTGGAAATCGAGATCAGCTGAATGTGAGGCGTAAAAGCACAGGTCGATCCGACAATTACCGGAGCTCTGGGATTTGTTCCGCAAAGTTTGTGTAAGAACGTAACACCCAGACCATTCAAAACAAAAGACTGGAAGTCGTAAGATATTGTTTTATTTGGAAGAGTCCACATTTTGCGCGAAGTATTGTAGAGGCACAGATAATCCGTAGATCTGCACCTTACGAAGCTGGTTGCAACACACAGTAGACTTTATAATCAACCGACTCATAATATTTTAGCCGCGAATAATAATAATAATAATAATAATAAGAAGAAGAAGAAGAAGAAGAAGAAGAAGACGAAGAAGCTGGCGTCTGCGCTGAGGAGACGGCAGGTTCGAGTCCTGCGTAGACATGATCGAATTTGTGATTGTAGAATGATGACGAGGGGCAAAGTGACAATCTCATAATTCACACTTGAAGGTTTGGCAACCTTGTCGTACTGAGGGATACAGCTGAAAAGCTGATCCTGGACCCTCGACCCCAAAATGCGAAATACAGTCATATTCATATTAACAGCATACAAATTGGATATTACTTTCCGGGATCAGAAGAAAAAAAGCATTACTGGTAGATGTTATTGTGACATGAGTTCAGAACGTCGTTACCAAGAAGGCAGCAAAACGTGTCATGTAGAAGAGGTTTGAAATTGTGATCCACAAATGCTTG
This sequence comes from Gryllus bimaculatus, assembly GCA_017312745.1. NCBI lineage: Eukaryota > Metazoa > Arthropoda > Insecta > Orthoptera > Gryllidae > Gryllus > Gryllus bimaculatus. The sequence continues at coordinate 1,529,457 of BOPP01000201.1, forward strand.
CTGTAAAAACTGAGGTTGTAATAAGACATTAGAGCTCTGGGATTTGTCAAACTTCCAGGTCATTCAAAACACTTGGAAGTACAAGGTATCAAGTAATTAGGAACGCACAAAATTTTGCGCACAGTAACACAAAGTAATTTAATTTTAATGGAACAATCAATAGTGGTGATGCGTGATATTTTACGTAACTTACTTTTATCATTCAGGAACTCTATAAATAGCAATTTTCTTTGAAATTTGTGAAATGTATCAAATCATTGAATACAATGTGGGATGGAACCTTCTTTCGTTTGATAACACTAACCAGAGATTCACATTTGACACTAATCGTACTTTTCATTTCCATTTTACTGATAAGTTTGCGAGATATTTTAAGTATGAAATTGAATATTCATCTGAAAACTCCAATAAAAATCTTCTGTGACATTTTAGAAAGCATTCGATCTATAAATGCAGAGAGTTACTATCTTTGCCTTCACCATATGTTACTACGCTGTATATTGTAGGAAAGATTTTAGTTTCTAATGTCTCTCTGTAAACTTGTAAGATAAATATGTTTTAAAGCTATTGGAAGATGCGACTAACTAAACATTTGACACATATTTCGCTTTGTTTGGCGATATAATTTGTTCTTCAACCTATTTCGCATTCCTGCACTAAACAGAAAAAATGAAATTTTTCTGAAGACAACATCGTACGTATTTACTGAGTAAATATTGTGGAAACAATAATAATTTTTCGTAGACACAGCATTGAATATTTACAGTTACTTAACCAGCATTACAAACTAGAATACAAGATGAACTTTCGGCACTAAAATTACAGTTCCTGTAAATATTCAGTATATTTTGTGAAGAACAAAAGATATTTCGTAGTTTAAATAATATACACTCTGCATTTATAAGATAAATATGATTTAATGTGGGAGAAAAACGCTATACAAATATTTAACGATACATTCACTGTAATCCAGTAACTTTACATTCACTTTACACGAATAGAAATTCAGATGAGTATTATACAAGATCATTGTTCATATATCATTAAATGAAAAAAATTAAACTACTCTAAATAAATATATTTGAATAACTGCAATTGGATCCTTGCACTATTTAGGATGTTGTTTTTAAGCTGCGATATAATAATTTATGTTACTCTCATTGTATAATTCTCTCCAGCTTTTTAATGCTATACGTTGTCATATTACGAATTGCATTATTTAACAGTTTGGTACCCATTTTTGGTCAATCGCAACTATTTTGGAAAACCAAGCATTCAGATGTAATATATAATGTGATAATAATAATTCATTGTTTTATTAAAGTTTCGTTGGGTTGTATTAGAATTGCAGTATCGACACGACCCACTAGGGAGGTGACATGCACGCCATACCGTTTGCAAAAATTAAACTAATATACTGAAGTCCTCCAATGAGGACTCATTCACATATTAAGCTGGAAGCAAGAACAGATATTACTCGCGCAACTTTTCTTGAACGATGGATTGAAGAAATGCGGGTAGAGTGGGGGTATTCGTTACGAAATCGGCCACTAGATTTTATCAAGCTGTGCCAATCTCTGGAGAATCAGTCGTGCCTTCCCTACGTTCTCAATAATTTGTGTTCTAACTTTCTCAGGAGAAACAGTTATCTCCTGTGATAGATCTTTACCTGCTTCGGTGATTTCTTTAGATATATTTTTTTTTGAGAAAATAACGGATAGAAGTCCTCGTCTTCAAAAGAAAATTGATTCCATAGAGAAAAATGATGAACCTGTATTAAAGTCATCAGAATGAATAGTGTACGTATGTGAATACTGTACTACTTTATGTAATATTAATTTTTTCTAAGTAGTGTCACTATCAGTGAATTGAAAACTGGGGTAGTAAAATGAGACACTACTATTTTATAAAGCAAATCACTGAAGTTGTTACAAAATGCTACAAAACTGCTTCATTTACTTTTACTATGTACAATTAGTAGAAATACAGATTTATAAATCACTTGGTTTTAAAATAACCACAAATGGAGACTGCACTCTTTGGATCGGCTCATTAACTTGTGGGCTCACATTTAGACAATTTACAACAGTCTGCTAGTAATATGAGACGGTCTCGTATTACAACCACCAACCACTTACCAATGAAGTGTCTCTTATTACAACCACCAAGCAATCTTAGATTTAGCCAACCTATTTTGATTTTTTCGTACCGCACATTACATTTTCTTTCATATCCTCGGTGAAATTAGAACACTGCAGTATTTCATTGTCAACGTTCCTTCGTCATTCGTAGGAAAATAACAATATACGCCGAATTAAATTGCACTTCAGTGCAGAGCTACAAAAACTTTTCATTGCACTACTAAATGCAAATGTTCACCTAGGAAAAAATTCGAAGACTGGAGTGACCGGCTGTTATGGGAACGAACGCAATAATGATGCTGGTGGTTCTCCTGTCATGCGACAAATGTCGACACTATAGAGAGGTGAAAATCTTGCTATTTTATATTTCCACATTATCTCATATTCTTACCTCTTCCCCTGCTCAAATGTTCGAAAAATTGAACATGATCTTGTTTCAAAATATATCTTTAACGAGGTAAGCTTTATCCAGAGAAAAAATCTCGATCTTTAACATTTTCATTTGTAGGATACTCCGTAATTTTTGAACTTTTGGCAGTTTCAAAAATCAGGGTTTTCAACTAATCTATTAAAAGTATTTTAGACTAACCAACAACAAAATTTTATCAAAAACGATGAAGCCATTTATTTGAAAATTTGGAAAATGTCCCAGGGGCTTAATGTTAAGAACCCCTCTAAATTAAAATATCGGTTTCAAATTCAAGGGGCCGTTATATCAGCCAGACCGATTGGGGAATATCAGTTTTGGAGAAAATCGGCTGAACGGTTCGACCGCATGCGTTGTTCACAGAGGACAGACTATTCCGTCATTTGATTTTTCGGTGGAAAGAAGGACACAAAACAGATTCTGGCTACACCACATATTAGAAGATTTTCTCTGAATTTATAAACTGGATTTATAGACTTTTTGAAATCCACACACTAGCACCCTACAATGAGATTCGACAATTCTCCGTTTCTTCGCGCAGCATTACATAACTTTCTCTACTGCGCAGAGAGAAAGTAAAAATACGGAAGTATTAATAATTACGGCAAAGAAGTTTGTTGAGAAACCTTCTAATAAACATCCCGATTTGTTGATTGCTTGTCTGAAAATTCCTTCATAAAGTCACTATTTCTTAGTCCAATTTCTTGTAAGGAGGCTTCCGGTACGCCTCACCTCAATAAACACCACCACGGACAACCAACTTCTGTGCAGAAACGGTGCCCATCTTCCAGCCAGCGAACCGATATGAACCGCCCTCCAAACCCCACCTCCGCAACCCAACATCGGCCTTCTCAGTGGGCAAACTACCTGCTGGGAAGTGCGTCCACAAGTTCCTGTCTTCGGTCGGCGAGCGTCGTGCGGCCGGACAAGATAAACCCCCCTCCGCTATCGCCATCGGCCTAGCGCCTAAGTCCGCGTTATGAGCCTCCTTCGCCGAGGACGACCGACCATTCAAATCAGAAGACACCGGCAATATTGTGCCAACGTCCCCGAAGACCGACCACGCCTTGTCGGCTACGGCGGGAGACAGGTGAGGCGGAATAGCGGGGATGCTCTGGATCAACACGGTCGGAAGTAAGGCGGTCCGCAGGGACGGCTGGACCGGGGCCGCCCACGCTGCGCCAGTTGGAGGCGATCGGGTCTGCGGAGGGGATGGCTGAGGAGGTGGAGAAGTCAAAAGCGAAAGGGCAGCCACGGAAGTGGTGGTGGCGGCGGGGGTGGTAGCGGTGGCGGAGGCGGAGAGGGCGGCTGTGAATGAAGAGATGAAGGGAGAGGGCCGAAGTGGAAACAGTAAAGATGAGGTGATTTCATAATCGAAAGTGGAGACGAAGCCGGCAACGGAGGCAGTGATAGATGCGGGACGCAGATGGAGGTATAGAGGGGCGGCGGAGAGACAACAGTAGTGGCGAACACAGAGGCAGTGAACAAGCAGAAACGGCGGAGAGAATGGAGGATAAAATGCGGTGGACGTGAGATTGGAGGCGGGAATGGTATAGGGGTGAAGGTGAATGTGATATCGGATATTAATTGATTGACGTTTTCGGGAAGATCAACTGCTCATGGCACGAGTCCCGTACGCGTAGTGCAAGATTTTTTATCTGCGGATGATCTTCACCTGCTATACGTCGATATCCGCCGCGAACCTTCACGTTAGATTGTGGGTGTTGTCCCCACCACGGGGCACCACTCCGGCCTAGACAACTTCCAAGCACCCGACTTGTGTCTCGACAACTGTAATACATGCAATAGTGAGTGTGTGACAGATGCAAAAAGAAGTCTTGGTCCATATGATATGGCACAGCATTTTTCTGTGTTAATCGGAGAAACCCTGAAAAACTACAGATCAGAATAATCGGCCACTAGAATTCTCCTACAGATAGTCACTGAATTCGATCTAGCTGCCTAGCTGCGGTCGAAAAACCTGGCCCTGTCGGAACTCGAAGCCTAGGACCTCCTGATCAAAAGCATCTGTGTCATCAGTTGATGCCTTGAGAAACCTAAACCGATTATCGGGGAATGGAGGAGCAGGATGACACAGGTGGGCAAGGAAGAAAAGAGGTGGGGGTTAAAAATGAAGTAGACGAGACAGAACCCGGTTAGGGGGTACCCGGGCGGTTATAGAGACAGTGATGACGGTGAAGATAGCTGGGCGATAGCAGGCTGGCGGCGTGGGAGGTGGTGGCGGTGAAGATGGAGGCAGAACCGGAGGCGGAAGCGGCGGGGGCGGTGGCGGTGGCGGAGCCTCTTCCACCCCCAAGCCAGGGCCCGGTAAATTTACCGCCCCTCGGGACCCGGCGTCCGACCGCAGTGCGGGGGACGCCGCCGTCGTGACAGTGGGTCGCAACACGAATCAGTCCAACACGCATAACAGTGGCGGATTCAGCGGGGAGCGTGTGGGGAAGCATGGGGGCCATGCCCCACCCCAAAAGACGAGTAGAGAAAACAATTAAAATGGAAAAAGTGCAGGAAAAATAAAAATAAGAAACAAGAAGAAATTGAATAAATATCTAAAACACTACACTACAAAAATAATACACAATATAATTACAAATGTAAGGTAAAAAACCGTTACAATAAAATAACAAATTATTATTTAACGAAAATATATGATCCCCCGATGATCGGCTAGATCCGCCTCTAATTCATGAACAAAGAACATGGTAATTAAAGGAACACCTATTACATTTGCGTACATCTGAAATGATACACTCGATTATTTTTCGCTACAGTACTTAATGCGTCTGAATAAATGTTATAAACTTCTCACATGATAACATTTTGGCACATAAACTAAACTGGGAAACCTCATGTAACGAGTGCATTTCACAGTGCATAACACAGTGCATTTCCTCCTGGTTGGTGATATCTTTGCGACAAAACAAAGTATATCTGCCAAACAGCAATGGAGGATGAGAGGCCTACCAAGTAAGGGTGCGTTGTTCTAAATTACAAAGTGTAACCCATTATAGATTTCCCACTACATGGGTATTCAAAAAAAGAAATTACCCTCGACCCTCTACATGGTCTAGAAGATAGTAACATTTATTCCAAGATATCTGAATATAGGAATATTCAAAATTGCCTTTCGACAGTCGAAAGTCAGCAGCGACCCAAAACGATTAATTGTGTATGATATTGTATGCTCTCGAAATAGCGCGACTCTATCGGTCAACAAAGAAAATATGATGTGCTTCATGGAAACAAAACTTTCTATACTCACAACCAGAGGACACCATATCAGTGCTCTGAAGGCGAGTTATTTCTTATATCAAAGCTGTGACCCTCAACAGCGAAAGTGACGCTCTTTACATAGTCTGCGTATATTGTTTTACAATTCAAAAAGCAATTATCATGGGCTAGACGCCTAGCGCACACATTGTAATTTACGCCTACAATAGCTTGCGGCAAAAAATCTTAATGTGCATCATGTATTTTAGCGTAAAGCAGTGTTGCGTAAGCTACAAACTTTTTATTCGATTGTTAAAAGACAACCGGGATTTCAGCATTTCTTCCAGCAAAAACGACATAATTGGGTACCAAGCCTCATCTTGCGGATCTCAAGTCAGTTTTCAATGACAGCGTGTTTCTACTCGAGCACTTTTTTCTTAGCATCGGGCGAAACGAAGCATAGATGTCACCGCGCTAGATATCAACCTCTCCACACTTTCACGTTAAATGTAATGGACAGAGCGGCATAATTAGGTCCGTCTCTTCCGCTTCCCATTGTTATCTCACTTTTCATGCTCTTCATTCATCACGTTACCAGACGTCATTATCACTATCACTGCGTTTGCCATAGCGGGAGGATTTGGTGAACATGCGATACATTTCCATTCCGATAAGGTTCTGCGATTTCACTGTGGAACACGTTCGTTGTATCCTACCCGATTAATTACAAAAACAACAGTTTCTTTATGAATGTAAAATGTGAATTCACAATAGCGAAACTCAAAAGAGACCAGATACTTTCTTTCGTTATAGAGAGTTATTAACGGGCTATGCAAGTTTATCCAAACAAATACAAAGTGTATATTATAGGCATATTATGAGCAGTTTTTGTGTTCTGAAGAAGAGATTACCTGAATGTAATGGCACACTAAGATTTTCCTTCAAGTTGTGAAATGGTATTATTTTTTAGCTACATTATATTTGTATTATAACAGAATTACTACCTGTGCAGATTTCCTGAGTCCCAGAATAACGATATCCTTTTCTTTTACAATTTCATAGTTAAATAATGAATAAAAATGGCAACGAGAATCGTCTTCAAAGACTACAAATGTACAATTGTGTAATGTGAATATTAAATTTTATAATTCCGCCTGTATTTATATTGCGCGGACCAAATGAATTCTTCTACATAGTGCGTCACTGCACAGAAGTCTCAACAATCGCACAGAAGTCGATGCAACGTATCCTCCAAGGCAGAGACTGAACGCCATTATATATTTGCTTTCTAGTACTCTCACATAAACTTTTTTATTCACTGTTTCTCCTTTAAGGAAGACGTGCGGAGGCATGATGTCACCATCGCTGAACAGGACACTCAGGACATGGACACCATCCGGGAATTTTGTTCTTCCAATAATGGGAATGTCCTTGGGATCGTGAGTGAGATATCGATCATTCCTCCTATTGACTTATGCATCAATAGCGAAAATGTTTTCGTGAGAGGAGAACCGCATCTTCGTTCTTGAGAGAGCTCAGTAACAAACAACAGCGAGAACGTATCTTAGTATTTGGACCTTCAGAGAGGTTTGTCTTACCTTAATGATGTAAGTTTTCTACCTGAAGTCCTTTTGAGCGATCCTATGAATAATAGATACTATCGAATTTAAAACACCTAACTTTCGAAAGGATATTCGAGGATCATGAGAAACACATGTGTCTGATTGATGATTTTTGGAGTCCTCGCAGTTTTTTCTCTAATTTGGATCTCCCGTGTCGGTTTGTAGGAGCCTTCCTCTGATCTATCAGAAGCTGCCAAGCGAGTGGAATCATCATGAACTGTTGACTTCGGATAACCAAAGAACTTCACTGTCTCGGGCACAGTGCATTCAGCGCGAAGACTTTCAACAATGGAAGCTCTCTGATTGCACTCAGGACACGCCTTACTAAGATCAGCCATGATGACGTTATAATTCTGATTTTTAACGATCAATCTACATTGAACATAATCTAGACGGTTGTAAACAGTATCAAAAACGACGGGAACTTTAATTCAAAAATTGTCCGGATTCTACTGAGAAACCATGTATATAACGAAATGTACTGTTTGTAGAGTCTACGTTAAGGCAATATTTGTGAAGCCTGTTTTTGTTGAAATATTTAATTTATTTCAATGTTCTACAAGAGTATTGTATTTGTTGTTGACGAGCAATACGCTTGCTTCTGAGGACAAGGATTGTATATTTTCAGCAGCATTTTTTTGCATCTGGAGGCCACAATATGCTGAGTTCCATGTGATTTTCTTTGAAAGCTAGATGCAGATTTGATGTGAAGGTAATGAATCCGAATTAACCATCCGTCATGATTACTCCTCTCACATCAAGCAAACTGAAGGTTCAAGGAAAGTGCAATAAAAGTAGAAAGAGTACCAACTGAAGAAGCTAGTAACTATGAAAAAATACCAAAGAGAATACCTGAAGATAAAGAGAGTTCAATGGTACTATCTCCTCTCTCTCGGTGACATACTGTCTGATATCATGTTCACGTGAAGGTCTCGGAGTCCCGTAAGGCAAAGATTATTTCTTTGCGAGCGTGGCTTTCCGTATTACATAACCCATTTAATCTTAATACCATGCTTCTCTTAGTACGTCTTCTACCAGCATCCACATTGTGGAACGCAAAAGGAAACAAGTCAGACCTCAGTAATAAGTATGACATCTCATTCTTGAATATTAATTTCAATTAGGAGTTATATTTTGCCATGGTAGAATATGCAGAGAAAAATAAAACACATCTAATAGATATAACATGTTTGAAGTAAACAGAGTACAAACGTAATTACTCTGAATAAAATACGCGTATCTTTCCTCTGTGGTGCATTCCCCGGGGAAAACTCCATGATGTGCATCCCCAAATCCTCAAGATCCGCGTTTGCAGCCACTGCCCGCAGCCAGCGCCTGCAAGCGGCCGTCGCGCTCCAGGCGGCAGCGAATGCTAACTACCGCGTCCCGGGGCTTCACCGGACACGTGATGTATAACCGCAGGCAAGGGGGGCCACCACCGCGCGATTTATTTTTCATGCCTTTATAACATGTGGTCAGCGCTCCAGAAAGAAACAGCGAAGGGGAAAACCGACGGGGTGAGAGTGTGTGTGGTTGGAGACGGTAACCCATAGCTGCGGGAGGACAGGACGAAAGGCGGAGGAATGGAGATGGCAGAAAGAAAAAGAAAGAAAAAAATCCGGAAGGCAGGTCGAAAACTCGGAAAGGAAACGCCCCAACGAGCGGTAAATTATTTCAAGAGTCTGTCCGCCGGCCCTTCGCCGGAGTGTCTCGGGACTTCCCCAGATGAAAAGCACGGTGTTAAGCGCAGGGAGAGAGTCACGGAGATGAATGTTTCAGTCCCGCCAGCGCGCTCTGGTGGCCGCGTTGCCAAGCGCGCGCGTTCGACGCGCCCTCGAGGGACGCGGCGCCGCGACGCGTCGAGTGTCGACGCGCGCTAATGGAGAATGCCGCCAGGAATCGATAGGTCGAGCGAGAGGGATAGAGATAGTGCTGCTTGAACAGAACGGACTGTGGAGAGAGGAGGGATCGGGAGCGGGGAATAAGTGTTTGTGCCAAGAGGATACAGAAGAAGGGGTGGTAGAGAAGAAGGAACGAATAGTACAAAGCGAGAAAAGACGGGGATGGGAAGAAAGGGGACAGGCAGGAAGGAATATGAGATGAAGGGTATTCCTGAAAAGGAAAATAACGAAAATGACAAGAGTAATGTCGCTAAAGAGGCAGAGGAGGAGAAAAGAAAGGAAAACGAAAAAGAGGCCGCAAGCGAGGTGACCGAGAACGAACAAAAGTAAAAACGAAAATCACGAGGAAAAGGAAGCGTCAAGAAAGGGGAGACGGAGAAAAATTAAGAGAGACGAAGAAACGTGCAAGGTAGATGAATGAAACAAGGTAAATATGGTGAATGTAACGCACTGAAGAAGGACTTTACCAAAATGTTTCCGGATGTCAACTGCTATGGTCAATGGTCCCGCTAATGAAGTGAATGAAGTTGGCTGTGCCAACCAACCATTCGATCCTACCAACCATGCCAATCATTCGATCCTACAAATTGGCATGTGAGATTGGCGGAGTCTGCTAAAGATGCGCGTTTTCCGGAATAATGATTCGGGTAGAATAAAACACGATATCGTGAAATTGAAGTGATTTCCATGGTGTAGTTGATTTGATATTTTTTAACCAGGCTTCCCTACACTTCATCGATTATTTATTCGCTACGTCTATTCACTAAGAGATCGATACAATCTGCCATAATACTAAAAGTACTGTCCTGTACGAGCAAATCACTGCTGTTAAGTGTGTGGAAAATAGTGAATATATAATATTTTTCCTTGTCTCACGATGTTATTAGGGTCGTAAGCACTCAGACACAGAGTAAGAAAATGTTGCGTAAAATCAGTAATGAGAAATTACAGTAATCTAATAAAATATTTGCATTTATCATCCATATTCGAAAATGTTTCATTATCTGTGTATTTTCCCAGTCTTCTTGGGTATCTACTGACACTGACATCTCTCTCACTGCCAGAAGCTTTTTCCCATTAATTTTTATGTCTATTCGAAATTAGAAATGATTTGTTTGATCTATAAATATTATATTATGTATTGACGCGTTACCGAATACATTATTATAAAAAAATATCATTTCCAATAGTTTTACGATAGTAGCTTGCCTCCGAGCTGTATCTCAAGGGCCCCTCTCATGCCGAGACCTTTTCAACGCGCACGCGACCCCCAATTTCCGATTCGCTACGCACCCAGCCGCGACCCTCCTATTGTGTGGGAGAACCCGAGACCTACTTTTCGAGCCGGCCGTCGCTCTGTTTACGTATCCCTTTATGAAACACACCCTGTCATAAACGACCTAACCACCCCCCTTCGAGCCTCTGTGGTGCCACCCAGAAGCTATTTCGAAGAATTATGTTCGCCTGGGCCTACTTCTATGACGCAACTAGACTCACAGGTGTTTGTTGAAAACACAAGACCAGACAAGGAAACAAGAGACAGAGAGAATCCTGGAAATTATATGCACCCAAATTTCGTTCAGAAGGCCTTCAGGGATTGGACAAAATAATTCTACTTCAACCTATCACCATCCAGATTTATAAAATTAGAAGAAATTTCCAGAACTTTGGGATTCCGAATGGAGGAAACTAGGGCTTTCGTGGACGCTTGCGCGAACGGACACTACGAGATTGGAATAGACGGGTGGAGAGGCCGGAAGATCTATTCAGGCGAGCGAAGGTACCGACCGAGCTCGATCTCAGCGCGCAGTCAGTTGAACTAATGTTTGATTTCGGACTTAAAATCGGAGATAAGGTGATGTGACGTGGCCATAATTTAGTAAAACAAGTAGTATTTTACTAAATTCATCTCTGCTATCAGTCCGACGGACTTGTGAATAACAATCACTGCGTGTAGCACAATTTCCTTCCAGTATTTGGCTTCATCATGCGGAAGCTACCCAACGAACCGCTCCGATTGTCGCCTGCATCAAAACCAGATTATCACTGTCTGGAGGGCGTTGACCCGCCCGACTGAGCGATACTTTGAGTCCTGTCAACCCGCACGTTTCTTGAAGATTCTTCGACCACTGCGGCCTTGCAGAGGCTGTCGCCTGGAGCTTTGCAGCGAGGCAAACCATCCAGCCCAGCAGATCAATGGATTCAGCGACCTCCTCGGAGACTTTTTTTAAGAGTTGACTATAAGCTCTGAACTGCCTCTCAGGCGTTTAAATAAATGGACTTTTGGATTCAAGTACTGTTCTTTTAAAAGAAGAAGAGATTCTTAGCCGCGCTCAAAATAGAGAATCTGCGGAAAAACATGTAAATTCTATTTAACATAAAAATTACTTTAGTCTTTGGGCTTTCATTGCGAGGAAAACCCAACGGGCTTGAATTATGCTTATTATAACAATTATTATTGATAATTTTCTTGTTTTGATTATAATACTTGATTTCAAAAAACTTTCATTTTCATGGAAACAACGTCCGCTCGCAATCCCTTGTTTTCAGGCCACCTTTCTATAGTCTGAGCTAGCTGAAAGGTAAGACGACCCACCTTTTCCGAAGACGCGAGGTTGGTAACTTCGTGGCAGTATAAAGAAGAGAAAATTGATTTTTCCGGATATTACCTATACGCAGTCATGCCATTGCTATACCCAAAGAAACCAATAGGCGGAAGCGTCAACACCGGGGACACGCATGGACACGTCCTTTTTACTTTCTCACACTACTATGCGTGGTGGGTTATCACAAGTGTAATTAAATAGAAATTATAAATATGGACGACAGCAACAATAGGGGTATAGAAGAAAAACCTAGGTGAGCTTCATTTTGGAAACAATATAAGGAAAACAGAATTGATAGTGCGGAAAATACTTATGTTAACAAATAATGTAGTAAAATGACACGTGAGCACATTTTGTGGGACAGAAGATAAATTAAGAACTTATTGCGAGCAGTAAAATGGTAGAATGGTAAAATGGTAAAAGAATAAACAGACAATATGTTGAAATGTGTTTGACCAATTACGAGTTAGATCAGGAGTTCAAAGGATTGCGGTGCAAGAAACGAAGAAGAGGCGTGTTTGAGTATAATTTCCACCCGATGAACAGAGTAGCACGAGAAGAAAAAACAGGGCAGACGATATTCGGACACGGTGAGTCATATGTAGGAGGGAAAGCTATTTGGTTGAGAGAAGAGTTAGGCTGAATTGTTAGTTAGTAAAGGCGATGTTTTAAGGTCGTAAATGTACAATTAGAGAGGAAATTTAATTACATGTGTGTTAAACGTGGTCATTGAAGTGGACCGGATTCTTTTAGAAATGGAGGCTGAATGAAAGCTGGACTACGTTGTAGATTGTTGGATATGCACAAGCAAAGTAGCAAAATGGGGAACATTTATTTTTATTTGTATTTTCCATTGTATGTAAACCAAGTGTTGTATTAAAGTAAAATTTCTAAATTAATAATTCCAAGGAAATTTGGCCATGTGTGCAAAGAGGGAGGGATTTTTGGCGAGTATTAGATATTGAGAATAGGAGAATTTATGAGAGGACATGTGTTGATGAAAATTGTTATTGTTGTGTCCAGCAGAATATTCGAATGAATATGTATGCTTAGTGATAGAAATGTTGTAACAGAAGTATTGTTATTTCTGAATAACAACAAGAAAATGCCAAATCCTATGTAAAAAGGAAATAAAATATCTATTTTACGTAAATATTTCGCTACCAAGTGTCTGTACAGACAGCCCACACATGTATAAATTCTTAGCATTGCGGGGCGATCTTGAGATAACCTTCGGGCAACTGTCGGGTGAAATATGGATTTCGAAAAAGTAAATTCAAGAGAATAATTAAACAAATAGGTAGCAAGAACGGTCCTCTGTCAGATATGTTAGAAAATATAGAATAATAACGCAGCGGATATTGGTGGAATTTCTAAATAGAAACTTGTTGCTGTGTGCTGGTTACGAAAAATGGAAAAATCATGTTTCTGTAAATAGTAAATTGACTCCACTAGCACGTCTCACGATTACAATACATTCTCTTTCGTATGTACATAGTAGGGCGAAGTAAAAATCATTCTTTAAGAAAAATCATTAACAATATTTTAAAAACTTGAGAAGTACAAAAATTATTTTCTAAAAATAAAAAAATAATAAAAAAACTCTTTCATTTCTTTCCACGGATAGAGCAAAGTACGCTTAGAAAAGGCGCAACTATAATTTTTGTTGGTTTCAATGGTTTATGAGATTGTCTGGCTGAACAATTGATTGATGTGATTCCTAGAGCGTCACTACCAAGCTCATTAGTCCCGTCAGTGCATGTTTGCTCCGGAGGTGATGGTGGTCTTCCCCCACTGGATGGTGAGATCCGGGGCCGACCTACCGTTGGCTTGTGGGGTTTTCACTAACTAGGTATCTCCCCCAGCGGGGCACCGACCCGGTCGAGGCAAGCTTTATGCTTCTGACAGATCTCCCGGCATGTGTGATAGTATAGTACACGTTGGTGTGTCAGTCAGGAGTGAGGATATGACAAGGAAGAGGTAGGAAAGATCCCGCTCGGTGTGCGATCCGTATGTCCGTTCATGCCCTGATTCCTCTCTCCCCGGTCTGGCTGTATGAAAACGACTGTTTCCACGAAGAAATTACGTATAGTGACTGTTTCTAATTGTTTTTAAACATCCTATAAGATTAAAAGGCAAAATTTTAACTTACATTTAAAAAAGTTTCTAGTACTAAAAGTCTTATGAAACAGTAAATCCTAGCCTAAACAAAAATACATTGAGGTCTATCTTTTTCTACTGTACTATTGATATGCGAATGTTACTCATTCCCATTCAATTCATGGCTTATTTCCGTAGCAAGGCACAGGCATTCAGCTTTTGAGCACGCAAATTCCGCTACACTCCTTTCACCATCTGGCAGAGAAAGAAGGTATTACTTGGACGAAGAAACTGGCAACTTTAATTTCACTCAAAGACTTCTTTTAGGCTTGATCTTTTTCAAGCTGTGAATTTACTCGGGACAGACGGCTTTACTTCCTATCCGAAGGATTTTTTTTCCTATAGAAATCCACAGTTTCGATCGGGTTGGAACTAGCAAACTTGGGAATAAGTTCGATACGCTAACCGTTACATCGCCTAAGCCACATTTCTGTTTGTTCATTCAACGATATATGTGAATTTATAAATTAAACATTCATCGAACTAAATTATGTCTACAACGATATTAATGTTTTTTAATATTTTTTTTTGGTTGAGTGTAAAATCCAATCTCCGTTGATGAATTAAAATAATGTACCTATGCCTGGTAGGTCTATTGCTTGTTGTGTATTTCACACGCAGGGTGGGGACTTCACTGCAAACTTTTCACTGGGAGAAATTCACTGCAACATTTGCAATAGTGTCTAATGAAAGTTAGTCGCTATATTGTCATTGAATTGTTTTTCAAAAAGAAATGGATCTAAAAAGACGAACGGATTTGTGTTTCCTCGCGTACTTTTATCCCCGACTTTTCCTGGCAATTACTGACTGTTGCGGCTTGGTCGCAAATACGATAATATTGGTCAACACGATATCATATATAATAGCCCACGCAACGTGTTTGGGTAATTGTATTTATTCGGTAATTTTGTGGACTTTCCAATTTCGGTGCCGAGATAATTGCGTATTTATACAAATTGAAATTTGTACAGCAATACCCTGAATTTGTATCATAGCGTAATATTGTATTTTGTTTTCGAAGGGACTAAATTTATCACAGGCAACATAGTAATGCAATTGAAATGAAATAACAAACATTTAATGTACTGCTAGCTATGCTTCTGCTGTACGGAACTGAGAATGAGTAATTGAGTAGACAAGTGAATTTTACACGTCCTGAAAATGAATATGCTATGTTAATTTTACTACATATCATTTTCTTGGTTACGAGCAATTAGTATTTACACACAAAACGTTTTTGAACATCCACATCAAAAGTACAATTATCCATAAAGTGTAATGGCAGGAAAGAACACCTTTATCTGACTAGTCCGTGAAATTTATTTTTTCTACAAAAAATACTCTAGCCTCTACATTATCAAAACTAACACATTTCTTTGAAGGAACATCATCATCATTACTCATTCTGAATTCCGTTATTAAACATCAATAGGAAATGTTCAATATGACGATCTAGTTGCGAGAGGTTATGAACCCGGAAGTGAAAGCTATTTTTCAGGTGATCGCGGAAGTGGCGACTATCTAGACTTTTAGACAATGGTTTCAGCAAATCGCACTCTTTGTCGTCTGAAAATGGTACGTTATGTATGGCCAAGTATAGGTAACGATCAACACACCTTTCAATTTCCAGTAGGTGAACACACTCATTCCGTGAAGAAACTCCTCGTCTCAACTGGAAATATCGAACGTCCCGTAAGTCCCTAGAGGAATCGGTCAGTGACTGTTTTGCCATCAACCATGTCCAGACGCAACGGCAAGACCCTCAGAAGGTGAGTGTAAATGCTTGTAGAATATCAAAAAATTGTTATATAAAATTAGGAATGCGACTTCATTACTATTGCTTTTTATTTACAATGCTCGTGGACCCGGCAATGGTAGCTCTTGCAGTGTTCGACCCATCACATACCACTGGTGACGTGATGGTTAATCAATTTTTACACTAGGTACGCTGAGCAAACATTCCAGCAGATGAAAGACTTCTGGCAAGGATGTGTTTGCCACGTCCTGGTTTGGTCATGACAGTCAAGTATCTTATTGATAAAACGTTCTCTCTCAAGTTTGCGTAGGCGTTCGCTATGACACTATCTTAGAGAAATTTTGATTCACTTGTCCGAAAATCAAGAGATCTCTACTAAAAACCGTTTGAAAAAGGAAAGCAAAATTCTTTGGACACCTTTTTATACAAAACCAAGTCTTAAACACAATTTCGTCCTGTAAAATTGTTGGATAATGAGGAAGACGGAGACCTAGAATGAAACTTTTAGAACTTCAAACCGTATACAATAAAAAAAAACAACTATGCAGAGATGGAAACGATAGCGGCGGACAGAATATCATGGCGGCAGCGACAAGGCCCTTTTGGGCCTTTAGGATGATGATGATCCATAAAGTAGTCTTTCTTCAATGGCCTCTAGTACATAGCGGTGGTGGTACCATGGGGGTTGGGGATGATGCTATCAGGGCACACAGAGATACCGTACTATAGCCGCGGTGAATGCGTGGGGGAATGACACGCACCCCCAAAGCCAATATGTTTCGTATTTTATTTATGTTTATTCAAAATAATTACATCAGTGGATTTAATCAAAGCGAAAGAGGCATTCCTATTATGAATATAATCACCCAAGAATCGTATTATATATATATATATATATATATATATATATATATATATATATAAAAGAGTGAGTGAGAGAGAGAGATTTTTAAATATTTATGGTGAACGATTCTGAACTGAAATCACCCCAAAAATACTTTCTTGATCCGTCCATGATAAAAATTGTTTTGAAAATATTTTCAAAATGTCGTTACAGAACCAATAGTATAGAATATTGAAAAATAAATAAAAGTAATACAAACTATTTCAGAAATGTATTTGTAAATTAGACTAGATTGAGAAATTGTTTGTAAAAATAATCCTTTTGATATGATATAATTTAAATTTAAGTAATATTACTTGATTATGTAAAATAAATAATTGAATTGGTTTAGTAAGGTAAAGGTTCATTACCATTGACTTTGTGCTACATTTTTTTGTGATAAGCTTCTCCATTCCAGTACATGCTAAGGCGATAACGTAACAATCATGTTGCAGTTGTCTTGCCGGTGATAACTGTGTTATTTCTCACATAGAAAATCATCGAGTCTATATCTATAGTAGTACGATATTTCATATTCTACCTAATTTTTAGTAAAGTTAATCAAACATTTTACAAAATTGATTTGTAAATAGATCTGCTTTTTCAGCAGTATAAGTTACGAGATAATAAAACGTGTAAACTTTATCAATATACAACTCATTATCTCCATGCATAATTGAAACGTTCACATGCAAAAACCATGTCATTTGATGTCAGAGAAACACAAGCACAAATACAATTAGATATTACATTATATTGTAATAAGAAAAACAGACATGTAAGTAAATAAATATGTTTTATTTATTTTTCAGCTTTCACAGAGGAAGAATCAATATCCATCTACATCTACAACTCAAACTAATGCATTTTGTAGGACTACGACAAGATCAGTCGCTAAGCTGTTCAAAATTCTACGTGTATTACACGATATTTGTTTTTGTTATTTCTGCTTTTCACTTGTTGACAATGATAATCATTCTACCACAATACGTAAGTGATATTTCAAAAGCAGGACTTATTATGTCAATGATTCTTTCTTACATTGAAGTGATCTTCAAAATTATCGATGTACTGCTGTACAGAGAGAAGATTGACAGACTTGTCACAACCATGGTAAAGGACTTTTCTCGTGTAGGAGTAATTGAAAGCGAGGTACAGCATCAAATAATAAGTCAATCTTTGAAACTGACAAGAAATGTGTGCATGGCTTTTCTATTTCTTACTCTTTCTGCATGTACTGTGTGGTGTTTAGAACCAATCGTTTATAAAATCATTCACACCATTACATCTCGTGAAGAGAAGCTGTACAAAGAAGCCTTGCTTCCTTTTACAGCATGGTACCCTTTCGATTCAACAGCAACTCCTGCTTACGAAATTATGTATTTATTCCAAGTGGTTGTGGGATACTTGGGAACTCTCATAACATGTGCGACCGATTTACTTTTTGTATCCCTCATGATATTTACGGCCACACACTTACAAATGTTGGAAAATTATCTCAAAGAGATTTGTTTGCAGAAGCACTTACAGTTTATGTTTGAAGGAAATTCGGAAAATCAATATCCTCTGTGGATTGTGGAAGCAAAGAGGGGATATGACAAACAACAAGATGAACACGCACACTTCCAGTTGCTTCAATGCATTAAACATCATAACTCTATCATAAAGTAAATATACAAGTTAATACAAAATTAACCAAGTACAAACATTAATATTGGCATTAATGAAATAACAATTTTCAGATTTGCACAAGAGCTTGAAGAAGTTATTAGTCCCGTAATGTTTTTCCAATTTATTGCTACAGCACTTGAAATTTGTTTTGCAGGATTTCAAGCGAAACTGGCAAGTACATTTTGGATTCAATATCATCTAGGCATATCTTTGCGACAAAAAAAGAAACAACTTAAAAAACACATGTTCTGCAGGTTTCAGACTGGGGGCCAAATTTCTTCAAATGTGTCATGTATACTTTAGCCAATATTCTTCAAACCTTCTGTTACTGCAGATTTGGAGAAGGTATTATAAACGAGGTAAGTGATTGATACTGAGATTTTAAAGAAGAAGTTATATTTTGGTAGTATTTTATTTTCCCCTTTTTTCAAAACTGTTATCGGTCTGGCCTTTAAAATTATTAGATCAGTGCGCATTGTTTTTACGATCAAACTCGAGACCGTGATAATTCGAATGTTTCCACGTAATTTCGAGTCTCATGACAGTTTTCTACAAATCAACAGCTGGTCCAAGTGAACGAAATAATGATGATAATAATTTATGTTATCAGCTGCCATCTTTAATGGCGTCTCAAGTAAGGTCGACCTCATCATTGAGATCCTTCACATTTACATATACTAGGTGTCAAAATTAAGAATGAACAGATAAACTCTGTCCGAAATGTTTTAGATACTCGTGAGCCAACCCGGCGTCACGTATTTTTAGTGACTAGATTTATGTCGTAGACCCCTTACAATGAACGATTACTTACGATCCCGATCGAACTACAATCAAATATCATTAATGTGTTAAAGAATCCAGACTAATAACTAACGAAATTGTTATATCTATCCGTAATGTTATGAAAGGGACATTACTTTTTATTCGTGAACTTTCTGCGCCGGGTCTCTCTAAGCCAGAATATATAGAACAATAGATTCTCAAGGTATCATGCAGAGTGATTCATTTGCATTATCGATAACAATAAATGATTAGTATGTATTCTCTTATAATTTTCATTGGGCGCAAGCCGGTGAAGTCTAGATGCAAATTCACGAATGGGGAGAAACATGTTTAAAAAAGCATGCAAATACATATAATTGAACATTGCTTCTCCATTTTTACAACAGCCCATAAACAATGCCATCAATATCTTTAAGATTGCATAAGTGTTATTACATATCAAGAAAGGTATACATACATATTCAGAAAGGTAACAATTCCTTGTATTTTCATAACCTCGAAAATGTGTCATTTGCAGTAACAATAATAGCAGTCATAAACTAATAGTGACCGCTTAAAACAGGTTTTTACTGGTTATATTACATAACAGCTACAACGAGAAAGATTATATCTTGATACTAATAGTTGGTTTAGGATTTCTCCATTTCATAGTTTATCTTTTACATTACATGCTCTACAGCCTAATCTGTTTTTGTTACTTTCCTAGAAAAACTCATTCACATTAACATGACAAAAAAGTTCGAACATACAAACCAACTTTTAGTAGTAAAAAAGGAGACGTTTTGTTCAATAATACGAATTTCATTGGTCATTATATTACATTTGTGAATGTTTTACAGAGTAACAACTTTGCACTGGCAGTATACAATAGTCGATGGCACGAGGAATCAACGAAATTTAAATTTAGTGTCAAAATGGTTCTGATGAGATCTCAGAAACCTCTTCAGCTTGTCGCTGGAAAGTTCTACACTGTGTCATTAGAGTCGTTTGCACGAGTAAGTACTGGTACATTCCTTCTTGTTCCCTTCACCAACATGAAAAACTGTAGGAACAGATAGTCTTTCTGTCAAGCCACTTACTAGTTTTCTATTACCTACTTGGAATCTCATTTTATTTAATATTGCATGAACTATTTAAGGAAAAAATTGTACGCGTTTCGATATTACACCACGAGAAAGAGTTTTTGGTGATTTTAAAACGGCATGAAATGTAATTCACTATTTGATCAAAAGTATCTGGCCACGTGGTTGAAAATGACTTCCAGTTCCTGGCCCCCTTCATCGCTAATGCTGGAATTCAATAGAGTGATGGCCCATTCTTAGCCTTGATGATAGCTCCCTGTCTCTCAGGCATACTTTCAATCAGGTGCTGGAAAATGTCTTGGGGAATGGCAGTCCATTCTTCACGGAGTACTGCACCGAGGAGAGGTATGAATGTGCGAGTAGGTCTGTAGCACGAAGTCGACGTTTCAAAACATCGCTGAGTCTTCGATAGGATTTAAGTCAGGTCATTACAGGATAGTTCTTGTCCTGTAACCACTCCTACACTGGCTGTGCAGTATGAACAGGTGCTCGATCGCGTTTAAAGTTGCAATCGCCATCCCCGAATTGCTCTTGAACAATGGGAATCAAGATGTTTAAAAAAAGGCCTTTTTTTTAATAATATATCTTTATTAGTGAACGAATATACATAGTTCAGTATTATTTATACTACTACATATGTATTTTTTATGACTTATATTTAACTTAAATGCTAATCTTACAACTAAATCTAACTACA
>BOPP01000201.1:1550570-1761073 GCA_017312745.1 Gryllus bimaculatus
AGTTGAATGTTTGAGATGAACCAGGGTGCATGAGTGGCAAGTCTGAGGAAATTATTTTGGATGATCTTTAATGATTTGGATGATCTGTAAAAAAAGGCCTGTGCCGTACTAGTGCTACACAAAACGATAAGGGATGCAACCCCTCCACGAAAAACACAACAATACCATAACACCATTTTGGATGTGTCCGGAAACTTTTGATCACATAGTGTACCTCTAAATAAATTAGTTATTCCTGCAGTAGAGTATAGTACATCATATATGCTGGACATGGAATGAATTGCATCAGAAATATTCCATATATGTATTCATTTGTGTTGTAATAAACTGTCATTTTTTTATTTCAGCTACTGAATATGTCTTATTCGTTTCTGACAATTCTACAACAAGTGAACGAATGAAAACCATACATCTTTCATTAAAAATTAAAAACTCTTTAATGGGATATTATTACCTACATATTCTGTATTAATGCAAAAATACAAAGCACATGTCAACAGGAAATAAATGTTGGCTAAAATACCGCTTTACCTTTATAACCTTAATCACAATGTGCTAGAAAGAATTCGTGTAACTCAATAGCTTTAGCTAATTAAAAAAATTATGGAAGTAAATTATCCCGTGTTTTACAGAACGCATTCAGTGTAAATATTATCTAAAAGAGAACGTACAATATGAAAGCTTCAAGATAATTGTAAAAAAGTTGAAATAAATGACAATACGAATGTAATTACATTATATTCTTTAAAACACGTTTGTTCTTAACAGATGCACTCGAACACCTATCTTTATAAAAATATAACAGTTTTGAATGCAAAGAAACGGTTTTGCCCTTGTGCGGAGAAGTTCTTCGTGTGTTTAAATGATGGCGCATAATATAATTTTTGGAAGTGGTTGGCAAGTGGAAGATTACCGCGGATGATCGAATTTTGTTGACTATGGAGCAGAAGAGATGCTGAGTACGCGACGGACATTTGTACGGTAAACATATTTTCGGGTAAATTCTCGGCTATCCGGGAGACGCCGCGTCTTTGGCTGGGGTGCCGACGATTCGCAGGCTTCCTCAGGGCAGTGACACTGTGGGCAGTGGCAGTGTCACTGCCCTGAGGAAGCCTGCGACATGTCAGGCGAAACGTCGGCACCCCAGCCAACGACGCGGCGTCTCCCGGATAGCCGAGAATTCATGGATTCGAGCCGCGGAAGCTTACGTACATATTTTCGGGTAGACACCAACAGGGCGTTACAATGCTTTTTTCGATTTTCTCCTCTCCCGTTGCCCTAGAAAGGCGGGAATTTATTTTTGCTTTTGGGGTACGTAATTAGTTGCAGCCGATTAGGCTTGTGTAGCGGAGATTAGGGCCTACATTAAATAAAATAACTTATAATCTAAACGTAATAACTAATACAAATGCCGCTTTGGGCCTATTATAGTTAAGAAAAAAGTTATATAAATTAAAGAAGAGTCCTTGGGACTGCTCTTTCTTTATTTTATTATTTTGTTCATTCACTCCCTCATTCATATTTATACAATATATACAAAGACATTCATTCATACAATCGCACGACACAACATTATTTACAACACTACACTAGTTACAACGCGCCGGGCGCCCATGAAACAAAAGCCTACAGCTTACCGCTCATTGGGCAGCGGAGCCAATTTAACTCACGCAAAACAGTCAAGTTAGTTGAGCAGAGCAGTGAGTAGACAGCCACATTATGTAGTGAATAGTGTAGTGTTGCAGTAGTCACGATGTTTTCTTGGCAAAGCTCCTGATTCTCTCTTTTTGAGTTCGGAACAATGATACGCCAAATTTTCCACGACGACTGTTCATTCCCTCTTCGTACTTCGCCTGGACCAAAAAACATTCGACCTACGATTACTTCGGACATTCTGTGGATTCGGCCTTCGCCATTCTCTGCTGAGCGCGCGGTCGTTCCCGCGTGCACGCCCTCAGCCCGCCATTTTGTCACGCCACCGGAGAGCCCTTTGTTTATTCTATTCTGTATGGAATAAATGTATATTCTTGTGATCCCTGGTTCGTTTATCTAAATACGCAACACTTGCGTAGTACCTCTCGGACGCGGAAACTATAGCTTCAGATTTACTTCAGACGCCCAGGAATCACATTCTGATTCACTACTTGCAGCCACAGAGCTCTTCGATATAATCAGGTACAGACTATCGACTCTCGAGTCTCGGGCAAGCTCTGCAAAATATTAATGATAACACACGAAAACTTAACGCCTTGCGAATACCGGCTGGCAAAGAAAAAGGAAAATAAAATTCATGTCACAAGGAAACCGCGGGGGAGTCTCTCCTTTGTATGTATTACAAAGCTAAAAATGTTTTGTTTATTAATGAATTATTGAAGTGTGATTAACTGTTAGTACTGCTTTGTGTTAATTGATTATAGGTGTATTATTTGCATTATAGGTGTATTATAATAGGATAGGATATTCCTTTTCTCTATAGGTATCTTTGACTCCTGTTAATCATCTACGGTGCGTTCATTGACAAGTGATTTCCGATATTATCTCTAGCATTCTGTATTGCATTTTCGTGTATATATATTTTCATGATTTCGTGGCAAGTGTTGTCATGCATTGTTATGTTTAAGGGTTCTTATACTGAGGTATTATCTCAGGATATTGCTTTTGCATTGTTTACGCGATGTATTCCATCGAACTACATGTGTGTAGTTGATGACATGTTCAGTATAATAAACGTGTAATGTTGTGTGCAATAGAACCCAACTTAAAGTACACCTTACGAAACGTGCTTATATAAAATATAGTGAAGAAACTAGGGCCCAGGTAATCAATTAATGGAACGTTATGTTAATATACTTTACGAACGGTCAGGTATACAACTGTAAATACCAGCATGAATCTAGCGCGTTAAGTAAGAATCATATAAGTAATAAGTACTGTTAATTAATCCAAAATATAACATACAAGGTACATATTGTGACAAACTTAAAATAATAAATAAAAATTGCTATTATTATTAATAATAATAATTTTTCTGTGACTGTTTCTGACAAATTTATAGTAACCAAAAAACTCTCACAGACGAGTACGATTGTGAAAACATTACAAATAAAATCGCGTGAATGAAATGTACTTTATTCAAGACACGGAAGATGCAATGAGAAAACATCGCGCATAGGCCTGTATCCAGTGTTTTTAAACACACGTAAGAGTCACTTGCGGACACAATTGGGACTCTCTGAATTTCATTACTCTTCGTATAATGCATTTTGTAGGGGGGTTGAAGCGAGAAATTAAAAAAGTAGAACCCCATCACTCGTTAATCTAAAATTTATCGTGTTTTGGTTTATATGAAACTAAAGAATGATTGTGACAAAATAAATTATAGCTAGAGTAACACTGGGATCATCACATCTTTACGAATTATCTATGGAAGAACAAGGTTCCACTTCCTTTTAAACGATGGATGTAAGTTCAAATACCGAATAAAACAATGCGGCTTCGTTAAATAATATTTTCTGATAACCAAGAAAATTATTTTCATCACAAAGATAAACAGAACAATCGTGCTGTCGTACAGAAAAAAAACTGAACTCTTAGAACTCCATTACAGCAGTAATATTGCATACAATTTTGATTCGCTTCTGAAGATAACTGATTTTTGCTCCTTTTCCAGTAATATATTTTCCAGGAAGTCAGCTCGAGGAAACCAAAAAGGAACATTTTCCTGCGCGAGTAACTCAACGAAGGGCCACAAAGCTGAGGGATCATAACGAGAATCCCGCCCACAACCCTCATTCAAATTAGCACGGATGGCCCTTCCTTTGGAGCAAAGCCCCGCAGGGAGGCAGGGCTTAGACGCCTGCCCAGAAGGGCGGACGGAGGGAGGCAGCAGGCGTCAAAGGAGGGCGTGCCCTTGGGCGAAGGGACAGCTCCTGGATGTTACAAACCTCCTGCCCTCCGACCTGGCTCAGTCGTAACCCACAACGCTCCGGACAGGGAAACCGGGCTCACGCGACGACGCGTGGCTGCCGAAGGAACCCATTTCCTCATTAAGACGTGCAATAGCATAGGGAGATATACATACACTAACATACATACACTCGTTTTTGTATTCCTCCTCGGCATTTTCTCTTTAGGAGCTTACCGTTTTTGCAGTTCACAACTCTCAGTTCTCCCAATCTCCTGGATTGAAATCTCTATCCTCCACAGCTTCTTGGATACATTTTTCCCAATCAAAAAATGGCTTTTCTCTTGTTTTACCCCTCAAGTGGTTGCCACTTTAAAATCTTGTGTGATGATCTGTTTTCCAACATTCTCTAAACATGTCTATGCTATTACAGGCTCTATTTTCCAAGTTTGTCGTAATAGTACAAATTATATTCATCCATCTCCATATTTCTTTACTTCGCACTCGGTATATGTAAGTGCGATGTAAGCATCGTCTCAGAGTCTATTTGTACTGTTATTTTTTCTTTAACTTTTTTGGTTGTGGCCACATTTTCTTTTCATGTAGTACTATATTTTCTACCACACAATGCAATATTATTTTGACAACCTGGCGGATATTGTCGAAATAATATTTCATGGAATAACAGTAATAAACAAAACCTCAATACCCCTTTGTTAGCAAGTAGGTCGCTCCAATCCGGTAGAGTACTTTCCGAATACCAGCACATAATACATTTCCTACCAATCACAGGAGCGCGATGAAAAATGTAACTTCTTTGTATCAGCTTTTACACGTCAAATTTTGTAAACTTTACATTAATCAACCTGTAGAATTTAAATATTATGTAGCAATTTCGGATCCAGCTGGAATGGCTCAGTGACGTACCCAGCAACGTGTCCTCATGACGGCGACCATTCGACGCTACGTAATATATCTAGGTCGAGAAGAATCTCGTGAACAATTGAAACGAAAGAATATGGGAAAGTATTCTAGAGGACGGCTGATTAAAATATTGTCTTTGAAACACTGGCCAGAGTTTCAACAATTAATAACAGGTGATTCCTTGAGGGGTAATCTAAAAATTGGTTCCGGTCCGCAAGAGATATTTCCTTCCTCGTCCTTATCCCTCCTCTCTCTCTCTCTCTCTCTCTCTCTCTATATATATATAATATATATTATATATATATATTATAATACACATAGCTACACACACACATACACACATCCATGCATTGTCGAAATATTAAGGGCTTCTCCTGGATGGAACAGTGCTTTACTGGGAAAGGAAAATTCCGTGTTGGTCAGTAATGCGAAATCCCAAGTTCCGACCGTTACCTCCCAACACAAGCACTTCGCTTTCATTATCAAAATGGTGCCACCAGGAAATATTACTCTCTCACTAGCAACAGTTGAGACGGCATGGGAATTCGTGAGCCACGAAGGCCTGTGACCGAAAATACATGTTCTTGCTATACAGAGGCACAATTCTTTCGCATATCTATAGCTATAATAATAAGGCGTTAATAGATCTGCTTTGTCTAGTTGTTCTCGTTGTCCTCTGGCAAATTTCAGGTGTATATCCTTATAGCATCAAGCATAGTATGCATATGTTGCAAACTTTTGACTTCCTTTGTTATCGAGTTTGAAAGAGAAGCATTTTAATAGAAAAAAATCAAAACGCTGTGCACTGAAGCGTTCTGTAAGGTACTGCAACACACGTAACAATTAAGTAGCTGAAAATATGACTTTTCTGTAAAAGAACTAGCAAGGTAGAGTTCCTCTTCTATTCCTTCAAGTTGTGATCATCTTTTTCTAGTCATCTCACGTAAATTTTGCGAAAGATAAGATACCTTATTATAAATATCTATATTATTGAAGTGTTGTTGGAGAGTTGAACCACGCATTAGAAAGATTTTCGGAGTGATACGATAACACAACGATTGATTACAGTATTCTCTATTCCCCCCGAACATTTTTTCCATCGTTTAACACTATGTCATCATGCTTTCCGTATCGGTGATGATTTAATGTCTTCAAGCACAACTGCGCAACTCGAATAGAGCATTGTCGATGCCTCGTTCGTGTTCTTTCAAAGAGAACCTAGATTTCGAGTCCCTACGGGGGCTCGAGCGTTAGTTACATAGCTAGGTCGAAGGTCTTATCGGTGTTTTTCCATGTTTTCTCCAAATAATACTAGGCGAATACCATAACAACCATAAAAACGGGCCAGAGGCCGAAGCGAAACCTTCCTCTTTCTTGTCTCCCCTCCCCTTACACTTACATGGACTACACTACCACCTCATATGGCTGGAGACCAATCGAGCGTTTAGGTCGTGTCTTGGCTGGGGCGGTGCTCCGCTGGCCGGCATGGGGACCACCCATTCTCCAATGCCGACATGTACGGGACTAATTATAATATCAGTCGACGATCCATAAACACGAAATAATGAATCATCCGTCGTCCACTGTGGCCACCAAAGGTGCAGTTGATGGTGTTGAAGAACGAGTGCGTACTCGAATAGATCGCCAACCCTGTTGCATCAATCGAGCATTGCATTGCTTCAAAAAGCAACACTGCGAGTATTCGACGTCCACATCCACACAGCCAGGTGAGAGGAATTTTTACCCAACGTCTGAGGCAGCTAGCCCCACACTCAAATTCGTATTCTACTCGTACGTGGTTCATTTCCAGTTTCCCCTCGGGTGCCTAATGGACAGTGTGCTAGCATTCCACGATGCGATTCCGGGTTATATCGCAGCAAAACAGCAAACTATTCTACGAGTAGCTTTCCATTACAATTGTCTCAGTTTCTATAGCTGTGTGACGAAAGAAAAGCTCAGGTGCCTAAGTATCCTAGGCCCAGTGGAGAGAATTCATGCTTGCCATATGTCTACCTTACACCCAGGCGTGGGGAATGAATAAATTCAGGGCCCACACCTGGGAACACATCTAGCTGGCAAAAACCGGGTTAATCCGACCTGAAAATGCCAAAAACACACACACACACACACGACGATGGCAGTTCCGCCTGGCGGCGAGGGAGCTCATTAAGCAGTGCTGGGGCGACCTCTGCCCCCACCGCTCCTTTTCGCCTCCCGGGAGCTGTGCGTCCGGCGTCGCAGGTGACGCCGAGTTGAAGATGCTCCCTAATTAGAGCGGCGAAACACTCATGTCCTTTTCGTCGCTCAACGCGCCCGCCACACCGGAGCAGACAGTTTTGGTTGGGTGGAGATGTGCTGGTTATATACACAGCAGGAAACTGGCATATGAGAGCACTACTTGATTCGATCTCCCAATTTATTAGAATTACTTAAAATCTAAAAAATGGGAACTACTATTTTTATATCAATTCAATGTTATTAACAACGGTGAGCATCCGACTGATATAATTCGCCTCCAGACAGCGACAGAACTCAACCCAGTTAACTAGCTTGTGTCGAAAATCTTGCTACCGTTGGGTTTCGAAACCTACAATATCCCTGAGATAGGAACTGCAGGAATGTCAGAGCCACTTTTACCGCTGTTAGCTTATTAACGAAAACACGCAATACACATAATAAACCACTTTATAAATTTGTAAAAATAAATCATGTGGTTGTAGAAACGAAACTTCTTCCAAGAATATTCTAAGCGTCGCCGAAAAGAGAACAGTACTTGTATGATGAGTAGATTTCTCGAGAAAATGGACGAACTCTACACAAGAAATATACATAATATACCACTTTCTCAATCTGTACATATGAATCCCTTGATCGGAGGAACTTAATATCTTCAAACATTATACTAAACGTCACCGAAAACATAACAATAGTTGTGTGTTATTCAGAACAATATGTATATAATCTTTATGCAACTTGAAACCATTCCATACGTCTCTCAATACCTTTCAAATCTTAAATCTCTCAATACTTCTTACATCTTTTTACACTTCGAATAACATTTAAAATTGTCACTACCTCCGTAGATAAACATGTCCGGTGAATCGCGTCCTCTACCGTTGACACATTGATGAAGTCTTTCCCGAAGTTGTCCATATATCTTCGTGACATTTCCTGTGGAATGGTGGACACTGCCTAGTGATTGCCACCTTCACTCTTTGCAGGGTTGTGAGGCAATGTAACTTTGTTCTTATTACTTGTCATACTTGCTTTTAAAAAAATAGTCCCTCTCCGCCAAAAAAAATCACAAATCACGAGGGGACTTTCGGGGTCAAGTGATGTCTCCTTGCAAAGAGAGAAGATGTCCAGAAAACAACTCTGTCAAAAGTGCAGGAGAACGATGGGGAGTGTGATCTGTCACACCGTCATATTGAAAATATACCCTACAAAAAACTTTAGAGAAATTCCGGGAAAGACTTCAAGGTGTCATTAACGGAGGACACCATTTGCCAGACAATTTTTCTTTCTCGCTACCTCTTACGTAGCAGACAGAAATATATGTAATGCTGCACGGAAAAGTGGGGAATTTTAGCGGAAAAAGTCTTATTACAGGGTCATGACAAGAAAAAGTGGATAAATCCAGTTGCTAAATTTAGAAAAATAATCCTCTTTCACGTACTGTAGGCCATCCATGGTTTATGGGTCTTTGATACGGAAAAAATAATTGACGGCTAAACTGGCCGTCCGTCCGTTTGTGAAAAACGCTAGCGATGAACCGTTCAGCGAATTTTCACTAAAATTGATGTTATCCAACGCTCTGGTCGATGTCTTTGAATTTGAAACAGATATTTTTATTGAGACACTTTTCATGATGCCACTGGGCCATTTTCCAAATTTCCAAAAAGATGGTTCCAACGTTTAAAATAAAGGTGCACGTCTCGTAATAGTAGAATACCCTGATTTTTCAAAATTGCATAGTTGCAAAGATTTATTACTACTAAAATATTAGAGATTTACTATTAATGAAATATTTTCCTTAAAGATAGATTTTGAAATTAGGTCTTTGACAAGTTTTCGAAAATTTGAGTATTTTCGCGTAGTTTTGAGAGTAAGTACGGGTGAGGAAGTACGTACTGTTTTAGCACCTCTAGCTTAAACCAAGGAACGAAAAATGGGATAGTATTGTTGATCACAAATAAAAGTTTTCCTCCCCATTATCTTTCTTTGTAACTGACATTTTAAATACGTGAGGTCCTTTTGTCGAACCCTTTATATTCAAGTAAGTGCGATATATTCTATGTTCAATGGCAAAAAGTCTTCATTTGCAACTCCTCCACCAAATTGTCACATTTATTTTTAAACACTCGTAGCATATTATATGATGATATGGAAACTAGTAAGTAAACATCTTGCATGGACGCTACAACGAACTGATACGGGAATTTACCAGATATGCGATTCAAACCGTGAAATTCCAGCATCCAACCACATTTATTGGAAAATTATAACTCCACAAAATAAAATATAAACAATGAGAGCCTACTGATTACTCTTAAAGGATGCACTTAGTTAATTATGCTTTTTAAATCACATATGAAAAGTGTTAACCATTTTCACTAGAGACATTCAACATTTATTTTTCAAATTCTGAAAGTTTGCACGTCATATTCATAGCATTTCAATTACTATCCGTATTTAACTTCCAATCAATGTAATTTGCTAATGAATTTATGAGAAATGGTATTGGATGCATGGCATACTTTTCCCCACAAATTCATATATAATAATACGTGCTTAATCCATCATATCGGATAGCTATTTGCAATGAGAGGGGTTGTAAATAATTCCAGCAAGGTATGAGAAATATTGGTTGATTTTGCATCATATTTTCAAAGCATTGCAAAGCAAGTCAGCGTGACAATCTCTCATATTGGATCACACCAAACCAATATCACATATAGAGCGTAATAATAATTAATAGAGAAATCCATTGATTGAAGTAAAAGCTAAAAAAAACTCCACCACATATTTCGCTGCAGAATAAAATCATGAAAATACAGAAAGTGAGCGTATATAACTCTGGATGTTTAGTCCATTAACACAGGTAAATTTGTTTGCGAAACGTACAAAAAAGACTTTTCTTACATCTGACTTTCAATGCTTCTTGCAGATGTGCTCGTAAATTGCTTAGGGCAATTCGATATCATCTGGGAAAATGAAAATTAATCTACTTGAAATATAGCATTTCATACGTCTATAGTTTCGGATATGAATAATTTTTCGTTCACATTCAAAAGTTATTCATCAGGTAGATACATATCTGTAATATCCGAGCATACAGATACGTTAGTAAGCCCTACACTCATTCATTGCATTTACCGATTAATGCTCAAACACCATAGATATACACATATATGGATAATATGGGTTTTTGGTTGTCTTCTTTCCTCAGAATCAGCAATTATAGTGTGTTCAGCAGTGTTTTATCAGCCAGTTCCACAGTAACCAAATTCTACATAATATCCCTCGATTACCTATCTTGATATCTTGCCCTCAACCACCAGATGCCATAACTTCATCCTGACCCTGCTTTAAATGTCTTTGTGTGTGTATGTATATATTTTCTCCCTGTCTCTTGTAACGCAGTCAAAATTTGCCAATGGCATTGAGAGTTCAGTCATTCACGGCTCAACCATATGGCTTTTCAGTTTTTAGGTGCTAGTAATTTCAATCAAAGACGATACGAATAGAGTAAAAGGTAACCTCCCTTAAACATTAGAACTAAAATACTGCCGATTATAAAATAAAATAAACATTATTTGTGTAATTTTTAAAAGTACGCACGTCTAACATGCTTTTGAGGTCAGACAGTGAAGTAAGCGCTCCTTACGGAATGAATTGTTTTATGTCAAAGCGCAGTGAGGAAGAGACTGTGTTCTAGGAAGTAAAAATTGATAATCCCTTAATAATTCTAACTATGCAAAACCCCTGGGCGTTTACTCGTTATGGGTTTTGGTTTTGCAATGACCCAGCAAGTGTCAAGCCATTAAAATAAGTTAAATAATATTAACTCAGCCATCGAAAACTACTATGGGAAAGGAACTACTAGAGGAAAAAACTAGAAGATAAAAAATATAAAATATGAAGCGTAAAAAAGTAAAAGAGAGAAAGAGGAAAAATGAGAACAGAAAACAAGATAAAGACGAAGAAACTATGAAAAAAAGTGTAAAGATAACCAACCACCGTTCAACAAACCTGCAGACCCGGTCCTTCTCTTTTATCCCCAACCCACAGCTTCACTTCTTATCCACCTCCCTCTAGCTATCCAGCCGCTCACCCGGAGGTACAGATGAGCACCCAGGGCGCACATTGTCAAATATTGATTTGTGCCTACAAATTTCCACCTATCTTTTGTCAGTTACATCTCTCTTGGTATACCCTGTACATCCATCAGATATTTTCTATAGAAGGGAGAATTTCATCATTAGAGAAAGGGTAAAACACAAAAGAGGGGACCGCCTGGACCAGATCAGTCCGGGAACCCAGACTAAAAGAACTATATTTCACTGCCATCTCTTACCATTTTAATCGAGCCACCGACGAACAAAGAAAGAAATGAGTAGTAAAAGGACTACTTGCCAAATACTTCTTTACCGCTCTTACAATTACTACACACATTAGTGAGAAGCAATGACTTGACGCCGACGGGACATTGAAAACAATAGGCCTGTTTACAGTCGAGACGATCAAAAAATAAATGACAGACATCAAGAAAACATTAATATCCATTGACCACTTTAGAGTGATCATTGAAGATTAAAAGACGATAGAATAACCAAGTGCAGAAATTGCCACAGACTGTACCACCGAGGCCTATTGCAGGAGACAAGCGACTTGCATCCTCTGCGCTGGCGCGCACCCAACTGAAAACTGAAACCCCCCCCCCATACTTCTGACAAACAATTCACCCCAAAATGAATCAACTGTTCTCTTAATAACCCAGTCTACAACCCACAACGACCCTTCACAGTGAAAGCCAGAGAACAAGGACAAGTACCGGGGACCAAATCCTTAAACCGCCCATCCCCAACCAACTCATGACAAAACTCCAATTTCATAAATTAATTACAAAAAGAAGATTGCTTTCACAATATTTAGAATGAATTTAGCTGAACAACTAATCCAGTCCATTCAACATCTGGAAAGGTCTTCGATTGGAAGAAAACTGGAAATTGTTCAAAGTGTCTATCGCGCTTGCATAGTCAAATTTTGGAGACATTTCGTTGAAAAATATCCCTCCCATTTCCAGGACAAGACCCTCCGGAAAATGTAAAGTGTGTGCTTGAAGAGGAAAAAGAGAAGAGACGGTGTGTCAGTGTCAAAAGTGTTTTTTCCTTTACACTTGAAAAGTTGCTTCGAAATTTATCGCACTGAAAATAAATATTAACATTTCATTTTTAATAGTTTTTCATACAAATATATTAATTACAAAATCGTATATTGTGAAAGTACTACTTTGAAAAATTGAAATAAATCTAATTTATGTAAGCCAACGTAATTATTATTATTATTTATATACCCCCAGGGGTCACAAATCCTTTTAAAGATATTGGGTCTTGAATGCATTAAGGTATTGTTCCGGAATTCGTCTGGTGTTGATCGTATAAATCGCGGAAAACTACCGATCAGAGCAGCCGGCCGCTAGAATTCTCCTCCCGACAGAGGCTATCCACAACAGTCTCAATCCTAGGTCATCCCGGTCGGAGGCCCTGCAGTGATTCCTGTGATGAAAAAACCTGGCCGAGGATTCAAATATTTGGCCCCTTCTTAACCCCCTCTCCGAGGGCAGCAATTTATTAATCCTCGTCCAGCTGCCTCTCCGCAAATGAAGCCCGGCGCGCTGTCCTTTGTGGTGAGGGCAGCCTCCACCGCCACCCATCGCGGCTTACCCGTCCATTACGCTTAAGCCAAGCGGCACCAGCCCGGGAATTAATATTTGAAGCTGGACTCTGATGGAAAGTACACAGCCCGGAGGTCGGCGCAGGGCGGGGGGCAGGGCGAGGGCAGGAATAACGAGGAGCTGAGGTACCGCAGGGCGGATTCTGAGCGATCTCAATGGCCACGAAATGCAGAGAATTGTGGTGGTGAGTAAGTGGGCTGAGAGCTGAACGGTAGTTGGGTGATGAAATATTGGGAATGGGTTCACGGAATTTCGGTTCAGAAGTTCAGCGCTGTAACAAGTCTGTGTTGGCGCTCTGGAGGTTAGGACGTGATATATTTGTGTGCATTAAGTGACATCAGTTTTTTATTAGGTAATATATTAATAGTCACTTTGGTAGTAAGGAACAAACTTTTAGCTCCCAAACAATTACAATTATTTAATTAATCTATTATTCTTTACGCGTTTAAAAGTGTGTGTGTGTGTGTGTGCGTGCGCAAGAAGGGAAGAGTGCTGACGATCTTACCGCAAGTGATCATGACACCTGTGTGAATGGGTGTTGTGTCTCATATTCCACCCATATTATACTCCGGTTAATTTCATGGAATGCAAATGAATTACAAGCTAACAATAATACATTAGTCCACTTCTTACTTAGCAACATACTCTAAGAGAGAGATCTCACTCGCTCAATGAGAATTTTCATTCCGTAATAAATACTTATTATGAGGCTGTGGTCACCCGCGAAATCAACGCACTGGAGGTGTTGCGATATATATTAATAGTCGATTATGAAACTAGTTTCTAATGATGACCTTTTCTGTAGAAATATGAAAATATTACCAAATGAATGACGTGAGGAGTGAGTTTGGTAATTAATATGAGTCGAAAATAGTGACATTAAAAGTGAGTTGCATTCGCCATTTTGTATATATCAACACAATGATTTAAGGAAGCGGAAATAATTTGATATCGCATATCCTTGTTATGAGGTCATGTTTTCTGCCTAGGAAAATAAATTGGGTACAAATGATAATTAGCTAGAAAGTTAAGTTTTATAAAAATTGTGTATTCGTTGCCACGAGAAATTTTGCAAGCAGCTGTAAAAGCATAAGATATATTAATTCCAAGAAAGTCTAACAAACTTTGTGAAAAAAAGTATTGAAAATGTATGAATTGGATGTATGTAAAACAAGCAAATTTTATATCAAATCAGTTGACCTTAGCATTTGTTGTAATATTTACTTCTTTAAATAGTAAGTACACAGCTTGCAATATATTGTTTATTGCAGAATATTATGTAGAAAAACCAGACTCATTAGAATTGCATTGTTATTCTGGAGTGTCTCGCAAGCTTGAAAAGAGTTAATATTCATGTGCTTAGAAATGGGATGGATGTATTTTTTTATTATTGGTTGTTATATTTCCATGTAATATTATAATTTCAGAGGAGTACATAAATTAATAAGCATTTTTTTAAAGCGTGAGTTGACTTTACTGCCATCTCTGGAATATATTAACATAATACCAATGTCTGTTTTACTCCCCAAAACTACCAGGTGCATGCATAAGTCTTTTCCGGTTTCACTAAGAGATGCCGCCAGCTAACAGTGCCCAGCGTATGAATTTGATACTACGTCACTTTGTTCATCTGAAACTAACCTACCAACACACACAAGTTGAGTCTGCTAAACACTATCATCTATGTTGTGTAGTACAGTGACCATGTCGATGTTTGTACCTGAAAAAGAATATGTTACGCATTCCTTTTTTTTGTTTAATCAAAAGAAAAAAACTATGAAAGTCATAGTTTGCTGGTTGAAACATATCGTGAACACTTCCATCGATAAGAAAATGTGATACGTGGTTTTGACAATTTAAATGTGGTGATTTCAACGTGTAAGACACTGCACGCCCTGGTAGACCACAAAAGTGCAAAGACGACAAATCGCAGGCGTTACTGGATGTTGACCCAACTCAAACTCAACAGCAAATGCAAAAGCATTAAATGTGTCACAAAAAACAATCAGAAGACGTTTACGAGCAATTGTGAAGGGTAAATGGGCCCCACACGATTTAAACGAACGGCAAATGCACGACAATACGCCGTTTCGCACAGCAAAACCAGTTAAAGATACCCTGATATCGTTTGGATTGTACATCCTTCTGCACCTGCTATACTCCCCCAACCTAGCGCCATCGGACTATCACCTCTTCGCTCAATTGGGCACACACTCTTAGAGCAGCATTTCAGTAAATTCGAGGAAGATGGAAAATGGCTTGACGAATGATATGCCGCAAAAGGCAAGAGACTTTTATGGCATGGTATTTATAAGTTACCTTAAAAACGGGAGAATTGTAAAGACGCCGATGGCCAATATTTTGAATCAACAAAAAATGAATTTCTCTTGAAAATTACGATTTTTTTTTCCACGAGGAGGTAACTGCCTGCTGTGAATTACGTCAGCGAAGACTAATTTCGTGCTAAAATAGCCATGACGTAATGTGTGGTGCAAAAATGTGCCATATTATGAACAATTTTGTTTTAGAAAAAAGATGGGTTGTAATACTGGTATACAAAAATATATCACACCACGCACTACCAGTATACTAAAACAGCACTTTCCAAAATATAAGTGAAGTTCTACAGAAGAACGTACAATCAATACTCAGAATAACTTACATATTTAAGTCACCAAATACCCCGTAGTGATACTAACAAATGATGTTGATAATATATTGTCTTATACTTTCAACGACCAAAACATCGTAGTGGAAAGTGATAAATTTGGGAGTATCAGACTAAATTCTCTGACTGGAATATTACTCCTTAGTGAGAGAATAAATCGAATACTCGTACTTCCATCTCCAAATCCTCCAACTTATCCTTACTGACAATCAGTTACGGTCGAGAGCGCTTCGTCCAGCAACATCTGTTACAATGTGTCGAAATTCACAAAGTCGTATCAGATGAGCACCCACGCATTCTCTATCTAATCACACGTCCGCACGTGAACGTCGCTCCGACCCTCTAGTACTATCCAGTACTCAGTTTTCATTTCCTTCGATGCCTCGAAAAAGTGACAAAGTTAAACGCAGCAAAACTTACATTTCGGAATCTCCCTAATGAAGGGTCCCTATGAATCTCCCTAGTGAAGGGAAGAATAATGATATTACTAGTCGACAATGAGCG
Source organism: Gryllus bimaculatus (assembly GCA_017312745.1). Classification (NCBI taxonomy): domain Eukaryota; kingdom Metazoa; phylum Arthropoda; class Insecta; order Orthoptera; family Gryllidae; genus Gryllus; species Gryllus bimaculatus. The sequence continues at coordinate 1,566,528 of BOPP01000201.1, forward strand.
CAATTGTCTTACAAATAATTTCAATGGCTACCAGAACCCAATAATTATACCTCCTACTCAATAATTCATGCCCATAACAATTTCTACTCCGTACATCAAGACAAATTCCTGATATGACCTCTACTTAGTCTTGCATCTCCAGTCTTAGCCACTGCATTGCATGCCAATCACCCCAGAATGAAAACCTCCTCAAAACAATTTCTAAATACAATAAATACACACACACACTTATTTATCTCCAACTCTCAGCTTCATTAAGATATCGGTGCATCCTCGACCACAGTTTATTTTTCTCTGTTATATTTTAACAACATAATCTTAAAATTCTCAAATAATGTCAGCTGAGCGCTATAATACAGAACTCATCTAACACATGCAAGGGAAAACGTTATTAGGCCCATCTTCAACAAACTAAACTCCATTATATTTACATATACGTTTAAGTAATCATTAAATATATAACTCACAAGGAAGTCGTGTAAATTTAAACCTTTTTTCTACGGCTGATAAAACGTCACTCTCTAGGATGTTGCCGCAAGAGTATGCAGAACTTCAAATATAATAGCGTAAATTGCTTGAAAATATTTACACAAGAATATCAATAATAATAATAATATCTGTCGCAGCAGCATCAACATGTTCTTGATTGTTTATTCCCGTGAATTTCTGTGACTACACGTATTACGCTGTTTCAATAATCTACTAAACTAAGTAATTAACTTCCTTTGTTCCTATTACATTATGAAAAGCATCGGAAATCAATATGCTTCTTAACTACAAAAATTGTAGAATTGTGCGAAGAGAATGCAATTGTAAATGAAGATCACGACTGTTCAAAAACAAAGAAGACAACAACATTTAAAATATGAAGAAACAAGCAAAGAATATTATATAATGTAGAAGATAGCATTCATTACATGTCTGTTAAAACAGATCCGAGAAATTTCACAATGGCAGCGAAAAGAAGAGATTCAAAATCACACACTAAAAAAATGGAATGCTATACCTAGTTAAAAGATGAAAAACAGAAAAACATGGAGTTAACTGATCATTGCACAATGCTCTTTGGGCTTTGAAGCAGATCAATGAAAAAGTCAAAACCACTTACCCGAAAGTGTAAAAGAAAATATTTGTGAATACTTGAACAGTACAAAATCTCTCCGGCCGTCCTTCATTGTGAGGTGCCTTTCTCTTGAGGATTGAAGTATTCAGAAGAAGATGCATAAACGTAAATAAATAACAACAGTGTATTGCTTTAACAATATGCAATGAAATGGCTGTGAGCATTCACATGGTAACCCACAATTTACAAATGAAAAGAATAGTTATGAATAGTGCTTTAGAAATCTCTCGCGCATCAAAAATTTCGTCAGGGGAAAAAATTCTCGAGAGAATGAAGTCAAGTGGTTCTTAAAACAACGTTTCAAACTAAATTACATTTTTTTCTTTGTTTATTATTGACGGAAGAATCTCTGTTGGTGCGAAATGAGTATGTGGGTTACCATGGACTCATGTAGCAGCTTACAACTCAGCGCTCACAGCCTCTTAGAGGCCTCGCCCCTTACTCGTCCGGCTCGCCGTTCCTGTGAGTTTTCGTACTTCGGCATCTAGTGATGTCCTTGCAGTGCCTGTGACGGCAAGGTCCTAGGTTCGAGTCCTGACGGTGGCAAGATTTTCGACACAGTACACTGCTAGATCGCATTCATCCTGGAATATTCAAGAGGACGGCTGCCCTGATCTGTAGCTTTCCCATCAATATCACGCGCACGCCGCAGCACAACTCTGCCAAACGGGCGATTTTTCCTACTTCTTCACTGACCTAACCTCACTTATTTATTACACACATCCCTGAAGATCAGTCGGAAGCTTAGAGCCTGTCCCAGCTGAGGCGGTATCTGAGTGGAGGGAAAAACCGTAAACCCACGGATATGTCGGCACTGAACTCGCCATTCAGCAAGGAAAGATCACCGCCAATTCCCGCAACAAAAATATGCACCACACATAGATTAGAATTATTTAGTCAAAATCTGTATGTGGGGGAGAATATCATTTACGTACGTTTTCTTGAGTTCCAGTATTCCTTCCCATCATTTTAACTATAAATTAATGAAAGATGAGTAAAAGTTAAGGATAAATAACTAAAAATAAAATTTAAAAATCTGCGAGATTAGCAACATTTGAAAATATACAATTTAATTCCCGAGTTATAGAAAACTTAATTGCAACGGCAAACGAATTGCAGATATGATTTTTTTGCATTGCTGCAAAGGGTCATGTCACATTTGCTCAATGTATCAGGGAAAATGAACAAAAATCTGATGGGATTCATTGACCCAGAAGCTAAACTACATTGTTTGTTACAAGCATATTAATTCTATAAAAAATAAACAATACAAATGTAAACTAATTCATTATATTTTACTGTTTTGGTAAATAAACATAATTTTTGATTTTGATTATTAGTATAGTCTCTAATTGTATAGAAATAGTTATGCAGCAGAAAATGTTTTACTTCTTACTTAAATTTGTGAACTGACTTCAGTTGTTTAAAGTCACTGGGAATGCGTTGTAAAGTACGTACATGTATTGTATGTGAATTCTTGATAGTGATCTGTTGATACGACACTGCTGATAAATGTCATTATTACATCAGTATTACATAAAATATGTCCCACTGTTTATCAGTCACTTTTGACAAATATTACTGATTCGTAAATAATAGAATGATTCCAAACTCAATGAAGAAAGGCTGGAAGGTATCACGCTGATGACATTTTTTCATTATTCGAATAATCTGTCTTTTGCAATCTAAAGGTCTGGGCAGTACAGAATGAGCTTCCGCCAAAATATTATGCAATATCTGAGGCGGGAATGCACATTTGCAAAATCACCCATCGATCTTGCATGGAGGCTGCTCATTTTTGAAAGAATTCTGAATTGCGTTAATTTAGTATTTTAATTTGTTTTATGTATATTCCTTTTTGAGGTTTGCAATGAACTGGAGACCTAGCCCTGTTATTTGACATCAGCATTAATGTTGCAGATTTCAATGGACATATGATACTGATTTGAAATGCCAATGCATTGAAATGCTTTGCTCCTTCGTTAACTATTAATTTCTTATTACTTACAAAACTAAATTTGAAACTTTGTGAAATATACTATAGCATTGTTTTCTGTTTTGAAAAGAATTCGTAGCCATTGCAAACAGAACCGTTCTTTCCGTTTGTAAAGACGAAGGCATAATCGTGTTAGCGTATTTACCGAAAGAGGAATAGGACGTAACTCGAACCTTGCGGGATCCCATATTCAATTGGTAAATAATTCGAAAGATAAGTAAATAATGTCCTTTCGTGCCAGTACGGTATTTCTACTCTTTGTGATCGATGATTAAGGTACGAGGTTATGCAATCTAGGGCGACACCACGAATTCCATTAAAAGGTAATTTTAATAGCAAAGATGTTATGGCCAATAACGACAAATACTTTCGAAAGATCTAAAAAAAGGATGAATGCCCGTGGGAGTTGGCGCGCCCGGAATCACTAATCAATCGGACAGTCAGGGTTGCACTGACGTGCACGTCTTCATTTAGATTTCCCAACACAGATACTACACGGACGATTTCAAATGTGGAAGAGGAAGTGTTGGAGCACGTAGATGAATCGCAAGTATCGAAGTTCTGTGCGGCGCACGGCCTTTGGTATTCTCCGCCGTTGTCATAGCCACCCCTGACACGCACAGCGTTCTTTGGGCGTTTGATTGATTGTTCTCTAGAACAAGAATGAAGGGGGAGAAACTAGGGTTGAAGTCTGCACGGCGGAGGATGTTCGACACCATCTGGATGGGTAGGTGGAATTCAGACGCTTCGTCCACGGGAGGAATGTATCACCCGGCTACGCTTGCAATGTAGTTCTCTTCACGCTAGTGTATTTTTGGTAAAGTATCACATGAAATTATTGTACTGCATTGCACTTCATATTTTCTCTTTTCCTTGCTTCCTTTATATTTTGGTTATCAAAGGTAGGTATATTCAAATACTCCGGGCGAGTAAACTCGTTATAACTGGTTACGCGCGTAGCGAAGTGTCTTTTGCCAACCGAGACCGAAGAAACCACCGGGTGTATGTAGTAAACTACAAGCAATGGCGCACTTTGCGCTCACCGCGATCAGTGAAGAAAGATAACGTTTGTTGTACAAAAATATCCCCAACACATTAGTGAACAATGTGGTGCCAGTATCAGCTATGTATCGAATCTGACACTCCCGTCATCTATACACTCCATTCCAACACTAACTGCTGCCGTCCTCATCACCATTAGCCTCACCAGCACTTTCATCACCACAACACGCAGCCGTATTGCACCACAACACGCAGCCGTAATCTGTTTGTCTAAAAAAGATACGTAAGACACGATTTTTATAGGCTTTCTTTCGAATTACGATTTCGGGATTTTATCCCACAACTATGTATCCGTTCTACTCTTTTACGTGTTTGCTAAAACTCTAAAATCGATTGTATGGGATGAGATGGCTCAAGGCATCGACTGATGGTATCGCAGTGCCTCCCACCACGAGGTGCTAGGCTCGAATCCCGGTGGTGGCAGGATATCCGACACTATATATAACAAGCCCGAGATTGAGATTGAAGTACATGGCCTTACTGGCTTTTTCGGTAAAGAAACATACCTCCCGCTTCAAGATTTCAAAACGGTTTTAAATTTTATTAACATAATTTTTCATAACAAATAAATTAATAGTATAATAACTCGAACATTTCACACCAATTCGTCATGCATATCTATAGAACTTATTACTTTTTGTGGGATGTAATATGTTCGGCTGTTAGGCCACATTCACGGCGCTACGTACTCCAGTTGACATCTATGCGCAGTTTTCTCACCCCCCAAAGGGGAATCGCCGTAACGGTGTCATCGAATCTTGCGATGAGGCGGAGCGCTAGTCTAGCGCTAAACTAGTTTGTCTGGAATCTTCCCAATTTTATGAATGCGTATTTCCTTTCCTCAAATTAAAACTATTCTTGTGAGATTCCGGTATACAGAAAACATTTTTATTTATCTTCTCATGACTTTGGACTTCGAAACGTGCCAATAGAAATCAGAAAGAAATATTAATTTTTAAGTGTGCCTTTAATTTCAATACGTCTTAACTTTAAGCTACTTACATGTAGTTACAAAAAAGCCAAAGCTCTTGTCCCTTTATTACCAGCAATAAAATAATAAGTTTTAATTACGGAAGGAACTATTTAAAATTCGTTTGTCGACAAAATAGGACTGGCTGATTCACGGGAAACCGAGAAGCCTCGTTCCGGGAGAGCGGACAGCCGTCTCCCTGTGGGATATGAGTACGAATTCTGTTTGAAGATATTTACTTCATTACATTTGTAATAAACATTAATTACCCTTTTATTTGTCCACACTTTACCACTCATGCGCTTCATGGTTAATGAATCGCACATTCTAAACGAATTTTGCAAAGAAAAAAATTTAAATTTAAAAAAAATGGCAATTAATAAATTTGCCACGACCTAAAAAGTAAAAACAAAAAAAGTACACAAAATTACAGTTAATTTTGGCGTGATTAAATTCATAAATATAAAAAAAACACAACGAAACACAGGCAAACGAACACGTAAAGAATCCGAACGCGTTCTTTCTGAGCACAGTACGATACTTGATGGAGAAATTCCGCAAGTCAGCGAGTATGTCAGCGCCGGATCTCACAATCAGGCAATGTAAGAACTCTATCCCCTTCCGCGAAAAAAACATGCGCTACACCCACGAAACTAATGACAGATGCACTAGTCAGAAAGACGAAATAATCTATCAATCTAAAATCGTGTAAGTCTTTTGAGTGCCAAGTATCGAAACATCGTATTGTACGCCGTAAGCTGGAACGAGCGTCCTACAAGTGTCGCCATCTGAAAGGAGTGGAGCGAAGGGAATTTTTAATAACGGCTATGGTTTCCAAATGAGCATGAACATTTCCTTACCAAATTACCTAAACAATCAGTACCATAATTTCTTTCTCATGTGACGACAATGAATTCGTTCCTAAGTATTTTTGTCGCTAAGTATCGGAGGGACCTAATTTCATCCTCGTTTCATCCATAATCTTGAAGTTCAGTTAGTTCGCTCCAATGTTCGTGAATATAAATTGTATACTATTTATAGGCGCATGGCGTGTTTTTGTCAAAAAAGGTTTCTAGTCATATTTCAAGAAATTCTCTTAATATTTATGTGTATTCTGTTTAAAGGTGATAGTTAGAACTTTTATTTAAAGTGTTTTCAAATCTAAACGGTACACTATGTAATCATTTGTACTATCGAGAACGTTGTGACTTTGCGATACGGAAAATAAGTAGACTTTATAATAGCGAATCGAATTTTGTATTGGTTTGTCATTTTTGAGGAATTGTTCGCTTTCGCTGGCAAAACAAATTCAATGAGTTTCATTTTGGAGAATGTGAGAGATTTTTGCAATATACTGATTACATTCCGTCAGTTACTGAATCTGAAACTCCAGAAATGAGCACTGATAAAGAAACCTCTTATGAAAAATGGATAGAATACAGTGAAACAGCAAATGAGTTAGTACTTCAAACGCAAGAATAAAAAGTTCAAGAACTATGAAATGATAACGACAATTTGAACTAACGGTCACCTGAAGTGTGCACTGAAATTTAATGGAAAAAATATCAAGTCATTTGAAAATGAAAAGTTTTTGCAAATGTTGGACCTAACATTCCAGATAAGGATGAATCCATTCCAGATTAAAAGGAGAATATACAAATTCTTCAATGTTTAGATGTCACAATTAGTTCAACTAATCGTAGGAGTTTGTATGTTGCTCAGAAATCTAATAGATTTTGTTTGCAACAAATGGTTATGAAATGGTAATGGAAAAGGGATTTAATTGCAAATATGGAGCTCGTCGATGGGGCGAATGTCTAAGTTTCTCTACGAAATTGATCGTAAAAGTAAGAAATGGTGGCATAGAATTTTCTGGCACTTCCTGAATGTTACGGATGTAAATGATACAGTATTCATAAGGACGTAAATACAAATTTGAAAGATCTGAAACATTTTAGATTACCCATCATTGTAGGAATTACCGGGGCTGCAACAAAACCTTCTCTATCTAAATCAAGGATGATAAACGAGCCTAACGGTTTCAAAGTACATGTAGAGCCCCCATAGAGATACGACCGAGCTTCCTACAAAAAGGTACATCACGAAGATGCGCTAACTGCAGCGGCGCCACAAAACCCACTTCACACAAAATGGTCTTGGGAAGTACGTGATGAATTTCAAAAAAGTGAATACGGAGTAAATAAGTGGCTTCAATCTGAACCCATCTTCTATTTGTTACCAAAAATATAAACATTTGAAAATTGCATTTATATTCTTTCTTTTTACACTTTCTACGTCATTTTTGCACTAAAATCAGTTATTCTAGTTATATTTTGTTTTCTTTGACCGGAAAAGGCTCAGTAACGACTACGAATTCTCAATCAGCAAAAACATTTCCTCACCCAAAAGTAACCCGTACCAGAATTTCCTTCTCATTAAACTGATAACAATGTATACGGCCCTAAATCTTTATATCGCCAAAAAACGAAGCATCTCATTGTACACCGTTAGCTGGAACGACCATTGACTGCGTCCTGCAACTGACGCGAACCGCGAGGAGCGAAGTGGAGAAACTGTTAAGTTAGTATGAGTATGAGTTCCGAATGAACATAAATATTTCTTCACCAAAAGTAACCAGTACCAGACTATTCTTTATATGTGAGTGACGACAATGAATACGGCGCTAAGTCTTTTGATCGCCCAAAATCGGATCGTTCTTTTGTACACCGGAACTGAAATGAGCACTGACGGCGTCCTGCAAGTGTCGCGATTCAAGACAAGAGGAGCAAAAGAAACGTTAAGTAACGACCATGATTTCCAAATAAGCATAAACAATTTCTTACTAAAAGTATCCAGTACCAGAATATCCTTTATATGTAAGTGACGAGAATGAAGACGGCACTAAGTCTTTTGATTGCCAAACGTCGGATCGTTCTAATGTACACCGGAAGCTGGAATGAACACTGACAATGTCTTGCAAGTGTTGCGATTCAAGATTGGAGCGAAAGAAATTGAAAGTAACGACTACGTATTCCAATTGAGAATAACAATTTCCTTACCGCAAGTAACAGCCCTAAGCCTGATCTACATGGAGCACTGAAGGCGTGCTGCGTGAGTCGCGAACCGAGAGGAGCGGAGCGGAGCGGAGAGCACGCCTCAAGGCGCGCATTTGCTTCGTTGTGCATCGTCGGGCTGAACGGATCCCGAGCGGATGAACGAGTGGTTCGCGGAAGCTGATGAAGATAAAGCGACCGCGGCGGGGCCAACGGGAGCTTTGCCGCAGCTCGCGATCGCGCTGCTGAGTTTATATCACGAGCAACTAATCGGAAAGTGTATTGTTCACTGAAAAAGGTGAGTTTGATGTGAAATCATGTAGTGTTTTATACGTTCTACAAGATCTTGGTTTCAGATTTCTTCCAAACGCATTCCAACGCATTAAGATAAATGCGTTTTGAAGAAATCGGAAATCAGAAGCATGTGGAGGGAAAACAAGTACACGATTTCGTATCAAATACAACTTTTTCCACCAGTGGACAATATGGGTTTTGATTAGTTGCTCCTCATATTACGACGGCGTTATAGTAATGATTGTCGATGACTAGGACAGTGCCGGCAACGGCGATAGAAGATATACTACGGCATTGGGAGTAGAGATGTCGATGGCGGGGATCTAGAGATGTAGCGAAAATAGGACAGTCCGAGGTAGCATGAAGCTCAGGAGAGTTGCAGCTTCACTGCAGCAAGACTGCCTTATACGAATTATTCGAGCCATACATTCACATACGCTAGCAATGCTGAAGCACTCCGAAGGGACTCCAGTGTTTGGAACAGCTGTCTATGTGTAATGAAATATTTTCCCACTTGTGTCTATTAGAGTTTGCACAATATTTCTGTGAACTCTACGACCGTTCAAGTGCGAGCGTTGATTCACATCTTAAGAATAGTCCAGTTGACAGATATCCGTATCTCACAAAATTCTCCATTTATCTCAATCAAAAAAAAATAATTTTTGGCTGAAATTGAGAGAGAAAATCTATATTAACTTTTATTATTAAATTACGTCCGACGAGTTTTTGGCCCTTCACACCAAGATAATTAACAGTATCCTAAAATTGTTCACTAATGATTGACAGATATTTTATTCAGTTCAGATAAGAATATTAACTTTAATATATTTCATGACACAGATATCCTCAATCTAGACAAAGAGTTTGAGATATAGACGTCTGAGGGACGTCTTAAAAAAGGACGTTTCAAAAAGTTCCATTAATTGAGGAGGCAACGAAACTTCAATAAAATGAGGTAATATTGAGACTTTTTTTACGTTTTGAAATGTTACGTAAACAATGGACATTTATGCCGTTTCATTCCATACAGTATCCAAAATTCAAACATATTTGATTATTAAATTACCCTTTCCTCTCGAAAACAAAACATGAATTGATTTATCATACATACATATGTATTGTTGTTTTGACATGTAGATCTCCACAGAAATATTTTATTTAATTAGTGAGGGTTATTTGAAGTATCATATGATATTTTGATATGTTTCGTAATGTCAAAGAAAACTATAAATAAGTGGCACTAGTGTAGTGATGTAAAAGAAAAGACATACTTTACTATATTAATTATAATAATTCAACCTCAACAGAATTCTAGGCTTCTATTCAACTTAGGTACTTGCAAATTACACTAAAGTTGTATTCAAGAAAATAACTCATTAACTTTCCATTGAATTTTTCAATATGAAATATTCTGAAGATATACTATTCTGACGATAGCACACACACTTGAAGAGATATTAATATTATTTACAGTATTTAAACTTTGCGCTCCATGGAGGTGACAAAGCACAAGTCCATTGCGTTATCTTTTTTGTTGAAATGACACCTGTAAACAGAACCAGAATTTTACCATTATAGCCCCCTTCGCTATCTTCATTCCAAAACGCCATATTTAATAGTTACGTACATCGTAATTCAAATGTTACGCTTCTTCACGCAGCTTCAATAGTACTGGCTATGCGTTAATGTCACTTTATAATGTAATCCCAATAGTAGTAAACTATTATTCTGCGTCCATCTGGATGTCCGTTTCGTCAGGGTTCGATCTCTTCCTATCCACCAATCGAATCGAATGAAGGGTCATTCAAAGATTCTCAGTCTTCTGGTGTGGACCTTATAATTTTCGTGGACCGATCAAGAATGTTATGCATTTCTCTAAAAAGTGTATTTTTTTGTTTTGTAATATTTAAATTTTGTCACGAGAAATTATTTTATTTATTCTCTCATTTTCAACGCTTGTTAAACCACCATCATGTATTTGCATTTGTCGTGATAATATAATCTCGACTATACTGACCTAGTGAATATCGTGATAAGCCAAAAGATGAACAATATGACAAAATTAGAAGACTATCCCATTATAAATCGTAAGCTTCTGATGTATGCAAAAGAGATGGATTGCCTTAGTAACGGATTGTAAATAACCAGCGCCCGGGTGTAGTGTACTCGTATCGGACATCCCAAATTTCGTAAAACAGCAAAGCCCCATGTACTCGTATGTATGACGTTAGGTAGTACACGCGGCGTCCTCATCACCAGACGATTCGAAAAATACTGTGATCACAAACAACACCGGTAGGAATGAACGGGGTTAGTCATCGTGCTGAGAGGTATCGCGAGACCCGACCTTGTGTATGGTGATCGTAATATCGTTATTTTTATTTGAGAATTGTTTAAAAATATTAGATGTGCCGACAATTTTATGCAAGTTAATATAAGTAGTCGCCAAGAGTAGGTTCAAAGGAAATATAATTTCAGTTTTTAGCCGTAAGATGGGAATTGGTACGTTTATCAACATCATGGAATTCTTTCATTCACGTTCGGAAAAGTAATGGGTTGAGGGGCTCATCCGTGATGATTGTAGAGACGTCAAGTTTGTTCGGGATATTTCTTCAATTATCAGAGGATTGGTTAATAGATATTATAAAAATCGTAAATGTTGGACGTTTTTATAATCGTTCGTATCAATAATTTCACTTTAGTGAATGCAACATATAATATAGGGAAAATGGAGCGAGAAATGTGTGAAAAAAGACGTCGCGGCAGGCTTGGGTATTCGTTACACTGGAAGCGGAGAAATATGAAATATTCGCATTTAAGATAAGAAACATTGAGTTCATTACATTACGCATTAGAAAAGCAGAGCAATATTAACCAAAATATATTATTATTATTTTTATTATTAATGCAAATAAATTATAGCGGCTTCCCAAATGTGGGTAATGATGAATGAAGGAATGATGAATTTTTATTACCAAATCGAAATTATATTATATTATATTATATATAGATATACAGGAAAGAACAATAACTCCTCAACCGTTCAAGATACGAAGGTGCTATTTAGAGTCGAAGTGTTTTAAATGGAAACCTATGCAAACTTTTAAGTGAAGGTCGGACTCGCGAAGTTCCCCATTTAGTTAGCAGGAAAGGCCGAATGGAAAATCGCCGCTCTGCATCACGCCTCTTCTTCATGTTAACCCTTCTCCCATATTGCAAGCCTTAACAGCTGCTACAACTGCGCCCAAAATCTTCAATTCTCAGCCTGTGCGCCAATCCTCCACACGGGTGTGAAGACTCGTCCCCGCCCAAAGCATTCGTTCTGCATCAATGCTCCATCTCTGCCACTGCCTCCAACGCTTCCGGAGGCTTCGCTCGTCTTCACACGCGGTGGCAGCGCTGCTGAAAGGGCTCACGCGTGGACATTAATCGTGCATCACCCCTCCCTTTTATGTGAACTGTTCGTCTCTTATCTCAAGCCTTCGCGGTAGAGGAGAATGCTTGACGCACAGGCGAAGTTCCCATGCGCTTAAATTTTCTGCTAGTGCCTCAAGCCTTGGTTGGGTGTCAAGGCTCCACTTCCGCCTCCTCCCCCGTTTTCGCAGGCTCCCCTTGAGTCGTAGCTTGCGGTGGCAGCGCTGCTGAAAGAGCTCACGCGTGGACATTAGTTATCCCCATCTGCATCACGCCTCCCCGTCATCCCTTCGCTCTATTTCACGAATTCACCTCTGCTGCAATTTTCCGTATGCTTCAATTTTCTGCCTGTACGCTGAAACCCGCTCTTGCCTCAAGCCTTCGTTCTGCATCAAGGCTCCGCCTTTACCGTTTCCTCTGTCCCTTCTGCTGGCCCCTCTCGAGGCTTCGCCCGCGGAGGCAGCGCTGCTGAATGGGCTCACGCGTGGGCGACGTCAAGAGCGAACGGTACTGTCTCCCCTTTCAGACGCAAACGCGCCGATGCCCGCCCAGCCGCGCCGCTACCTTCAGTAACATTTCCGCTCCCGCACGCTCACACAGCCACCACCACCCGCTGCCCAACTCACACACAGACCTCGTGAGTAGCCTACAATTAACTATACAACACTATGTGATGCGTACCGACACCCGGTGTTTTTTAAGGGCTTGTACCTTCTTTATACAGAAGTTTGTGGTATCATATGTTTTCAACACGTGTCATAGTCCACAATGTGTTAAATCTGAAACCTCGAACACACATTAACGCGACAAGAACTTCAGACAGACACCATTTTGATTTCCAGTAAATTTTATTTAGTGTATTTCAACGTTGAATCTGTATAATTCGGTTTTAATTTTTCCGTTTATCAGGCAATGTAAAATCAACATTTGAGTCATAGAATAATTGATTTCTTGTTTGTTCAGTTAAAATTATTCCCAGATGTTTCTTGTCTCAAGCTAGTATTTATTTTCTATTTGTCTTTATTCTATTATTGTAATTGTACATCGTTTGTGGTAATCTAAACATTTTTGCTTTCAAGGCTGTCTGTGTTGGTAAGATGTAGAGAGTAATAGTTTTTTTATTTATTTTATACTTTCAACGTCAATTTAGAAAGAAATTTAGATATTGATACTTGTTTTGTTCATTATCAAGAACATTCTAATAATTTATCCTTGCAGTCAAATTTAAAGTTAGAATTGAAGTTACAATCAAAGTTTGAACAACAATGATGTTCGATTGTATTGGAATGTTGGTATAATAAAATTTTTATGTTCAAAAGACAGATTTATTTATTTGATTATTCAAACACAAAACAAATATAACTTCATACCCAACAAATCAACCAACTACGTATCTGAGTCTTAGGTCTTTTTCCTCAAAAATAGAATAATGTTTGTTGTCTTATTTCATATTGCGGTGAATTTCCTACGGCTGAAGACCGATTTTAAGCCATTTAATCTTTCACCACGAAATTCCTGCTTCTTTGAGAATAAGAGAGAGATGCTACGGCTGTGGTAAATCTACGACAAGAAGGGACCAGAGGCGTCCTTACCCAGCTATCTCCCCTCCTTCGGGACCTCAGCACAATACCCCTCCTCGCCCTTCCACTCCTCCGAGGAATTCACACCTTTTCCTCCCTTCTCTCCAAACTATAAGTCTGATGAGTCCATCATCTTCCCCCTCCCACCTGCCCGACTGACCCGTTGTCCTCTCTGCCCTTCAAGATCCTGTTAGTAGCGTTGGAAAATAGATAAGTAGTCTAAAGAAACAGCTGTCCACCGCCCATGTGTAGCGTCTTCCAATTGTGTAGATCTGTTGCTGCTATTGTTCATCTGTCGATTGCTGAGATCGACACCATATCTCCTGCGAGGGCTTTAACAAATTGGTAATCCGTGCTAAGACTCGGGCGCTGTTCGTTGCTCCATCCAGGGTTGGGACATGGTCTTTGCGACGCACGCCCAGATGGAGGAACGCATTCGGAATCACCGTACTTCGAAACGATCCGACAGGCTTCCACCGCCTGAAAAGTACCGGAGGAGGCAGCAAACCCTTCACAGGTTGCAAGCCCTTTGCCGCTCTGGAGAAACTGGCGACTGCGGATCGCCTGCCGACCCGCAAGTAAGCTCTTCACACTACATTAGTTGCCATAAAGGGTTTTATGGCATGAAATGACAAGTACTCGAACAATATCGAAAGGAAGATGACTTTTTGTAATTTTTTTTCTCTTATCAATTTCGATAACATAACGCGGTAAATACGTTGGCTGGGCTGGTCACGTAGCTCGTTTTTAATTGCACAGCTCGTGGTACTTAATCATGCAAAGTTCAGAAGCAACAATTGGAACTTCAAAGAATAATAATTTTAGAAACACATATAATAGCCAAAATTTCGCCAAGTTGCGCTTGAACTAAGCTTTTTTGCAAAAAAGCAAAATTTTCACTTTTTGACACTTAACCCAGGTTTTATTTATGCTGTAAAATTGTATTGTCCGTTATCAACGTCAGACATACTGTTAAAACAGACACATAACCTTTGAAATTCAATAAACCTGCATATAATTGATTTGTAGACATAAAGAAGGCATTTCATAGCATACATCTTACATTAATCTATTTATCAGCACCCATAATACAGCAATGCAATCCAATACATTCACAAGGTGACACCACAACAGTAAACCAGTCATCAGAGGCGTACAGAAAATGTTTAGTCCCTAGAGGGGCACGACAAGTTTCTGAATCCATTCCACCACCGTCGGTTTCAGACAGTGGAAATCCACCGGATCCCCACGATAGTCTCTTGAGTTTACAACACTCCACCAAGTGACCCACGGTCAGGGGGGAGGGGGGGCATCCATAGTGTGGACAAGTATCACACCCCATTTGAGTAAGGAATCCGCGCATCATCCATGAATAGTTCGTATGCGGTTTGCTGCCTTCCATACATTGCGAGTCATATCAAAGCCACGTCTTACAGACGCGGTAAGATTATGAAGATTATGAAGAAAGAAAACAAACTTATACTGGATATATTCACAAATAACAGAATCAAAGTATAAAAACGGATATATACCTCAAGCTATAGAAACAGTCCAAAGAATTAAGACAGGGAGAGCCCGTTACTGTTTAACATAGTGATGAAATATATTCTAAGAGATATTGTTATAAAAAAGGATAATAAGGTTGGACCTCATAATATAAAATCCGTCTGCTATTCATATGATACATTTTTAATTGCTGAAAATGAAGAAACTCTACAACGCCTCTTATTCCAACTCTTTAAAACATAGCAAGCGTACATGAAGATATCAAGAGAAAACGAACTTAATGCATCACAATTTCGAAAGAACAATTAAGATAAAAATTGGCTGCGAAAGAATACTCAATATAACAAGTGATGGAAATAAAATATTTAGACAGCGATAACCAGTAATGGTAGATCTCAACGTGAGACACAGAAACAAAGTACACAAGCAAATAGAATAGCAGGCTGTCTCAACCACTCAATATGGAAAAACTCTAAGATCAGAATGTATAACGCAGTAATTATACCCTCACTGTCTAATGCAGCCAAAACCAGAGCAGACTGCAAGAAAATATGCCAAATCAAGGAAGTGTCAGAGATGCGAGTGTTAAGAACAATAGTAATGGCTTCTGGTTCGAGACTGCTACGACACTACTGCTCTAACGATCACCGGCTACAGAACTCATATATTGAAGAGTAGGAGAAAGTATTTCGTAACATTATTTCAAAATTCAAGTGCGTGTTGTGAATTTGCGGACACCAAGATTGCAGACGCCGTTAAACTAAAAGAAAATAAAAATGCTAAGTGATTTTGGCGGGAAGACCAAGTAATGTGATTTTTTAAACAGTCAAGCGTGGCATGCATTTTGTTGAAAATGCTTTTAAAGGAGAAATTGTTTATTTACCAACTAAGTATGTTATGTTCTAGTTTCTAAATTATTATTACTAATATTTATGTGCACGTTTTCGTGTATAACCTTTGAGAAGAATATTTACTCTTAAATTTTTTGCGTATTATAAAAAATACACGACTGCCTTGTAACTGTAGTTGTCGTGTTTACACTTGCTTTCCTTTTAGTATAATTATTATTAAATCGTTCGAGAATCTGCACTGGATGAACAGAACATGAACTACAATTAATTTTTTTCATTCAAATCATTTTACGTCAGAAGATCAATTTTAAAAGTAACAGTAAAATCACAAATCACATAGTCTCAATGTAGTATATACTCGCAAAATAAATTTTCTCTCAGTTATTTCGTAATGCCTGGAAATAAATATTTTCATAGTACTGGTTTGTCGATGGGTTGGATGAATTGATGGTATTCTTTCGTCATCACGGACTTCTTGGGAGAAATCTGACAGTAGGTGAAAACCCAGAAAAGAAGCGCACAGAAACGGAAATAATTTTAACTGCCACAGCACCAGTGAAAATAGGGCTCATAAAAATCTATTGCTAAAAATTAATATCGTGTTAAAAACGACAATGACAATTTCTCTGTTGTTCTAATGTTATTTCTCTTACAAAAGTCTCTCCAGGAAGTTTAAAAATCTAGAACATCGTAACAAGTTCATTAATCCGATGTATACAGGAGTTTGTTATCATGTGATCTCATGTACAGCGGTCTGATGCTTACTTTCCTACGCTGGGACGGGGTTCGATCTCTCTCCAATCCCAGTGAATGGACAAAGCGAGTTCGTGGGAAATTTTGTCGGGATTCTATTTCCCCTCCCTCTCATTCCCTATCTTCCTGATCATTTCTTATTTCACCATAATTACATTATCATATGAACTCTATACCGGGGAGACGCGATAAGAACGACGTAGGGTCTTTCGGCTACATGTTTCCCAAATCCCCTCCCCCGTTATCGAAATCTCACGCAATACAAGTAATAACAACAACAATAATAATAACAATAAAAGTCTTCTAAATATATTTCAACGTTTATTAATCTTTTTCAATTGTCGTCTTATCTCAATTCCGTTATAGCGAATCTGCCAGAAGCAAGATCAAAGGTAATGTTACGAGTTGTTGGTGATCAGGCTAGCACTCAACTCTAAAGAGATAAACAGTAAGGGAAATAAAACATCACCCAATTCATTGATTAACAAATGACTCTGGCATCCTCACGGTCAACGGAAGAAATAACGGAAACTACAAACCGTAACAGCTCACCACAGACATGTGATATTTGCCCCTGATTGACAAGCAACACCATACACTGCTGTTGGGTTTGATTGACTAGCGATTCCGGGCGCGGCAAATTCTAAGGTTCTTAGTCACGTACGTGTAGTGCAGACCTTTCGCAGGAGGTGGCAGTGATCTTTCCGCGGAACTATATGTCACCTTGCAGGGTTTTACTCAACCAGGTTTCTCCCAACAGCGGGCTTACGCTCCAGCCGGGACAAGCTTAAAGATCCGCGTGTTCTCGCGGCATGTGGTGGTATAGAGCTTAGTGTGAGTGTAAGTAAGGAGTGAAATAGGAGAAAGAGGAGGCGGGCAAGATCGTGCAGTCAGTTTGTCAGGGTACTGCATCGGCATTTGCCGGAAGTTGATCGGAGAAACCACGGAAAACTTTCAGAGCAGTCGGCCGCTAGAATAGTTGTGCACGCCGACAAAATTCGACCTAGCTATGTAACTAATGTCAAAAATACTGCCGCCGACAACATTTCAAAAAGGGCATTTTTAATTTTTTTTTACTACAGAATTGATGAAAGCAGTTCTCATAAACGGCTCATAATGATTTACTCGGGAAGAGCACAGAACTCTAAAAACACTGCTAGTGCAATTTTCGGCTAACGGTTTTTTCAAAAATTGCAAGTGAGAAATAATTTGAGTACGTATGTGCTGTTGTACCACTTCATTTTTCCCTTTTCACACGACTCCTCATGGAACTTAAATATACAACTACTGTAACTCTTTGAATTGTATATCCATATTTACCGCATATTTTTACCGACACCGACATTCAAATAATAGCATGCGGAGCACATGATTATGACTACGGTAAAACTGATTGCAGTGATTTTCGCATCGTGGCGCAAAGCGTACTTCATATTATCACGAATTTTTGTTTCTTCATCACTAAACACCTGAGATGGGGAGTTAAAAATTAAAAACGCAATAGACTCAAGTACACAATTATGTGTCTTATTCCTGGAAAAGGATTGCCGGTTGTGTCACACACACACACACACACACACACACACACACACACACACACCAAAAAAAAAACTTCACAAACGAACTTCCAGACGAGTAATTACGGGGAAAATGGAAGCGCTCTACGCAACTCATACGAACTGTGGCCACGCAGGCGTCCACGAGGACCGAAGAACAATCACCCGTTTCCCTTATTATTTAAACTTTGCATCCTCTTATTTCTACAACTTTAATTGGCCCATCCTCTTCTTGACCGGTATAAGTGGCGCAGGGCATCAATGTTTGCAATTGCTGTGCCTCTGGTTGGGAGGTTCTTGGGTTTGAGTCCCGATGGTGGCAGGATGTTTGATACTAGCTACATAGCTACTGTCCGTTCACCTGAAGAAAAATCTGATGTAAATAAACTGAAGTAATATTTGCGCCGCACTACGCTTCTGATTGGCCACATCCCACCGCACTACTTTCGACGACGAAAGTAGCATATCTTTCCCATTCAAATAGAATAACAGCTGTCATATAAATGTCATGTACATGCAATTACTGTACTTACGATCAATCTGCCTCAGGAAGTAGTTGTCAACAGCCGGAAGTCAATTACGTGTATAAATTGGTTGGCCTAAAATTCGGAAGTTCATTTCAATTCACAAGCGTTGTGTTTTGTTTCTGAACTTTTGCACGTTTGATGCAAGATTGTACTGTCGATCTAACAGCACTGACTACGAAGCCGTCGTATGCTTCTATCAATGGTTTCTTCCAGCTTCTTTTCTTCTCTGGCGTTTGTAGTTGTCCCTTGTCAGTGAGCTCTTTCCGGAGTTAATATACACTGGATACGGATATTCCCTAACAATGCGATTTGCTTCACCGGTAACGACGGATTCATATGCAATAATGAATTGAAAACGTTCAAAACGATGCACTTATTGGTACTCCGAAAAAATTTTCCATACCTGTGTTAAATTATTGAAGGGCGAGTCACACTCTGAGACTTTCTGAAACGAACTGAATAGTTTCATTGGCAGTTTTCCGAGGTTTCTCCGAGCAACACCAGGCGCATGTCGGAACAGTACCCTAACAAACGGGCCACAGATTGCACCCAATGTTTCTTTCCTCTTCCGTCTTCTATCCTCACACCTTACTTGTCCACACTTACTCGTAAATGCACTTCACTACCACGCGTGACGGGACCTTACAGCATGTTCCGTCTAGGGGGATTCCCCGCTGGTTTAGGACAACCTCGCTAGTCGAGTTGTAGGTGGCGTGGTATATAGCGGGGGGAAATTGCCACTCTTTCCGATAAAAAACATGCACTCCACTTACGGAATTAATGATCTGAGAACTTGACGCACCCGGAATCATTGATCTATGAACTCGTCCTCTTGATCTTCATTTTATTTTTTATTCTTTTCCATTGACTTCTTTTCCTCCGTCTTCGTTTTTCTTGTCCTCGTATTGAACTAAGTTTTCCGATCGATAGTGGATTTATTCACAAATAACAGAATCAAAGTATAAAAACGGATATATACCTCAAGCTATAGAAACAGTCCAAATAATTAAGACAGGGAGAGCCCATTACTGTTTAACATAGTGATGTATATTCTAAGAGATCTTATTATAAAAAAGGATAATAAGTTGGACCTCATAATATAAAATCCGTCTGCTATTCAGATGATACAGTTTTAATTGCTGAAAATGATACTCTACAACAGAACATTCACGGGCTGAATTGTCATAAGAAACGCAAAGCAACACGCAGTCAGTTCACAATGGTCTCCTTTC
Source organism: Gryllus bimaculatus (assembly GCA_017312745.1). Lineage (NCBI taxonomy): Eukaryota > Metazoa > Arthropoda > Insecta > Orthoptera > Gryllidae > Gryllus > Gryllus bimaculatus. Next base: position 1,586,445 of record BOPP01000201.1, read on the forward strand.
GCGAAATCGCTGGCACAGTTTGGCGCAAGGTTAATGTAACGATCAGTGGAAGATAGATTAGTTCTTACACTGAAAACTACTTATTTAAGCGTCAGGATCCCTACAACAGCAGCCTCTTATTCCAACTCTTTAAAACATAGCAAACGTACATGAAGGTATCAATAGAAAACAAACTTAATGCATCACAATTTCGAAAGAACAATTAAGATAAAAATTGGCTGCAAAAGAATACTCAATAGAACAAGCGATGGAAATAAAATATTTAGACAGAGATAACCAGTAATGGTAGATCTCAACGTGAGGCACAGAATATAGAATAAAAGCAAATAGAATAGCTGACTAGATCAACCTCTCAATATGGAAAAACTCAAAAATCAGAATATATAAGGCAGAAATTAAACCCATACTGTGAAACGCAGCCAAAACCAGAGCAGACTCGGTATTGAACTAAGTTTTCCGATCGTCGAAATTTTCTTTATTAATTTTTAATTATCTTTATTTTACTGTCATCCGAATTATCTTTATCTTTAATAGCTCTTTTTCGTTTCCTTATTTTCATTCCCCACCTCACTTTTAATTGTATGTTTCTTCTTCATTTATACATATTCAAAATTATTTTTAATATGTATTAACGTATATAAACTATATTTGCGCGCCACCTTATGGTTTGTATTCGACAAAGAAGTGAGGTGAAAATGTAAGCGTACGAAAATCCTTCGTATTTTAAATAATATAGTTCATTATATCCGCAGTAATAAATTAAATACACACCATCGTAAATGTATTCAAACAATATGAAAGTGAAAGAGTACGCTACATGATAACAATAACATATTTAGGTATAAATTCAAACAAAACTTGATGTTATTAAGACGTACGTAACTAAATCTGAAGACACAACGTAAAACTCTTGATTATAAGAGATGTTAATAGAGAATTACTTGATTTGTAGTTGAGCGCGAAAACATTTATTCCTTTTCACGTTGAGTGCATATCGCTATTAATACAAAAGAAGATCTTGGAAAATATTTCAAAGGAAATTTACATTCTGATAATTATCTTTATACTTTAAAAAAATTATAAAATTACTACCACACAGTTTTAAACTTCACAATGGCCTGTTTAATATTTCTGGGAGATGTCGTGAAATCAATTGGAACCCTTTGTCATCTGCTAAAGCAATGTTCTCATCTCAAAAATGTTTTTAAATTCCTCTATTAATGAAGTGCGATGAATTTTCATATACCCATTCAATAAAAATAATGTAACACTCAATCGTCCATGTTACATTCTGAAAGTGCTTTTATTTCAAAACGATTCTTGTTTGTTTCTTGCTGCGGACCATTTCATTTTCAAATGCTATGAAACTGGCGATACGAATGGGTATCCGTATTGCGCGCGAGATATTTATTATCTATCACACAATAACTTCGGTGATAATAAGAGACAGGTCGTTAGTACTGCAATATTTCCCGATAACACGCTGTTTTCATTCCTAAGCAATGTAAATAAAAGCCCAGCTCGTATTTTTATTTCTACAGAATTGGGACGGGATTGCGATCGGAACCAAACGAAACTTAGGCGACCGTGTATAATGCATCATTCGGCGGGAGAATTCGGCTTGATAGTGCATATCGAGCACACTTTCACTGGCTGGCAGACTGTGAAGTTCGCTAATATATATCTCTCCAACAGTTCAGTGTGATCTGTGGTGACTTACAACACAGAGTGAAATATGAAACTAGAGGAAAACCGTATCGCAAAACTTTGTCGTAAAGTAGAAGTCATAGTGACAGCGAAAATTGTGAAATAACTCTTTGACAAATACGGTAAGATTTTATCGATCCCTGGGCATCCAAGAAAATTTTACATAGTATGTGCATTTAACCATATTTGCAACGGTTTTCTGACTACACTGTCCAATAGGTTTATCTGCAATTTAGATAGTGTGATAACCCAGAAACTCCTGTTTTATTTGAACATAAAATGACATCAAAACATTGTAAATAGCACATAAATCAATGATTACAAAACGCGAATAGTCGAAAAATACAGATTATACGAATAAAAATATATTTATATTCAATATCAGTGAGTATTTCACAATAGCAACTCCTGGTTTTTCATTGTGTGCCCAAGTAGTTTAAGTATCAAAACATTTGACGAAATCGTCATTATGAAGATGTATCTCTCTTCAACGTATTTTACAAGAACGTAAGAAATTCTGGAGTTTCTTTGTCACGACCATTACTTCAAATACCTTGCAGTGGATACGCTTTTATAAAGCAGACCATCGAATTGTATCTTGTCACGAACAAGGATTGCGTGGCGCGTGACATTATGTGGATCCGGATCTTCCACACAACAGGTATCGTTTTCAAAATATCTTCTTGCATTCTAGGTCATCCTGGGTGGCAATGAATCGTGCGCTAAAAGTACTATTAATTCCTGCTCAAGACTTGGACGTTGTATTGTGGCATGGTGGGGCAGACTCAACCGTCATGTATCACGCATCGCAGGTGTAGATATGTTTCGCCTACGGGGGACCACAACAATGTATACAACCCACTGGAGACTGACGGAGAATGGTGATCCTTTTATTTGATTTATTTTGTCAACGAACGGTACATCTATAAGTGACATAGGGGCAGAAGTGCGAACAATCTTCAAACAAAGTCTTGAAAACATTAGAACTGGGAGAGCCTTCTGATGGGCCCAAAGGCATGATTCGCTGAAACGATTTCCACGGCTAAAAGATGAACAGATGGAAAATACCAAAATGCCTGTTAAAAGACGTCAGATCTTTTCGAAATAGCTATATTTAGATTCAGCATTGACAATAATCGAAGAGAATTTTAATTCTCTCTCAGATATAAGCAGACCAAATTTAGAATGTTTCTTGGATAGGGGTGGGGAATTGTGGAAGGATATCATAGTTACAGTTGAGGAAGCTATTAAACAAGAAGATTTAGATGATTTACCCCCTCGTTTGAGAATTTGGAAAGCAGATACATGCATTTTAAAAGCCAATGTCTTTCTGAATTGGCCAAATTATCAGAAAAAATACATGTCGTTAAGCCTAGTTCTATGGGAAGCTTACCACATGTGAAATTGCCTACTTTCTCAGACATGTACGATCAGTTCATGCAATTTCATGACATCTTCATAACGGCAGAAGTGAAAAATGATTCACTGAGCAATATTGAAAAATATATGCATCTGCTTTCACATGTAAGAGGGGAACCGTATATGCTTGTCAGTGCTTTGAATGTGTCAGGAGATAAATTTAATAAGGCATGGGAATTATTAGTCGATAGATACTCAAACAAAACCAAGATATTAAGACACCCATATCAAAGCTTTGCTCAATTTTCCCCCAACAAAAAGTGGTTCATCTTCTCTTAAACAGTTCATTTTTCAAATTTCCACAAATTGGTGTGGACTGAAATCGATATCACTCGATATAGATTTGAGCGAAATAATCTTGCAACATTTAATACTCTCTAAATTAGACTTTAAAACTAGAGAATCGTGGTAACTTAGCAAAGGCTCGGCAAAAAGAATGTCAGGATTACAAGAATTATTAGATTTCTTAAACCATAAGGCAAATTCATTAGAATTTAATGAAGGCATTTCTCAAAAATCACAACCAAATTCTGTTGCAGCTAGAAAACCTCATCAGACAGCACCTAATCTCAGGGCGTTTGTTATAAATGTATGTGATTCCAGTCAATGCATCTTGTGTCCACACCCGTTGTTTAAGTGCGTGCAATTTCAACAGTTAACGGTGCATGAAAGATTACAGGTGTGTCGTAAAAATTCATTGTGCAGGAATTGTTTGTTCAAAGCTGTCAAAGACCACCCTTGTAGCAAAAAGACTTGCAGGATATGTAATCTGAAACATCATTCTCTTTTGCATGACCCGAATCATAAGAAATGGGTAGTGAATTTCAACATAACCTCAAAATCGGATGTAGGAACTCTTGTTAATGTACAATCTCAATCTTCCCCAGATGAAGGAGAATGCTCCATGATTAGCACGGAAGCACGAGAAGCTGAGAAAGTTTTCTCTCATATGGTCTTTACTGAAGCAAAGAAATTTCGGGCCTTGTTGCCAACTGCTATAATTTTAGTCACTGACAAAATGGGTAATGATATACCAGTCAGAGCATTGCTAGACTCGGGCAGTGAAATTTGTTTTATAACGGAAGACCTCGTCAAACTACTAAATATTCAAAGAACAAAGTGTCACTATTTGATACATTCAGTCAATTATCTAAAATCAGGATCAAATGGAGAGGTGAATGTAACTATCAAATCACGGTTTAATGACTGACAAACCGTGGTACAATGTTTAATAGTTCCATCTATCTGATCAAAATTGCCTCAAACGTGCCTTGATTTGTCAAAGTTAAAAATTCCAGCACATCTCAAACTTGCAGATGACACGTTTCATTTGTCAAACAAGATTGACATGTTATTAAACTCCTCAGTGTTCTTTGAAGTTTTCAAAGAAAAAGTCTCACTACCTAATGACATCCTTGTCATTTTGGATACCCTGTTAGGTTCGGTCATAGCAGGATGCACTAACGTATAATAAGCAACTACATCCCCCATTTCTGTTTATAGAATCCTAATTCGCTACCACATACTTGAGAACTGTGTTTCACGCCTAGGTAAGAACCACTTGTAGGCACGATTTAAACGACATCCTCTGGGCTGGCTCAAACATTCAGCGTGAATTAATTGATATACTTCCAAGATTCATAGTTTCAATCACGCCCTTTCTGTTAAACATGCTAATTATCGAAAAAAAATATTTTCGAGGGTGCAGTTTTCACTCTCTCTAAAAAACTATAAGTCAAATACTATCGCTTATGGTATTGAATTTTTAGCCACACGATACTGGCAACAAATTGCTATTGACAAGGAAGCTGCCTTTACAAAGCGAACCCTCGACATTACCAATCTAATCCAATTACTGCAACTAGACAATGTTCCTAGGTGGAATATTGGTTATATATTTCTTCTATATATACGCCAACGACAGCTGGTTTCATGGTTCAGAATGGTTCAGAATGACATCCAGCCTTTTTCTCAACGGAATGTTGTGCCATGTGATCGCTAAAGGTGGTAACGTATATTTATTTACTAATTCATTCAGAAACCTTTCTTACTACCCCTTATAATAAGGAGGAGTCTTATGTTATCAGAACCTATCAATAAGGTTCAATTATTAGCACAAGATAATGCGTACCAATTCTATCAAGTCAGTCATTGGTATTTGCAGGGCACGTTATAAATCTTGGGTCGTGGTATTCGTCTGCCATACCACTAGGGACGTTCACTTAGTCATAGTGGAGAAACTGACCATAAGCAAATTTATAGCGGCTCTGAAAAGATTGGGTTTCACTATGGTTACCTAAGAATCATTTATGGAAATAACGTGAGAGAGGTAACGTACAATTGATACCTCATTCACATACTTTTCTTACTACCTCTTATGCTAAGGAGGAATCTTATCATACCAGAACTTATAAAAAAGTTCAATTCTTTCGGCCATCAAAACAGTTTCATTGGTTTAAAGGAAGTGATGTAAAACAAAAAATATTAGGATGGAAAACGTAAGACAGCTGTCTTTATTCAAAGAGTGGAAATATATGTATTATCCGATTACACGAAGTTCTACAACACAATAGTATACGAACTTAAATTACCCAAAATGCACAACTGTATAGATTCACAACGCTGGAACAGGGGAACGCTCTCTAGTTGCCTGCTGTTTCATGCCCCCCCCCTTCCCGCTCTAAAATGTGTTCCGCTCACAAAACACCGCTCGCTAGTTGGGAAAGGGAGGACAGTGTCCGGAAGAGAATAAAACACATGTAAATAGAGAACAATAATGTTCTGTTGCTAATTAGCGTTAATCTAGTGTTAATATTTAAACGCGGGCTTACGGGAAGATTACGTGCGACTGTGTTTACCAAACAGACCGCATGCATCGCGGGAAACGCGTGGTCTAAGCGCTGAGCGGGAGTTGTTGGGTGCAGCGGAGCACAGAGGAGTGGGGGGTCGAGTTGAAGAGGGATAGGAAGCGACTCAACAAGTTTGTTGAAATACGTATATATATAAAATGTTCCGGAATAATACTGAAACCTTACAGAGCTCCTAGAAGATCGTATACATCATTTGTTGCCGTTGAATATACAATGTGGAATATCACATAATAGAGTTACAAGTATCTATGGCATTTGTCACTGATTTTCACGCACCTTATGTATTGATTTTCTGCAGGTCCATATTCTGTCACAATTTAGGAGATTTAGTGAACATGCAAAACATTTGTGCACGTGTTGTTGCCTAAAAGTGAGGTACAAGTACTACATTATAAATGCATGTAACCCCATTACGTGAAATTTCCCATTACATGTTCATTTGCAAATAGCAGATGTGTAGGACTGAGCCATCGGTCGCCTGAATTTGCCTTCAATTTTGTTTTCGTTTTTTAACATACATGTATCTGTCGGTGGTAGTACTCGAATAAGGCTCGAGTTCTCTACAGCCGAGATGCGTAAACGTGATACCATCGCGAGATGAAGAGCGAAGGGGAGCGCCACAGCGTATGTGATGAGGTAATTGTATACAGAATGTCTCAGAACAAATGCTGCAACAAACGTACAGAGCTCATAGAATTAGCGAAAATGGTCTCTCGTTGCCAAAGAATATGCAGTGTACAATTTCCCATAACGGAGTTTATACCTGTGGCATTTGTCCCTGATGGTTAGGCAACCCAAATGCACAGATGTTGGGCGGGTCACATTCTGTCGATCAGGGAGATTTAGTATACCTGCCAAACATTTGTGCAGATAGAATTGCGTAAAAATCATGTATAACTGCTACATTATAAATGCATGTAACTTATTTATGTGATATTTACCACTATATGTTCGTTTTCAAATAGACGTGTAGGACGCTTGCATTTCGATTCCTCAAAGTTTTCTCGTTTTTCTAAAATAAATTATCTGTCTGTGGTAGCAATCGGGTAAGGCTGGAGTGCTTGTATCAAGAGTAGCTTAAACTTGATGTCATCACTTCAAGTATTTAATGTTATTACAAAGAATTATTTCAAGATAAATATATTCGGAAAAGCATTGTGGGTTGCGTAAAAATGAACCACGATGTTTTGTTAATAGATGTTAATTTATAAACTCTTCTGCATTAGTGAAATAAGAAAACGTCGGCTCTCCATGGTACAGAAACGTCGTTGGAATAGTGGTATTTCATTTTATTTACTGAACAATACTGTTGTTAAGAGACAAAAAAATACATGAAAAGTCCAGCTACGAGCGTAATATATGACTATAATTTTTTTCATAATCTCTCTGTGCAAGGGCTTCGGGGATTGTTGTCCCCATCATCAGCAGGCTGTAAAACTGAATGTTGAAATTATATACTACAAAGTTTAAAACTATTCACCGAACAATATTATGACAGGTTAGAGCTTATCAGGCACACGAGAGCTCACAAAATAGATGTTTATATTTACGTTATTATAGAATTAACCGTCACTAGACGGACACAATCAAGTTTTTTACGTCGGTGAGAGCGGTTAAAATAATAAGTTCTGAGAGTCAGGGGAAATTAAGACAAGAAAGGGGAGGGGGAAGGTTTGAAAGCTGCGGAAAGAAAGGGGAACATTTTTCAACGTTGGACATCTAGAAGCGTCATACATTTTTGTTAAATTATTATTGTCAACGGCAGTAATAACAGAAATATTTACTACAATTTCCGCAACTGTTCCACAGAAACATTATAACATACATTAATGTTACAAAAAATTGTCTGTCTCTGAAGGATTAGGGACCATATTTATTAACTATATAATTGATTGAACGACTGACTAAAGGATGGAAATAAGGAATTTATATTCGATTGTAATCTCGCTCCGCAGTAGATATCGTTTTCAAGTTTGTTTTAATCGATCTGTTGTCATATCAGAAACGCTTCTGTTTTATCTAGTAGGATAAAAAGCTTTTTTTAATTCCTTAAGGCTACTTTTTTATAGTATTAAAACTTACCAAAATTAATAATCGTTACATGAACCTCATCTGATACTATATTCCATAGAGATGATGTTCCCGTCTCGGAGGGATAGTCATTGATCAGCGAAACATGTCACGTGCGCCGAACCGAACTTACAGTATTTTGCATCGCACTCTGTCTTTTCATCCTCGCCTTCTTATTGTTCACAACTTTTACACTAGTTATATTGTATGTACTCTGAGGACGTACGTACTCTGAGAAAAAATGCAATCCATGAGCTAATATTTTCAGCAGTGACGGTAAGCACCTACTATAAGAAGGTTTTTTTTCTAGACCCAGGGTGATTTAATGAAAAACAATATTACATAGGTAAGATCAATCAATTTGGAGAAACGCAACCCTTTCTATTTAGTCAATTTTAGATTTTCCTCGTCGAGAACACCGAAGTCCTCTCAACGAATTTTGTGTTTCGGTTCTGTCAGCAGAAATTGTGATCGTAATTACAAATGCCAAGTACGCTCGCGGTGGTCGCAATGTCTACTTCCGTTTGGGAAGGTTATTTAGCAAAATTCGAAGAAGAATGCTGGTTGATTCTATAAATGTATAGTTTTTTAGCTAAAGGGTACAACATCGATTGGGGAAGTGGAAAAGACACCAATAAGATTCTGAAAGTGGCGGGCAAGGAACCTGCTTTTGGTACTGAAAAGCAAATCCTAAGATAGTATGCGGGGATATTTGTAAAGCGTTTTTTTTTACTATTTTTTTGTGTTGGCTATCTTTAATGGGCAGCAATTTAAGTAAAACCCGTCACATTCCAACGGTGTGTGTTGTTAGTAATGTTTTTAAGATTATCGTTAGCCGTTACTTTTAAAACAATCTCGGATTATTTCCTTTCAAGAATTTACTGCTCATGTCCATTGATTTCAGATATACGGAACGGACCACTTTTCAATTTCAGAGAATCTGCATTACATTTTTGAGTTGGGTCCTGCACGCAATGTTGCATTTCTCGCATACGATAAACATTTTTACAACTAAAAAATATTTTGAGTGAGTTCAATAAAAATAATGCCATGCTAACTTCCGTTGTCGAATCGTTAATTTTAAATACGTACTAAACTACTTCAGAACAATAAACTCACACGCTGTTCTACCAACCACTGCTCTGCCTGTGCGCAGACGTTTCAATCGTCAACTGTATGGAACTCAGGGTCCTTCGCCCCTCTCCACAAACATTGAGCCCGCTAATTTTAAATAACGTGACCATAAACAAAGAAAACATTGTAAATGAAACGTTTGAATAACACCGAATGCTGAGGATAAAATCAGAAAGAATAGGATAATATGCACGAATACAAAATCGACCAATACGAAAATTCCTCAGATTCTACGTTTAATTTTACGATTAATGGCAGTTGTTTTTCCTCCAGGAAAACGTTTTCGAGGAAAGAGACTGCAAGGTACGAATTTTAGATCGATTATCGCACGACCACAGACACCACGCTGTCTGCACAGATGATTGACGTTGCTTCATTTATTCGTGCAGTGCAGAAAGTGTCGATTACTTGTCTGCTGTGAACTATCATACTATCAAGTACACTATCTCCTTTTTGTTAATGAGTATTATATATTCAATTTTCATTCTATATATTCAATATACTATAAATACACTTTCCTTCAAAACGATTACCTGCAGGTCCTTGCAACATTTAATAATATATTGTAGGCCTCGCTGTGTATCTGACTGCTTACAACGTTCAAATCTTAGAACTTTCCTCGACGAAAAAGCAAACAGTTAGCCAAAGACCTTTGTGTTTCGTTTCTGCCACAGAAAAATCGTAGTCGTAACAAAAAATTGATGAAAATAAAAATAACGGTTAGTAAAAACGATAACAAAACAATCCATTAGAAAACCTGTCGTGAAGATATTTACATTTACTAAAAGAAAAATATTTCATTTTAAAATACAGTATATAACAGTCCCATAATCCTTCGTTAACTCGTTACGAATTTATTAATAAAAGTTTACGCCCAATGCCCTTCCAGGTCAACTCCATAACGTCATCTATGACCTCATTCATAGAAGGCTTGACTCATTTTTTTCAACGTAGATGGCAATGTGTTGCCATGAAACTTTTTTTTTACATTTGTTATTAGCCCGACTTCTACGTTTCAACTGTTTAAATGTAGCGAGTTATCTTCACGTGTTTTGTTCATGGACGTGTCTCATTTTCGAGAGCAGGCAAATTTGATTTTTATGTTAGGTCGCGGGGATGGTAATAGACGTGATACTACTACACGGCTGTACCAAAAGGCATTTCCAGACCAAAGACAGTCGATTCATCAAACCTTTGCTGACGTTTATTGGCGCGTTGCTGAGACCACCATGTGCTGCTCATTTAATGACAACGAAGACAAACTTCTATTGTTTTGAGGAGGGGTTACGGCACATCTCAAAAGTACCATATAAATGTAACTTTAAATTAAATTCTTCTAACTAAGAATACAGTTTTTAACGGTTTTGACGTAAATAAATAAGGATACTTAACGAGCAACACATGTATCCTTTTCTTCAACTTGTAGAGAGCATTTCGCCTGCCGATCACTCACCACGGGAAAACGTTTGGCGATAATTTGTAGCACAGATAATCCATTGTGTCTCTCGTGAATTTTGGTTACAGGCGAAAAAACGTTTGTAAGAGGTTTGATTACAAATTTAGACAACCAAAACGTATGGACAGATTGTAATCATTATGTTACATATCAGCAACTGTTCGTAATTAAAATGCGGATGTTACTTTGTAGGAGAATGAAAGGTCCATACGTTCTTCCAGCAGGTTATTCAGGTGCTGTCTACAGGGACGTTATTCAGAACACTGCAAAACTGTAGTTAACGCATGTTGGGGAACCAGCACATACTTGTCTCATTGTTCGAGATGCATTGGCTGGTTATCTACCTTAACACATGGATAGGTAGAGGAGGACCAGTCTCATGGCCTACTCCCTACCTCAATTTTTTGGATTATTATCTCTCGTGGCACCTTAAATATTTATGAAGCAAACTTCACGCATGACGAAATTCATCTACTGTTATGGATGCCTTCGAAACCATTCGTCGCCCTTTAGAAGTATTTGAAAGCGTGGGGAAATCCATGATTCTATGAGGGCATGCATGAGGGACACAATACATTTCGAGCACTTGCTACGAGTGCTATGCGTTAACGAGTTGTTATGAGTATTGAAAAATAAATTAATGAAGAGAAAACTTAAGAATTCATGTTCATATAAACTTTGTCTCCTTGTTTAAGTAAATCATACTCGAAATTTGTAAAAGTATTTTTGAATCAACCACGGAAAACTACCGACCAGCGGGCCGTTAGAAGTCGATCCAGCTACCTAGCTAGCGCCGAAAATCCTGCCACTGCACAGCGTGTAATTTTGGCTATCTAGGCGGACGTAAGTCCGTTTTCCAAAGTATTAATATTGGTTAGTTTTGTTTGATTATAGAAGGTCCAAAGTATACGAAATGGGTATTGTTCTTATTGTGCGTCGAATGAAGTGGCAGTAGAACAAGTTCAAACATGCACATTCTTGTGCTAGCACCGCACGTCTGTATCAGTTGCATTTCAGTACAGCTCCTGTTGGAGATCAGTGTGCATCCCCTGGAACGCATATGAAGGCAGTGATATATTGCCTTTTTATTAGTGACTAAGAATAGCCAAAAAATGTCCGCGATTGTTCGTGGGTGGCTTTTGAAATAGTAAGTGATTTTAGTTTTACTTTCGCGACATTTCACAAATATCTGTAGATTTTTAAATTGAGTTTACAATAGTTGACGTTTGTGACTACATTTTCGTTAAACCTTGTTTTTTTGGCTATTTAAATTACACAAGATCAGCTGCGCATACCTGCGCACTTATGAGCTTTTCATTTTTTTCACAGTGGAGCGCTCAATTTCTCGAAAGACGCTATTTGATGTATGGTGAGTAAGCACCCCGAAGTCAAGGTATGACGCTGTATTTTCGTACGTGTTACACGAGTTAGGTGAAGAAACTATTACTCACATTTCAATAAGGTCCATAAAAACTCAAATTAAAAAGTTTTGTCAGTTAATTATCAAATATGGAAAAATGTGGGAGCATAAACACATATTTATTGATAATTATTCATTGTGGCTTCAGGAAGACATCAGTCATGTTAGAATGCCTAAACAGTGGGGAAAAATCAATTTACATAATTGTGGAAAATTTATTAATTGCACACGAGACTTGTACCTCCAACATTACTTCTGGTATCGCATGCTTGTAACTCTACATAAGATTCTCTTTCATGGAAGGGACATAATTGACAGTTGCATTCTGCCTATTGGACAATTTTCTGAGGAAGCTCAAGAAACTAGAAATAAGGACAACAGAAAGTTCAGGGAACTATTTACAAGGAAAACGTCAGGAGTAGACACCAACACTGATCTCATAAACAGGCTTCTCATAACATCTGATCAATACATTGCAAGTTTACAGCGATCTTTGAAACCTAAAAAGAATAAATACAATGAAGAAATGATCAATTTGTTGGACATTGATCAACAAGACATTGAAGAAGTAGATGTCATCACCTCATCTGAGGATTCATCGGATGAAGACTGACTGTGCTTCGTAAGAATTCTTTTCCTCTCTAATTATTAAATTTGTTTTCATTTTAGTTTATCTATATTATTATTCATTTGTTAGTAATTCACAATTATAATACAAGAATTAGCTACTTTTATTTATTATGTATACACTTTATTTCATTTTCTATTGGCGTTTTTCAATCTCAATTCGTATGATTACAGTAGTTGCCCGATTATTTTATTATTTAAAAAAAATGGTTTCCTTTGAAATATTTCAACGAATCTTGTTCTATGTATGAGATTTATCATTTATTTTCAATATATGTTTTGTAGAAAAATAAACAATTCATAGTTTTGTAAATTATGAATTTACTCCACCTAGATTGCCAAAATTACACACTGTGCACTATCATGATTCGAACCCACCCGGTCAAAGGCCCTGCAATGAAAACAGTTAATGCCCTGAGCCACATCTCCCTGGCTGAACTACTGTTAAGTGCTATGGCTGTAAATATAGTGTTCAGACAATACCTTCCGGCGATGGAACTCAATTACAGATCATTTTCAACTTCTAAAGTTGGTCTTCTGCCAAGGGTGAAGATTTTCTTTAAAATTTGAAAGATTATTCTTATGAAACTTTCTATGAAATAATGCGTTCCTACCTGACCTTTTTCATGAAAATTTCTAATCGCTAATCGACCCGAAAGGGTATTAAAGGTATATGATAGTGATCATTTTCTGGGCCATAAACACACAGAAATTAAGTAGTAAACTATGAAATAGTGCACAATAGTACATATTTTGTATGGGTTTTGGTTGAAAACACAGCGTTTCGAAACAACATCAAAACAAGAGTGCTAAAACAAAATTTGTTAAAGTAACAACATGAATGTATCAATTTAAAGTTGGCAGATAAATAGATCTAAGGTAAGTAGTATTTCGTATGATGATTACGTTCTTACTTCACACTTCAAACAGTTATCAGAGATTCTATTCGTATTTCAGAGCGTACTTAGTACATGATTTGGTAATAGGGATGCACCACTACGAGTCAACTGTTTGCCAACTGCGATTTCACCGTGGGCTTGTAGTTCCCAGAAACTCGCCGTCATTACGGTAAAACGAACGAGCCCGCTGTGATGAATTTCCCATATACAAATCTAATTGTCGACCATTGCTTTAATGCGCTTTATGGCGACAGTTGTGATGGTGGGCGGTCTGCGAGATCCGTCTAATGGACCTCTCTAACGCTCTGAACCCTGGCAAGAAGCTTTACGGCGTCTAGTGGAGTGGGTGAGCGAGACGTTTGGCGTATCGGAGAACACACTTGGAACTTGCCGTGCGCCTCCTCACCCTATACTGCGCCTTGCAAGCGAATTAACTAACAAAGTTTCTGTCTGGGTCACACACATTAATCGAAGGAGATACAATGATTATATATATATATATATAATGTGGCAAGACAAAATTAACTTTAAAAAATATAAAATATAGTTTTCACACCACAATAAAACGTAATGTAAGATCGCCGTTTAATCTCTGGAATGTGAAAATTTGTTATACACCGAAAGTAAGCTTTTTTTAGATTTTTTCAAACCACGATATATTTGTAAGAAACAGTATACACGTTTGATATTTCTGTAATGAACACAATTTATAAAATTTGAATATCAGCAGAAATTTTTCCGACACATATGTAACTGTCAACATGTAATTTTATTTCAATGATTAGCATGAAATTGTACTGATGATTGATTGAAGTGGAATTGTATCTTTTTGTTAAACGTAATGAATGATGCAGAAATAAAGGTATATATTACACTGCGGTAAAATAATCGTGTTTACACAATATGTAATAATAATATAAATAAATATTATTTTAGTCAACACGAAAACTAATATTAATTGTTCTCGTTATTACCACAATATTTCGTGAGAAAACCATTCCGAATGTTAAACGAAAACAAGGGCAACTGCAAGAAATGAATAAGTGTGTACTTGAACCCTTTTACGTTAAAAAACATTCTGAGAATCGATTTAAATTCATATTAAAATGACATTTCCCTATGAAGCAAATAATTTTCTCCTGTTTCAGCAATGTAAATAGTGATTTATAATCCGTCGACAAAATAAGACGTCGCTAAGGTCGAGGAGATAACGGTCCTGAGAAGTATTCAAGGCGGATTGCCTAGTAAATTCTTCGTTTAAGTTAATTCCATGCTTTCTGTTCAACCTAAAAGCATGTCAGGTGTACCTCAAGGTCTACGTCACTACTTCTATTTAATATTTATCAGATATACCTAATTATAATATCGGATTTTATAGACGACATTGCAGTATTTACATAGCATTTCTAAATATTTTCGGAAATGTGAATACGAAAAGAATTACACATATTTTTAATTGAAAATATTTTTTTTAAAAAACAAACATCGTAGGAATGAGCAGCATGAACATTTTTCTGAATGTTAGTACTCGATATTTTAAAAAATGTTCATGACATCTTTAACCTGCCATGACTGGGGCTGTTAGAAATCTAGAAAAAACTATCAATTCTGTGTTTATTTCAAACAGCATTGACATTATCCAACACAAACTTTGCAGTAACAGTCAACAATTATCACTCAAATCCCAGATTAATGAAAGTATGATTACCACAAGGATCCTACACTATTCAATCTTGTAGCAAACATCTCCATAGATCAAACAGTAGAAACATCAGTTTGGAGATGATACACTTTTTTATTCTCCCAACCCAGTCTCTAATCAACATTAAAAACAACACACAGTTATATCTAAACTAAATAGGCAGTTGGCCATATAAATTAAAAATAAAATTAAAACCAAATCAAATTGCAGCAACAATGTTCTCTTTAAGACCATACACTCTACCAACCACAATTACTTTAATTAATGAAGCCCATTCCACGGCACCCCCCAAATAGTCCCTTTAAATATCTTGGACTGCACATGGACCCCAAAATGAACTGAAAACAACGCATAGACATCTAAATAATACAAACTAAAAACAAACATCAATGAAAAACTAATTAATAGCAATAACTACCTCCCATACAAAACAGCATTTATATTACACAAAACAATAATAAGACCGACTGTTCTCTATGCATGCCCAGTATGGATTAATGATGAAAAAACAAAAAAACATCATCAAAATTCAAATAGCTCATAATCAATTCCTTCGCATCATCACAAATGCACCCTGATTCACATCTAATCACCAAATATACAATTAATTCAATCTCGGTTCCATCATTCACCACATCACCTACCTCTCCCACAATATCATGACCAATATTCAGATGAATAATCATCTTTAGGGAGGACAGTTCTCCTTTTGTAGGTTATGTTCTTTCTCGAAACATGTCCTCCTTTTTGATATTTTCTATATACTAAGATATAGAATTATATAAGAGATATAAACTAATCTGTTTTATATCTCTGTATTCAGAGCTGCCATGAAGAAATTTTACGCGTCATACGGCGGTACAGTTCGGAAAGATGCGATAAGTGATGGCAGATCGGGGGTATTCACGCAGTTTTCAGTTGATTTTCAACTCGTACCGTAGGAAAAATAATTCTTCTGCCAGGGGAAAAAATATGGAAAACAATTAAGAGCAGAATTTTAATTAAATATTAATTAAAAAATATCGTCTTCTAAAACTTTTAAGTTATCACAGAAATATTCTCGAAATCTGTGAAACGTTTGTATCGGCAGCGTATCTATATCTATCGCGTACGCAGATATACTACCAAATATTCTTTTCACAAACAGTGTTGTGAATATTTCCTGAACACGCATGATATTGTTCCAAAATTTTCAATATAATGTTAATAAATACTGTATTGACAAAACTATTCAAGGCAAAAAATACTCGTATAATTAAATACTTAAAAAGGATGTAAAAATATTATGTGTCATTTTGTTGATTGATGAAATATTCTTTTTTTTTTATTTTTTTTAACTTTCTGGCACTTACTAATGTAAGAAGAGAAAGTATTGTAATCGTACACCGGAAAATGGCGTATTTTTGACACTCTTATTGCCAGGAACGTATCTGTCCGTCCTGTGCACAACGCTAGCGCATAAACCGTTCCACCGATTTTCTCCAAAATTTATATATCCCAATCGTTCTAGCTGACGTCGCGGAACCTGGAATTGGAAACCGAAATTTTAAATTTGGGGATACTCCACACGAAACGTCTAGAACATTTTGAAAACTTTCAACAACAAAAATAGCAAAAAAATTTTGTATTAAATTAAGTTGTTGAATTAAGAGTGAGACCTTTAGGAGGATGGTGCAGGGCTCACCATCGTTTAAACACACGTTTTTTCGAAAATGGCAAAAAAAACTTACAACTACAAAATTGGAGATAAATATTTTTGCCTCAGATAAAGTATAAAATTATATCTTTATAATAGGTAATGTGCATTTTTTCTTCAAAATATTAGTAGTTTTGTGGAGTTTGCTCTCGACACTTGAGATTATTTTCTCAATATCCGCTTTTCTTTAAATTTTCTCCGTATATACGTAATAAGAAACGGTAAAAAATATTGTGCTACTCCCATTTTTGGGTATTACTCGTTTTTTTTCGAAAATTACCGCAAAAAATCAAAACTACCTCTATAAATGAAGATGGAGATTTTTGTCTCATTCAGTGTTAAACAAATTTAGCTCTTTAAAGAAAGTCATAGAATTGTTTCTAAAACTTAGTTTTTGTCTAATTTCAGTTTGAAATTGATGAAGCATATATGGACGTCCAGTCGTACATTACGATAACATTGTTATATCGCGGGGAAGTATAGGCTGTTATAGCACCAGTAGATTCTTAAATTATGTCGTCTTCCTTTTAATTGTAAAAAATTGGACACATTAATATACACTTCATCAAAACTTTATCTTTATTCAAACTCTCCAAAAACCCCATTCATCCCACAGGCATCAAAAACAAATATCCATACCATATATTCTGTAAATTGTTTTAAAATATACTATTACAATTCGCAAAAGTTTTTAATAAATATCGATATAAAATGACATTAATTCGGACCTGCGATGGCATATCGCAAATTTGAAGCCACTAATATTGAAACAATTATTGCATACCCTATTTAACATGTACCACAAAACTTAATAACAGATCGCGCACAGTATTTTAATTGATTTCAATTGATAACGAAATTAATCCAGACTTGAAATTGCATAATGAACATCTTATTTTTCTAACAATACAACAATAATTGCAAGACCTATCTCATTAGGTACACATAAAATTCTATACAACTTTCTCCTCCCCCATGTAACATGTACACATAAAATGTATTATTGAATTGGGCAATGTTATTTAATCGATTTCTATAATATATGACACTAATGCGAATCTGTAATGGCATTTTGAAACTTTAAAGCCTCTAATAATGCAACAATAATTACATCTGCTACGCAACACGTACACATAACGCACTATCTAACATGCTAATTTAATGCTTCTAACATGTACACATAAAATATAATATTAAATTGCGAGAAGGATTTTCGTCGTTTTCGATACGAAATGACATTATTTCAGACCTGGGATATCATGAAAATTAGAAACTTTTAATAATGTAACAATAGTTGAATCTTCTAACAAGTACGCATAACACGCTAACATAATATAATACCACATCCAACATTTACCCATAAAACGAAAAATGAAACTGATCGAAGTGTTTTATAACATTTCGATAATAAGTGACATTAGTTCAGACCTGCGTTGGAATTTTCAAAATTTGAAGTCCCTAACAATGCAACGATAATTTGTGTATTCTACCTAACATGTGCACATAACGTACTAACATGTACACATCCTTCATCGAACATGAACACATATTACTTAAAATTGAATTACGCAAAGTATTTTAATATTTTTCTTTCTCTAGGGTTTCCATCCAGCTGACCGCAGGTTATCAATGTTACGCATATTCCACAATACACTAGATACCAACACACTCGCAGGCTCCTCTGATCTGGGGTCAGCAGAACACGAGGCCCTACGCGGCCACACACTCATGAGAGACAATGGACAAACAGCCATGCCCAAGGCGTCACTCGATCCCGCGTCCCTTTGGACTGAAGCGCTGAGTCAGAACATGCTCTTGTTACCTTGGGCAATCAGTTTGGCAAATATTTTAATTGTTATCGAGAAAATTTAATTAATTAATTCAGACCTGCATTAGTGTCTTGAGAATACAAAGCCTATTGCATCTCCTTTAGGAAATATTGACTGTCAAGAACACGTGACTACTCAGAAACGTGGTGCGCATATACTTCTCAATATAATAAATTAATATTGTCAATATGTAAAAACTACGGGCTGATATTTTTTAGAGGGATAATAGAGGTCCTTGACATCTATGATCGGCCCTGCTGCCGTACCGCGGTGGCGTGGATCTTCCTCACCCCTCCTATCGCCCGGCCGGCCAGGGTGTGAGCAGACGCGGTGGGGCGCGCACTACCAACCCATGCATATGCATGCGCGTGGGCGAGGGGGTGGAGAAGTGGCGTCAGGTCAGCGAAACACCTCCCTCCCGCCATCCTCCGCGAAAGCCCGTTACACATCTGCCCCGTTCCCCCATCCCAATTTTCTGATGTTGAAGGCTGCGGGGCGGAACCTTGGTGCGGGACATTCTTAATTACATTAATAAACAAATAACAGAAATTAATACATAGTGTACCATCTAACGGGAATACATCTTCCACCTAACATGTGAACCTAAAACGTCTATTAAACTTCGCAGAATTCTTAAATAGAGTTCAATAAAAAATGACACTAATTTTAACTCGTAATGACATCACGGACATTTGGAACCTCTAATAATAAAAGGGTAATTGCATTTCCTAACACTCATAACATACTATCTAACGTGAACACACTTTCCATCTAACATTTTAAATTGCAGTGTTTTAATTCATTTTTATAAGAAATAGCATTAATTCACACCTGGAACGACTTCATGAATAATTAGACATCTCTAAAATTGTCACAATAATAGCATCTCCTATCAACAGGTACACGTAGCATGTCATCTAAAATATTTCATCCTCAATCTAAAATGTATTATAATGAATGTATGTTAAATATATGTAATGTTAAATGTATGGATTGCGCAACGTGTTTTTAATTCAATATAAAATGACGTTAAGTCTAACCAGGGATGGCATTTTGAAAATTTGAAGCCCTTAATAAAAAAACAATAATTGTATTTCCTATCGAACATGCACACATAACTTAGCATGTACATGTACATAACCTAACATGTACATATACAATTTAATATTACATTGTACGAAGTATTTTAATAGACTTCAATTGAAAATGACACTAATTCAGTCCTGGGATGGCAAAATTAAAATTTTAAACCTGTAATAATGCAACGATAAATGTATTTCCTATCTAACAGGTACACATAACATACTATCTATCATGAACCATCTTGTTTCTAACATGTAAAATTTCGTAAACATTTTAATCGATTTCGATACGAAATGGCATTAATACAGACATGTGATGGTATCCTGAACATTCAAAAGCTCTGATAACGCAACTATTATATTGCATCTCTTATCTAACAGCTACATATAACTTTCTAACCTATTCTTCGCCCCCATGCAACATGTACACATAATATTAAAATCCGTAAAAACACATAATATTAATATGAAAATCCATAATATTAAAATGTAGAAAGTTTTTTTAATAAATTTGTATAATAAATGATATTAAATGATATAAAAATGAAAATAATGCAGACCTGGAATAGTATATTTTTTTAACAATGTGACGATAATTGCTTCTCCTATCTATGATGTACACATAAAATTAAATGTAATATTCTCCTCCCCTAAGTAATATGTACACACGTAATTGGGCACAATTCTTTTAACTGATTTCGGTATGAAATTACACTAATTCATATCTGTCATGACATTTTGAAAATTTGATGCCTCTAAAAATTCAACAATAATTGAGTCTCATATTTAACATGTACCCATAACGCAATAACATGTTTATTTAATTCTTCTAACATGTACACATAAAATTTAATATGAAATTGCGCGAAGGATTTTCATAGATTTCGATAAGAATAGTTGAATTAATTCAGACCTGTAATGACGTAATGAAAACTGGAAACCTCTAATAATGCAACAACAGTTGCATCTTCTATCTAGCAGGTACATATAACACACTATCTAAAATACTCTCATACCGTATGTAACATGCAAACATAAATTGTAATATTAAGTTGAGCGAAGTGTTTTATCCCATTTTAGTAATAAATGGCAATAGTTCAGTCCTACGATGGCATTTTAAAAATTGGAAGCCTCTAATTATGCAACAATAATTGTATTTCATATTTAACATGTAGACATAACATACCGACTAATATGTTCACTTCCTCCACGTAACTTGTACATGTAAAACTTAATATTAATTTTGCGAAGTATTTTATTCGATTTAAAAGATAAATGAGATTAAGTCTCAAATATTTCATTGATAATTTATGTACTTGACAAAAACATCTTCATCCGTAAGTTATTGATCGTAGCAGATTGGTAACAGTCTAGAAGTTCCAGAGCTAACTGCAGATACCACAGCAACCAAAGCCGGGAAGAACAGCAAGAAGGGCGAAACGTGGGAGTGGGGGGTGGGGGGTTGGGGTGAAGGAGGCTTTGCAGAGCGTTCGCGGCGACGCCAGCGCCGCCCGTCGGGAAGCAGAAGCAAGTGAATTAGATCCGGCAGTCATGTTGTCTTAGATGGCAGGTCTTGCTTGCAGAGCAAACAGCGATTCGATTAGGCGTGCTCCCCGGCTAAACAACCGCGCCCGCAGCCGACTACGACAATGAGCGGCAGGAAGCATTACCTCCTTGCGTCTGACTGGCGGCCGCATCCAGCCCGCGTAATATTTCATGTGATTTGCACTGCTCTGTCGGATTTGGGGCTGTACAGTTTTGAGGTCGTTTCGCGTAATCTGCAAAGCAATACATTTCGTAGATTTTGCAAGAATCCAACCTTAACGGAACCAATAGACGAGTTGTAGCGGTACGCTGTCTCCAGGGAGTTCTATATTTTAATAATTGAATCTATCGAATGATCCAGAACAGTCCTGCGTTCCCCTTTTTATGAAGTAATCTACAGAGAACTCTAAATTATTACCTGTCACATACATGTTCTAGTCATTAGTAAAATGTGAACTCTAGTACGTAAATTAAAATAGAGCAAGAATTATTTTTATCAACACCATTACAAAATATATATACACCACGATTACGATATCTACGAATATTTTAAGAATTTCAAGAATAATACAACCTTCTTATTTCAAGTAATTTACAGGCTGTTGCATTATAATTAGTTATCTTGTGTGCTTCATAATATTGTATTTAAATCGACACGATAGCTTTTCCAAAAATTTCTCCCTTCCCTTGCCATATTCATACCATGATTTGTTTGTTTTCATGTTATGTAATTTATGAGCTAATGCTAGTTTTAATTAGCAATAACTGCATCTCAGATAATCTTCATTGATTATGCAATTGCCAGAGCGCAAAGATGCAGAACTATCTAAAATAGATCTTGTGTAGGAACCCGTAACATGTATCACGTCCGTCAGTTTCATCCTTTTAGGTAAAATATTAAGTGTCTTGCCATATAATCTGGCTTTAAATGCTGTTGCTCTTGTAGTTTTCTAGACATATTATTTCTTTTGAATAACTTTTCCATTATCAGAACGTGTTTTAAAATTCATTACTTTCACTTGCTCTTTGTACTCAATCACTGGGTCATACCGTCACCGTAACGGGTCACATTTGTACTCAGTCACCGCCGCTATAAGGCACTAAATTTCCCGTTACATTCGTCAATCGAAGCTGCATCGTTGATAAGTTTTGCACGTTTTTGACTGTTCTGCAAGTGTGTATGTATTAGATGCTTTGAGGATTTTCAACACGGAGAATTCTTCTCGTACGTGCAACACGTGGCGGGGAAATGCAACATTTTTGAAAGGTGATACAGGAGATTTTCTCTTGTTTTTTTTTTCTTTTCTTTTTCTGAAAATCAGAAACGTTGATATCAGGGAACGGATGCAGCAAAAGGAATTTGAGGACAGATTAGGAAGTAAAACGCGTCAATGGTGTGGCCATCCACGAAGAATGCCCGATTCAAGATGGATTAATCATGTTCTCGAACGATCTCCTCCAGGAAGAATGACAAGAGGAAGGCCTCGTAAAAACTGGAAACAGGAATAATTTAAAGCTATGCGTGAAAAAATATGCATGGCTTAAATTATGATGATATATCGGCGAATAGAGAAGACTGAAACCGTAAAATAAGAAACAACAACTAACAAGGGTCGGTCCGGAAGGTCGAAATCGCTAAGGCAGTAGTGCCGTGGGGATCTCGGACCAAAGCGGGTTCGAGTGCCACCTCTGTCTTTGAGGGATGTTTCGACTTCTGGGTGGCCTACGCCTTAGTTGGCGCTCTTCCGCCGGGGTGTTCTTGTGGTGCTGCTGGAAGGAGAGCCCTACTCCGCATGCGAAAATGCGCAGCATTGGAAAAACTCTCAAATTGTTTTAAATTTAGTTTTGCGATTTGAGGCGCGGCGGATTTGCACAGTGCGTTGGTAAAAGGAATGAAGGAAAGAATGAAGAATAGGTTTTTTAGATTGGAGTTGGTGTTTTTGGGAAAATTAGATGCGGAGATGGTTTGGTGGTTTCAGTGGCTATCGCTTGTGGTATGTGGCAATTTTGAATTATAGTTATTGAAATTAGGGGATGGATGTGAAGGCGGCATCTGTGCCACCTCGCGGGCATTGGTTGTATTGTTTGTTTGTCTTTCTCACCCCTACCATCATCACATCCTGTCATCCTCATATACCATACCGTTACACGCAATAATGGTCGCTAATGACCGAAAAGTGGATGAGAGCTTTAAAAAAATTCAAAAAACAAACAAAAAACTGGCAAGTGGAAACGCCGATAAAAGTAAAGTAAGTGTTAAGCAAATAATATTTTGTACCTCAAGGAAATGCTGGAAACTGCGGAATTACGGACTGACAAGCGCACCTCTGTTAGCCCCTACACCAAGCACGTCAAGGTTGCCTCTTAATCGCAGTAGCACGCATTATGTAACCGGTGAGACAGCAGCTTATCAGTGAAACTACCATCTTTAAAGGAAAATATTATCAGTAGTGCGCTCACTCGGTTTTCTTGGAAAAGAATGAGCTGTTGAAAAATGCAGTGGTGTTCTTCTAAAGAATTAAACTGTTTCGGTCTTGTGAGAGAAAAAATGTGCCTAAAAATTAAAGCAAAAGTGTCAGTTAATTCAACTGCAAACGGATGTTGATACTTCGTGACATACCAGAAATCCCTCCAAGTTATTTAATAACGTGAAATACATTTTGAACATATGTTTACATTAGTATTGGATGCATAACAATAGTGCAGACCAAGGAATACACGTCAACAGGGCAACGTGTCAAAAACTGTGTGTTGTGTTCTTAGAGAACGGAATACGTGATTTTTTGCGAGGCATGGCCCCGGGGCATAATCTTGAATACATGACAAGACGGCGTTGAAAAATAGAGGATCGTCAATTATTCAGAATGGGGCAGACTCTTGGCAGCAATGGAAGTGGACGGAAATAAGATTGATTCGTAGTTTAGGATGGCACGGTTCATCTGGTTCACTGATTCGCGGTTCACTAGTTCACTATTTGTCGTGATTCACGTGATTATAGTTGCGCCGTTCACTTCAATCACTAGAGAATAATTTTGCTGGCATTGATAATTTTTCTTAAGTCGAAGCATAAATATATACACAATATGACTATGAATGAATATATGCCATATAAAGCTATACATTTTGCTGTTAATAAACATTTTTTCTTCATGAGATATTTTTATTTTCAATTCACATCTAAAATTACACTTCACAACACACTTCACAAATTACACTTCTCATTACCTACTTGTGAGCGGGTGTGAATGAGACTACATTCACTGATTAGATGAGCTTTTGTCGAGAGGTATGCCCTGTCTTCCCACAACCACTCTCCCACCTCCTCCACAAATGCAAACTTCTCATAGTGAAGATATCCAAATTAGAAATGTAAAAATAGTGAAGGGTTGTTCCGAGATCCGCATTTGCCTGAGGATGACCAAGTAAAATTATTGCATGTAACATTGTACCCGTTAAAGGCCCCAAAAGACAAAAGTCGAACGGGAAGAAAATAAATAAAAACAAGTGTTTGAAGATGAAAGTGTACCACTGAGTGGAGATGGTGTTGAAATTCAAAGCGATGAAAGCAATTTTGAAAAAAAGGAAGTATAATAGGGGAATAGAGTGGACGGCAAATGGGTGTTTGGTGGTATTGAAAGAGGTTCCTCTCGATGCTTTTTCAAGATCGTTGAATGTCGTAGTAAGAAGGTACTCTTGGAATCATCATCAAGAATTACATCAAGTTGAAATCTATTGTGAGGTCAATTGTCAATCAATTGTCTAAAGGATGAAGGTTTTACCCATCTTAGAGTTAATCACTATTTCATTGGTTAAAAGAAAACAATGTTAAATACATGTGCATTAATGTTAATGAAAGGTTATTTGAATGGCGAAAAATGTATTTGAGTTCGGAAGGATCGAAAATGTTCTTAGAAAAACGAGGAGTTGTTTGAGAATTTTGAAAGAAAATTTGTAGGGAATATTTCCTCCCATCTTAATGCTTTGTATTTTGTTAACAATGTTTGTTAATTCACATTTTTAAGTATTTTGTTTCCCGTGTCTGCTGTAAATATTGTTAATATGTCAAACGAAACTTTATTTAATTGAAACCGGGGGCAATGTATGATTGAAATGCTAATTAATTTCAAAATTATGTCCAAATGAAATTCAACGCGCCTAAATTGTATTTACATTGCAGCTCATTATGACATCAGTAGATTTATGGTTATAATTGTGATACATTTCGAAATGTTTGAAAGTTAATAAATTATTAAATTCAATATCACCCATTGAGAAAGTTATGCGGTAAACAGCAAAGGGCTGATCAGCAATATCATTCTACGTCACTAAGTCACTACGGCACATTTAAACTTCAGCTGCATTTATTTATTAACTCAGTACGGAGTAATCGGACATTCGTGGATACACTTTGGAAACCAACAGTTGAGAGTCAACAATAAAGAGTTATTAAGTCTCACTTAATCATATATACATAGTAAATAAGTTAAAATATGGCACGCAGACGTATTCAGAGACTTTGGTAGCTCGCAACAACTTTATTTTGCAAAGGGTAAACTCAAAGCACATCAAATCTCAACTTGCAAATTTGAATAATATTCGACGAAAATCGTTGCCATAGCACAATAACTCCAAAAAAAAATCATATACTCCATGCTGGTTTTTCAGTAGGACTATCTCCAGAGCACACCAAGTAAACTAAGATTTATTTTATTTATTAATTAATTTAATAAATATCATATACAGTTAAAAACGTTATGTGAAGTATGCGGAAGAATGTGCCCGTATTTCCTTGAGAACAGTAATCTTTTCTTACTCAAAGAATTGTTTATACAAAGTTGAGTTATGATTAATGACTGTTGTAATTTGAATACAAATATTGAACTTCGTTAGACATAAAGACCATTTTATTTTAAGCAAAAAAAAAACTGTTGAAGACTTTCAGAATGAGCACAAATCTACCTACATAATAGAGAAAAAAGATATTCAATTTGGTATGAAGTTATTAAATAAAACATGACTAATATCACTTTCAGTGACAGCTTATTGACGGAATTTCCTGTTTCCACACAACGAAGTGCTAATATAGCTCAAGAACAGGTGTTTAGATTCCACTTTTCTCCCAACCATCACTGTTTAATTTAGATACAAACAAATAAAAATTGTCTTCATTCGCTTAACGTCTTTTGAAATTAACACTCGTATAAAACAACTCAGAATTACAATACAGGTACAACAAATGTATGTTCTAAAAAAACAATAATTTATTATACTTAGCATTCAAAGCAATCCTCTCTAAAGAACATATACATTGGAATCATTAAGTATCTTCCCAAATTTCCCAAATCATTAAGTATCCCCCATTAAGTATCTTCCCAAATCATTAAGTATCCCCCCAAATTTTCCATTTCTAAATACAATTTTATGCCACTAATTATTTAGCGCTTAAGGAATAAACTTTACCTTTTTACAAGAAATTTACTACTTTCTCTACCTAGTGGCATTTTGCAGCAACTATCCAACTGACTGTTGATTTGAACTTTAACAGTTCAAAATTATCAAGCAGCTTTTTATGAGAATGACGAATATCGAAAACAAAATATAGACCTAGTAAGCATTTTCCCTTCTTTTGTATGAACGGTCATTTACACATTACAAAACTTCTAGAGAACAAACTATGTTTTACCTTAAATTCACTACAATGTTGTGTTCTCTACCTTTGTTTTGTGATTTTTGTCTAATTAATCTCATTCTATGCGATAAAGCAATTACGAGATTTTCTGATATTTTTCAAATTATATCATTCTTAAATACACTGGCACATGAATCTCAGACATACGACAGTATTGACTTAGGTGTCCTTTTTTAATTATTACACAGAATGGCATCTCAGAAACATTTTTTAACATGAATTACTCGAATAATGTAGCAAGAGTTCAATAAAATATGTTATTTGAAGTCATGGACGAGCATGATGAGAAGAGGGTGACTGTGGAGACTTCAAGACTTATAGAAAATGTTCATATCTGCACCATTGTGTTATTGGTTGTATTGATGAGTTTGTCATAGGAAATTCAGATAATGGAAATACTGCGGCTAATTTGTTCTTATTCAGTGCATTTTTCATTTAGACTATTATTATAGAATAGTGTACAACAAACGGATAGTTATTTCCCAGAATCTTACAAGATTACTTAATATTTCTCTTACAAAATTTTACAAATCATTTTGTACTATTTTGTTATTAAAAAGAGGTTTATTTTCAATTATTTACATATTCCAAAAGTACTAGTCTAAGTCTAAATGTGAAGTATGGAAATAGAATGGAATTTTATCTTGAATTCTGCAGATACAAAAATTGCAAGATCGCAAGATTTTTGAAGATAGTAATCGAGTGTTAAAACGTATTCCCTAGCATCCAGGGCAACATCAGAGGAGATAAAGCGGCATAAATTATATTTTTAATGTGAGAAATTCTAAAAACCGTACCTCTTCTCAAGGGGAGGTCGTTGACAAATTTTAATCATTTATAACAAGTATACTTCTAGTTGTACGAGTTTTAAATGCAATGACATTTCTCTGGGAAAACAAAAACCTATGCTAGACAAATAAGTCTCTTTGGGGAGAAAATTGAGAATATTGACATTACATGTATTCTCCTCATTCTCTCGGCGTTGAAGTTTCCGACTTATAAAATCAGGTTTGACGTCAAAATTTAAATTGGCATCGCCAAATATTTAGAACATATTACGGTTTGAATAGCAAGTGCGTGCACATTCTTTAGTAATCAAGCATCCTCGTAACATGGGCTTCCAAGACCACGTTTTTGACGAAATGCAAAACTTTATTTACTCAAACGAAAAATTCAGAAGTCGAAATTGAATGTTTTAATCATTAGTTCTGCAAATATTAAACTAATAGTATGTAATCAACTCCACATCATTCTAGAAAAGATTTCCTAGATATTTTTTTCTAATTCCATGTCCGGTTACAATGGAAAACGTACCGTCATTATTTTACGATTGTAGATTTTAAATTTTAGGTTTGATGTCTATTGAGGATTCATCCAAAATCTTTGAAATTGAGGCGTCTAGCGCGCGCTTGGCCAGACAGTGCTGCGCTCTGACAGCAACGTTGAGAAGTACGGTACTTAAATGTAGAATACGATTCCACGTTTTTTCTTCCTTCACCTATGGTCTCAGTTTTATGGAGAAGAAAAATATCCCAGGCGCGACAGTAAAAAATAACGAGATTAGAATATTTGTGTTAAGAGCTTATAATAATTATTATCTTATAATAAATATCTGAAGAACAATTATTGTTTTTAGATGTTACGGGCCAAATTTAAATCAATTGCAAATGTAATGTGGTAACGGCATTTTTTGTAATCAAATATCCACCCTTGAGGGTAAGGGAGACATGTGGTGAGCACGAGCCTTCAATCTTTTACAGCATACGTGACCTGTCTGAGCAGAGACGATTTCATTCAAAAGCCACATACTTATTTTTGCCACGACCTGGAATTGAACCCGAGATCGCACCACAGGAAGTTAGCACGCTGTCCATGAACCGTCCAAGGGGTTCAAAGAATATATACACATCAGAACATAATTGATTATTTTGATTTCGAGCGCGTCGACTGCTGGCGTCATTAGTCTCTTAAATTATAGCCAGCGAGGTAGCGGGGTATCTCTGCCACTATACATCTTTTTCTGTAGTAGCCGATGACAGGTCATTGTTTGACATGCCTTATAAAACGACTTTTTAATAGTGGTAAGAACATTTCTAGGACCATGAGTCCCGTTGAGAAGGATGTTCGCGAATTAATTAAAATATTAATTTTACAAAGCAGGAGGTGTAACAATGTCATCGGCCACTATAGAAACACCGAAGCATAAAATGTGAGATTTGGTACCGACTACGTGTCGGCTTGCGAAGAATTCTCCCCTCCAGGTGCTTCCTCCCGCGGGAGCCGGAAGAAGCTCTACGTTTGTGACAAGTGTGATGGTAAGGAGCAGCCTGTGTGTGAGGGTAGAGGAGGAAATAAGTATCAGGACGGTAAGATTACGCACAGTAGAGAGAAAGGTTGGTTTGGGGTAATGTGCAAAGGTTGATTTTGGATATTGCACAAAACATGTTAATTTTGGGAGAAATTCACCGATGTTCTGCAACAGCATGTTGATTTTGCGGCTCCTATTGAATGCATTGTGAAAAGTATAGAATTTTTTTCCTATACTTAATTTTATACTATTCAATAATACTAATTCGTGAGTTAATGCTGTTACGATAACAACTAAAGCAAGCCACATTATTAACCGGTTTATTTCTGCCCAACTTGTTTCCAGTTAAGAGCAAGTTCAGATTATACGTTGCATGCATTCGCCGTACATTCACGGTATTATCAAAGACAACAATATGCTATTCGAAAAGCAAAAGTTATCGAACACTTGGATACTCCTATTTGCAATGCGCGCAAACTTGGGCCTCTAATGAATAGTGAATAAAGTTTGCAGAGTATTTTTTTGCCCTCCACAATTAAGAATACTTCGTGAATAGAAAGACATTTTATCGCAGATAGTAAAAATACCCTCATTAAAGGCGAGGCTAAAGCCATCAGGCCCAACCACAAAGCACTGATCGCATCTCCAAGAACCCATGCTCGTGCTCTGTAGTCCCTGACAACAGTCTCCCATGAGTCACAATCGAGACCACTTCCCATCACTAGTCCTAGCCACTAGGGCTCGCTCGCTGGATAAACACGGCCAGGTCTGTGGTCGGTGTGCAAAACAGCGGCACACACGAATTAAACACCGGCGCCTGGAGCACGTAAGCGACCAGGGGTCGACTGCCCGCCCGCCCGTCCGGGGCGAGTGACGGCACGCGACACACGACACGTGGAGGCGCGTGATTGGCATTCACGAGCTATTCTGCGTTTGCACCACCTCCTCCCCCTCCCCCCACGCCTCACCGCTATCATGCAAATGTAGCAGCGTAGTGGCGATCGCTTCGGGAGGGGGGCGTGGCGCGGATGGTCAAGGGGGTAGGTAGAGGGGGCGGGGAGGACAGCGGGAAAAGCGCTACAGAGGGCGGGTGAGGACTCGTTTGTGTGGGAGTGTGGTGTCCGCATGAGGACGACTGGGTTAGCGGAAAACGGCGGCAAAAGGGCTGGGTACATACACGAGCGCTCACGCATACACATACATACCCACACGCGCGCCTGCCAACAATGAAGACTGGCAAATAGATAACGAAGGAAAGTGTGGCAAATGGACAAGTGTAAACGAAGCTTGCCACAGAAAATCCCCCGATACCAATGATCAGTGTTGCAACAGATAGTCCTTCGCATGAAAAAGTTCAAAAAAAGAGCATCTAACGTTAAATGCTCGTTTTATTTGGATGATTCGGTATTTAAGATCTGTACCATTAGAACATTACTTATAAAACGAATTACATTTCACTACACAGACAATAGGGAGAAAAGGTAGTTCAATTTTGAAAGTTATGTCTTTTTAAACTGTAATAAAAATTACTGAAAATTATACATTATCAATATTGTACTTTGCGAAGTTATTTTTGACAATTTTCAAAAATACAAAATACTAAGCCAGATTTTTTTCCTGGCTGAATTTATGAAAAATTACGCAACCAGGCGTAAGTCCAGTCGGAACTAAGTCCATGCCCGCTGTGCCTCTAGTTCGCATCCCCGAATTGCTTGGAGTCAACCTCAGCTCTGCCGGCATCCACACACTCTCAGCCGTCTGATTTGGGTTGGTATTTTCAGTACAACTAAAAACTGTTAGTAAAGCAAATTTCAGGAAAGAAGAATAATCATAAACTTAATAAACTTTCATTGGTCCTCCGGCTTACTACAAACTCACTTAAATGTATTTCACGATTTAACTATTTATTGTACATAGCAAAGATTAAATTTCAATTCATTTAAAATTTAATTCATCCTAAAAGGAAACAATCCCCTGAAATATATTTTGAACATGTATATAGTCACACTCGCAGCACATTCTAACGTGCTGCATCTGATACAACTACTAATTTTGTTTTAAATTGTACCTGACATTATTTAACGGTCGTATTTTGAAAACAGTTTTATTAGAAATCAACACAAAATTACAAAACGCTATCTTTAATATTATAGTTGTAGCAACAAGTCGAAAAATGCTTAATATTTACAATTTTCGCAACATCTAAGATGCTAACAAAAATGCAGTTCTTTTAAGCGTCCTTTACACTAACCAAAGACAATGTTTAATGAAAAAGTTTGAGTCATGTTTGAGATAATTTTGAAGATGTTAAGGCTTATTGAAAGTACCCCAAAACTCAAAATATCCATTTCAAATTCAAGGGGTCACGACATCAGACAGATGGCTCGACACGAGTAACAATTTTCATGAAAATTCTACTTACAGACTTACTGACAGATGTTTTACCGTAAACCAATTTTTCGTTACAAAGTAACCTAAAATGTGAATTCGAATACACGTGTGAAAGGGAACATATTGGTTTAAGGTTTTTAAATATTAGTTTAATATTTTATTCAGTTTTACGGTATCAGGGCCAAAAATATCAGTTTTTCTGAGCAAAAATAGTTTTCCCGCTACATTGCAATATATTGTCTATACCGAATAAACAATATGAGAGAAAGTAAAAATCCTATTGAATTTTAACTTGCTAAAAGTGTGCATTAATTAAAAAATGGAAACCAGAGGCTGTTACCTACATAAATATATTGCGATAAAATGCACTGTTAGGTGGTAATTTTAACATTTAATAAAGAGTGTAAATTAATTTGTATACATTTAATCAAGTTTTATGGACAGTTATTGAGCTTTCGTGTTTTAATGTGAAGGTCATTTATCTATAATAATAATGCCATCAGCGTTCAGTCCTGATAAATCTACACGTTATACCACTGACGCCGCGTATGACGGCGCGTAGGAGTTATCTCCATAATCAAATCTATTTGATGATTACGTCATTACGTTGTCATTACGTGGTCTCGCCTTAGAATCATTGGCTCATTAAATGGTTCTGGAACTACATCATTAAATCGTTATTGAATCCAATTAGTGAATCGAATGCAAATATTTGTTTTTCGTTATATTTTCAACTACTTCCACACTTACTGTCCTGACTCTGATGTAAGATGGTCTACGGGGGTCACAAGTGAAAACGTGCAAGAGACAACAATATCATTGAGGGTATTTAATAAACGTACTCCCTAAATGCCTCAATGAATGGCTCGATTCATTATACCAGTATTTCGCGTTCTCTGTATGGTCTTTCATATCCGTTCTGTAATCTTAGAAGCAACAAGAAATCGGTAAGAGCATGCGACCTGCTGGGTAAAGTGCGGTAACTTCAAATGTTTTGAGAGCACACACGGGTGGAGTACAGGCCGACAAAGACGCAACGAAGATGAGGATCAGTTTGTATCGTGGAACCAGTCAAACACTCGTCTATCAAAAATCTACAATGGTCCGAAGACGCCACAAGTAAAACCGTATAAAAGAATGTGGGGATGGCAATTCCCAATAGCAAAAACCACTCAAACTCGGAATTTACCTTAAAGAATAGACGAATGAATCATTTAAGTTTTCATCCTTCTGTTGATTCTGTTTGAAGCACTCTGTAGCAGCTGAAAAAGCACGAGAGAGGATTGGGGGGGGGGGGGGGGGGGNNNCATGACGGCATCTGAGTTGGGACAAATTGATGTCAAAAGGATGGAGAACCCACAGAAAACGGATTCAAGTAACGAAAAAAGGAGAGCTGGCGAACAATTGGAACCAACTCTACCCGGAATAACGCTTTCGAAAATTTCGGATGGCTTAAGAGGATTTCAGAAGTAAATACGTAAGAAACTGTGGCAATGTGTCAATAACGAGAATAACTCGAAGAGTTTGCCTCAATGGATAACTTCCAAATCCTAATATCGTTATTCTTTGCATCTTATGCAACTCCGTTCGGTAGTTCTTGGTGGGGGCAGAAAAATCGGAAGCCCAAAAACTGACGACAGTTAATTAATGCCTTGTTTTACGTGGTGAGACTTGGACTATCAGGCCCGCTCGTCCGTCTGATCAAACAAATTTCGCTACGCATCTTTCGACACCTCACTCAGGAGACAAAACAATCGATTTGAATTTATTTCAAGAAGTTTCTTTTAGGCTTAAGAATATTTTTTTCCAGTAAATTTACATGGGATCGCCAGCTTTACTTCCCCTCCGAAGGAAGACGTACGAAGGATTTTTTCACTTTTAAAATCCGCGGCTTTCATTGGTTTTGAACTCGCAAACTTGGGTACATCAGACCGATAGTCTAATACGATAGGTTTACCATCAAACCCGTGATTGTGAGTGAAAGAGGAAACAAATAGATAATTTCATGTTTTATATTTTTGCTGCAGGTTTTTGTATTACTGAACAAAAGAACTGTTTGCTATCTATGTTTACTTAGTACTTATGTGAGCACTTGTATTGTCATCTGGGTAGCAAACCTGCATAAAATTACTCTGGAAGTAAGACTATATCGTCAATTTAAATTGAGTTAATTCCTATACATGTCTCAGTCAATTCAATAACATAAGTTGACGAGTGATTTGATTTTATCGAAGTGTTCTTACATGTATTTCTATTTTTTTTCAATTATTCTATTAATTAACTGTAAATGTGTACGTCATGTATGGGTAGTGTGATGCATTACATAATGTGATGTGCGAATTGGTGAGCCCCATCTTACGAACTGAGGAGGGAAGGGTTTCTTATGACCGCTTCACTGAGCGGAAGCTTAAGGGCATTTGGGGGAAGGGGGCCTGACACCGTGATGCGTGGTCAAAGACACGGCCCCATTCCTGGGACGGTTTAGCTGGGTGGTTATCGATTGTATCTATGGAATGAAGAAATACATTTTTATCGAAATGTGAATATAATTCATGGACGAGAAGAAGAAACACTAAGTATACCATTGCAACTCGTTATAAAGCAGTTTTTCTCATTCGATTCAGTTTTTTCTTTTATAAAATATAAACAAAATTTAAATAATATTTTGAATGATCACTATGTGGATATATTATGTTACCTATTGCACGCTATGATGTCCATATTATTTTAAAGGGGCTTATTCCATTTTTATAATATTGACATTGTCTTTTTTGTAAAGACTATTCTTTTTTTCCTTTTATTTCCTACCTGTTAAACCGTAATACAATTTTTCCGGGGCTTCAAAAATGTTTCAAATAACTTTTAGACATGATGCCAGCGATTTGTTGTTAGGTAAATTAGTTACCTATTTTAATAATTTATTAGGTAGGAAGCGGTTGCCATCTATTCCCCCTGCCGCGGAGCCTACTTGTATCTATTCTATTGTATTGTATCCATTCCGTTGTGTCCAACTTCTGTCTGCTTTGATCCCACTTGAACATACACTGTATTCCTCACTTTTTCTCGAAAAATGTTTACATTTTTTTAAAATTGGTGTTCTCGCCTCTAAACTTCACTCGCTTTATAACTAAAAACAATTTCAAATATAAACAACAAAATAAAATACATGCCCTCATATTATTTTTGGGGATAATTTTATGTATTATTCGCATATTTTCAGTAAGTTGCCAAATTGCAAAACTGATTCTTTTCATATTTTTTTCATCTTGCGTATTTATAAAGAAACGTTTGAAATTGATCTTTAACCTCACGCAAAGGCAATGGAAATAAAGTGCCTTTAATTGAATTCGATTTCGAGTTTCAGTATCCCTAATAAATAGTGGCTAACGGTTAATAGTGGAAATGTTTTATCATTTTGTGATCTCATTTGAAATTGATGATTTTGTCTTTTTTCTTGTAATATCTACTGTAGTTGTTGCTACTGTATAAATAAATAAATAAATATTTAAAATTTGAGTAATTTCCTTTTAAGAAACACAACAAATTTAAGACGTACCAGACATATTATATACGATTTTATTTGTGAAAGCTACTTTAGACAAAATCTTTTAGTGAATGCTGAGTATGTCTGTAGATTGGCGGGCTAACACGAACAGACACATAGATGAACTTAAGGAGATATTAATAACAAAAAATTCTTTCTCGCACCTAATAATTTTCATCAAGATCTCGAGATCAATAGTTGACATTCTCAATATTATCTACTCTTTGAATAAGAGAAACTAAAAACTATAATCAAAT
The DNA here is from genome assembly GCA_017312745.1 of Gryllus bimaculatus. Lineage (NCBI taxonomy): Eukaryota > Metazoa > Arthropoda > Insecta > Orthoptera > Gryllidae > Gryllus > Gryllus bimaculatus. The sequence continues at coordinate 1,622,090 of BOPP01000201.1, forward strand.
ACACATTGAAAATAATGAGGGGAGAGAACAAACAAATCAGGAAAATAATCGATTCGGATTCAGAAGTGAAGTTTGTCAAGTGTTTAGCCAGTAAAGAAAACACTTATGATAAGACCAAAGTTAAAACGTGTGGACAAGGAAGTTAGTTATATGAAATACAGGTTTGGTGACCTGTAGGTGTCGGCAAAGCACCTTTTTTGAATGTTTCAAAAAAACTATGCCCTTGTAGAATGAGTATACAGATAACTCTTGTTGTTTATTGTATTATTTTAGGTAGTCAAAATGTGAAAGATTTTTATGCCACACCGATTAGATGTCTCAAACGGTTCGCCATATTGAATTCTACGTGTCATTTCTTGATGCCCTCTTCAAATGCGAATACATAGTATTCTTTTAAAAAAACGACAATAAGGTAGGTGATACAACAGCACTTACGTTTAGGTTAGCGTTCGGTTTCAAATTCCAGGGTCGCGACATCATCCCCATCAATTGGGGAATAAAAATTTTGATTAAACTCGGCTGAACGGTTTAGCCGCTAGCGTTGTTCATAGACAAACATGCATTTTATCGGCAATCCACTTTTACTTACAAGTACTTTGTATGTGTCAAGTACCCACAAAATATGGATTGTGGCCACACCTCATGTTAGAAGATTTTTTTTTAAATTTAGCAATTCTATTTACCTACATTTTCGTTTCCAGGGCCCTGACAAAAGGGGTTTTCTGTCGAAAATTCGTCGTTTTTTGCGCGACATTAAAAACCTTTCTACCGCAGAAGCAGTAGTGAGAAAGTAAAAATGTGATCGCCGATTATGACCACGCCATACAGTTTCGGCGTTTCTAATGCCTGCCATAATCACTGAAAGACGTCAATTCTTTTACTGATCCTTGAGTCATTGAAGCAGATATATAAATCACCGTTTTTAAATAGTTTCGTATGTATTCGTAATTTAATGTTTTTTGCAAATTCGTTACTTTTTCAGAAACCTCTATCTTTGCTATTACGTATGTCATTTGTCGTTGAATGAATGGGTTTCATTCAAGAGGAATGTATTTGGTGTAGCTAACTAGAGAAAGTTCTAATTCTTTTGAAAATCATCAGGGTCAACATGACACGTAAAATTTGTGTTTCCACCTAAAAAATATTTCATTTAGATTTTCATAATTTTCTTCCATTTTGCGGCTTTTTAGCGGAACTCGATTAACCCGCGAATGCCTGCCACGTTATTACACGAATAATTAGGAATTTACTGTACAACAAAAGAATTACATTCTACATCCAGGTAATAAATTCTGTCCAATATCTGCAGGAAACTGTCATAAGTGTAAATGCGAAGCTACCTGTCCCAAATGACCTACTAGAACATTGCTGTATGTGTGAAAAACTTATTTTTCTAAATAATCATATGCATCTAAATAAATTGTTTTCACATACAAAAATAAAAAGTCATAATCTTTCAAAAGAAAAAACATATTCTTCTACTTCAATTTGATTTGATAATCTAATTTCAAACCTTTAAAGTGCTCTCCTGAAAAATCAGGTTTTTTCAGTTACAGCACACTTCTACTGAAAATACGCCTTTCTGAACGTCTTTTCTCAAAACGTAACGCCGATAAGTGAGAATTCTCTTATTTGCCTTCCTTCTTTCATCGGGTTCATATCTGAATGTGTACCTATAAGTATCACATCTGTTATTTCAGGCTGTTGTATTTCTCTTTTTTCTACCCCTGTATTACAGTTTTGTAATTTTATGTATTTTTTTAATTTTATTATTTCCTGTTCAATTTTTAAAAGAATTTTTCATTGTGCGGAATATAAATTTTATTTATATTTTGAAACTTAATTAATTTCTTTCATAACATACATAAGAAATCTGAATATAACAATGCGACATTTAGTAAAGAATTGTCAAAGTGAGAACGCACGGCGGGCCGGTGAGATTCATTTGGAGCCTCAAAGATAAAATCTCCAGATTAAATGGGTGGATGTCTGTTGAAGAGATAATATCTATGTTGAACACGGTTAGGTTTGTTGTAGTGTGACATACCAGAACGTCACACGTGCGTAATACATCGTAATGAATACATCTAGAATGTTATAATCCAAGGAACACGCGTAGCGTAGCCACGAACTATAAACATTTATGCGTGTCATACTGGATGTGAGAATTCTATTGTCGAGGTACGACACGGCCTGGTGTCATTAACAAGGGATTGATTAGGGGAGGGCGTTGAAAATTGACCTTTAACTAAATGTAACGAATTCTGATTCCCACGGAAGCATTAAAGCAGTTCACATGGTATGACCATTATGATATTGTATGTTTGCGATAACTGATTTATGTTGTGGGCAAATATTCGTATGGTTAATCCATAATATTGTACACTAAGCAGTATTGTTGGAGTTTTATGTGTGTAAATGTTTGTATTTAAAAATATTTAAGACTTGTTCGTGGGTTTATATGAGGTTAGTTCCCTCGTGGGAATTATAAATTATTAATTTTATGGAAATTGTAGTCGCGAATAGAGGTTTCACCCAAAGCCTCGTGGGGGAAAGTCGATCGATAATATCAGAGCAGATATAAAGATTTTCCGAATAGCGGACTGTATAATTAGCAACCGTCGGGTGACATTCAAAGCTTACACGGACACCAGTCTCATAAATTACACCACCGGAGGACCCAGGACCCTTTTGGAGAAGACGGCGTCATCGCATCAACTGAGAAGACATTTCATACGCTTACGAACTTTATCAAAGTCGTATAGTTGAATAATATTTAAAGTCCATTGAATCGTGAATTAATAACGAGCTGGAGACACGTTACTAGAATGTTACAACAATATTGTATTTGTTGTTTGAAAAGAAACTGCTGATATTTTATTGATTTGTCATCAATTCAGTAAGTAGTAAATTCCACAGAAGTTCCAGGAATCGTAATTTCTTTACAGTCACACACCCACGGGCAGTGGGGAAGGTGACGTATGTTGTACGTCAAACTCATTATCAGAACTCGAATTATTAGAGCAATTTAATTAAAAGTATAGCAGGGCAAGTTAAATTTTAAAAAGATCATAAAACGTTACAAATGGTTACCTAGACAGCAGAATGATAAAATAAGTTGAGTTAAAGATTGTTGATGAATTGGATATACATAAGGCTCGTTGCAAAATTGAGAAGCCCAACGTGGAGTAGGTTCATTTTGGTTACATTACTTATTATTTTATTAATTACATGTGAAATAACTTTATTTAATGTGAAAACATTTTTCGTTATTTTAGCCAAGACTTACCACAGACTTCACTTGACGTTTATAAAATCACGAGGAAGGTACTGATGGGGAGTTCTGTAAATTCCAGAAAACGTATGAACTCGTACGTTCCATATCTTTTGATAAAGTTAATATTTTCATCAAAACAGAATCAGATCCGAAGCTCTATATATTTTATAAATGTGTAAATAAATCAGTATAATATTTTTCTTTCATTTTAACTGTAACATATTAACATCATTCTTTGTTAACCTTTTATGCTACTTGACAATTATTATGTACGTGTGTTGAACAGATGTACAGTTACCTTTATTCTGCAGATCAATTGTAATGACCTTGAAGAAGTCTCAAATTTTACGATCAAAATACCGTTTGTTGAGTGATATTTTGTGTTCCATTAAAAATATGTGCTTCATTTTTACACAAGGCATGCTTAGAATCCCGTGTTTAAAAGTTGTTTAGAACTTTCAGAGGGTTGTTGGCGAATCTTACATTTTATTTCTTAGAAGTATTACAAATATTTGTCTCAAAATATCGTATACCTTATAGTTTATTTTCTTTTACTTCAACTACACCTTTAACCTGTTATTCTTCGTTTGACACCGTAGAAAATTGTCACTTTATGCCACTTTCAAATGGTATCTTACTGGCCCTACTCGCATTCCATATCGCATGACCATGAGCGAAGTCTGACGTGAATTTTAAACGAAATGCCAATAGTGTGGTCACGGGGTTCGTGATGTAACCGGCGCTGCCCAGGAGTAAAAATCGGTTGGCTTAACCAGCACACTTTACTCCTCGGGATAAATCATATTAGTAATCGAGTTAGTGATTTAACAATATTCAGGGTTTTCCGAGCGCGTCAACTTCCATGATCACGGACGTTATATTCCGAGAAGAGGCAACATTCCTTCCCAGCTGAGAAGTGAGGTCCATCGCCGACCTACACGTTGTATTGCGACATGCCCCCAGCCAGGAGGCATGTTGCAGGAGTTCAGACGGATTCAGCCGCTGTCTGGAAGAGAATTCTGGAGACCGCCTTCTCTGATCGGTAGTTTTCGGTGCTTTCTCCAGTCAACACCAGTTGAATGCCGGAGCAGTACCCTCACAAACGGGTCACAGTCTGCGCACGATATTTCTCTCTTCTTTCTTGCCTTTCCTCACCCATTACTTAACACACTTATCACACATACACTACACTGCCACACACGTCGGGAGCTTAAATTGAATACCGGCTGTGGCGGTGACCCGCTGGAAGTAGATACCTGGTTGGGGAAACTGCTAGCTCACAGGCAGGTCGGCACCGGATCTTGCCATCTAGCGGGTGAAGATCACTGCCACCCCCAGAATACAAAAACATGTGCGTATTACACTTTGGGGATTAATGACCCTAACAGTTGACAGGCCCGGAATCACTAACAATGAATGAATGACACAGGTGAGAAAAAATATTGCACAAGATAATTTTTGAGATACTGCTGCTGCATGCGTCTATTATTGATAAAAACAGAGAACTACAAATTTAACCCCCAGGAATTATCTTCCAGACAGCGATTGAATTCGACGTATTTCCACAGCTAGTGTCGAAAATCTGCTACCGCAGTGAATCGACCCCCCCCCTCCCTTCCAGTCAGCGATGTACATAGGGAACTGGTTTTGTCTCTCACCGGAAGTAGTGAAGCTAGTAACATTCAAAATAAATCATTTCTAATTCTTGGCTCAATATTTTTTCTACTACGACATATACATGTACGCAACGTTTTGTGGCCGCGTCTGCGCCAAAAACTCTAGCCTTATCTTTCGGGCTTTCAGCTAATGCAAACACCCTGCAACAGTTACCCAACGGGGATATCATACCCCACCAATATCCAGTGAACTAAAGCTCCAGCTTCACGCCACACACTCTGTTCGCGCGAGTAGCAGACAATCCACCCCTGCAGCGGGTGCACAGTTCACAGCAGTAATTAGTACTTGCTTGTTGACGCGTTCGCATCCTTTGTCCGCAACTTCCACCCATTGCCCCTACCTCATCGCTCTCCGCTACCAGCACCTGCTGCTTTTATCGGGGCGCGCCTGACTGTCAACTCGTCACTGCCGGCTCCGACGTGCCATTCCACGCACTGGCCCGGCACCTGCGAATTTGATACGGCGACGCCAGCCAATGCAGGCCCCGGGTGGCGTGGTACCTCAGACAACAACGTAGTGGAGCGGTCGGGTGTAAAAATATTTGGATTACGGTTCGAGTCCACGTGTAGTGACTTTAGGTGCTGTGTTATTTTGTGCTTTCGTGTTGCGCGTCCCAGCGAGTCGTCGTACAGTCGTCACGGAAAATACAACACTGTTTGCCTCTGTGTGTAATCAGAATAATGTATTCTCCTGATGTAAGCTCGATTTGTTAGTGCGGATGGAGAGACTTTTTTCTGTCACGAGTTCAAACAAAACCATGAGCAAGAATCCCAAAACATTACTTACGGCACACATTTCCTCGTAGAAGTACCCATATATATATATATATATATATATATATATATATATATATATATATATATATATATATATGTAAGCAATGAGGAATTTACAAATGATAAAGTAGGCTTCAGTTTAGGAAATCGAGATTACAACAGTCCCAAAATTTGACAATGTTTTACAACTCATTTCAATTTTGAAATTGTGTAATATTTTAAATATATTTTGAAGTGTGCATAAAACATGTAATTTCCCCCAGAACTTTATTCTTGCTTGTAAGCAGCCACCTAAAGGATATTTTCCATTTAATTTCTTATTGCTATTAGTAGCATCATTATTTTTTTGTGTTTTTAACCTTTCAAAATCATTTAGTATAGAATCTGTATTAAAGTTTCCAAGAAAGTATCTCATATCAACTTAATTGGAAAAATGTTTACATCATTCATGTAAAACTTACATTATGTTGTGAAAGTTCCGTGATAAACCTGTTATTTGATAATTTCATCGACAATTATGAAACGGACTAAGAAGAAAATTCTTTCGACTGCTTGTTTTTAAATGAAATTTGAATACTGAATTTGGTTATCTTTCAAAATACTATATTGTATATCATTTAATCGTACAAGTTCTGCGTAAAAAAATCGGGTCTAACTGCTTTATAGACAAGGACCTCATACCAGGTCTATCCGGCACGATTCGGAAGTAGGCGACCAGGTGGCGTTAACTCTTGGAAAATATTATTTTAATTTATCTAAATCACTGAACACAAATGAAAACCATGCAATTGCGTCTGCCCACGGGCAAAACATGGGTCAGTGCGTGCAGGCAAAATATGACGCTTCGCTTTCCTGAACGGTAACCGATAACCGGTAAAGTTATTAAGATATATTTCACTTTAATGTCGCATAAGGTTCCGCTGTATGTTGTCCAACGCCCTGGGTTGGATTCAATAGCTGAGGATATCAACGAAATTATCATTACAGTTGTTATTACAGCAAATAAGTGTGAGAAATGGGAACAGTGTACTGACCAGCTTACACACAACCATCGTACAAATAATAGGACATTACAGATATCAATAGGCTTCAAAACCTTTATAAAAATATAGCAAAACCATTTAAGCGTTGTTATTGAAACTACATCTATTTTATTTTTCATTTGTGCTAAATTCAAGGGGTGCTACCAAAGTTTACGAAGGGAAATTGCTCAAATCCGGCTTGTTTATGCGTAAAAATGAAACAACAATATTTCGCGTTCATATCAAATAGCGTGTAGACGAAGGATATTTTTTATTTCTCTCCTAAAAGTTTCAAACAAGATATAAGCTAGTTCTGAGAAGACTCATCGGTTAATATGAATGTACTCGTGCAATAATTGTCACAATATTATTTAGTATATATAGGTTTTTCTGTCTGATTCGCTTAGATACGAATCCTATATCTGTTATGCATACTTTAGGCATGTCATTAATTGTTCTCAAAAGAACACATTGCTCTGAACACGCTGCATTGGCGACAACGTGCAGTGACAACCAAGCAACAGACGCCATTATTAGAACTGCGTCCCAATGTTCTTTCGTTTTATACAGTCAGTGGTTCCGCAGTGCACGACTAAGCAATTTATCTCAAAGTTCGTAGCTTAGGCCACGCTACCAGGCCAACTCGTCAAGACGACAGCGTGTGCATCATAATTATTCACATGAACTCGCTGGCGGAAAAAGTTATCAATTTGATACACATGGCAGTCAAGAGGGATAAGGGAGTTCCTCTAAGAAGGGACACTTTGACAGATCGGGAAACAAGAATGACAAGCAGGGAGATGACATTTCAGGGATATGATGAAACTATTTACAAATGAGCTAACTGTGAAGAACGCGCCCAAAAAATGAGTGCATTGGCATATCGTGGAGTTACATTGAATAGTGGCCAAGCAGTAGCTGTCAAAGCGGTCCCTTAGATAGATTTATTTAGTCAAAAAACTGTAAACACTGTTGTGAAGGATTGGGAGGTCATCTGCGCACGTTTTCTTCAGTTCCAGAATCTCTATCCATTTTTAATTGTTAGTCTCTGCATTTGCTCAATGTACCAGAGAAACTGGACATAAACTGATCGAGATGGGAGCCATTCACCCGGAATCTGAAGTACTATGTTAAAAGCATATTAAGTCTGTTTAATAAATTTATAAAACACAAATGTAAACTAATTCATTACATATCACTGTTTTGTTAAATTAAACATAATTGTTCTTTCTGAATGATCAATATTGTCCCTAATTGTATAGAAACAGCAACTGAAAAAAAATTTATTTTAACTTAAATTTCTGTACTGACAAAAATTGTATAATATTAATCTGTCAATGTGTTGTAAATAACGTACATGTATTGTATGTGGATTCTTGCCAGGGAGATCTTGATACTGACACTTGATGATAGTTGATTCTACGAGTGTGTTGGAATCATAAATATCAGTATTGCATGAAATATGTTCATCGTTAAGTACGTCAGTTTTGACATTATTCGAATGAATATTTTTTCATTGTTCGAATAATTTTTTTTAATTACTATCTTTAATTTTTAATTCTTCCTTTTTAGAGTGATATATATATATATATTATAATATATATATTATAATATATTAATATATTAATATAGTATATATTATATATATATACTATTATATCGGTTATGAGGGAAAGTTAAACTTTGAGGAGGTTTAAGAATAATGGTAAAACGGAAACAAATGATTAATGGTGTTTACGCTGAATAATAATATCATATTCCTTTAAAATAGTATAATTAAATTCATGTTGTACATAACTGCACTATCATAACGCATCGAATCAGGGTGCATATTTTCATTCAAAGTAAATTTTCTTTTTGAAATTATTAAATGGTATCTTTGTTTGGTGTTTTGTTGTTTGTGTGTGTGTGTAAAAGTTTGTCGACAACAAGTTTAATTGAAGTTACCACACGTTACAACTAATGTTGGAAATTTTTTAAATTTTGGGTTCATATATATGAGTGACTTAATTTTGCTTATAATCAATATTTGTTAAGATTCTGTCCGGCAGTATGTTACTATGTTTATGAACAATGTTTTACTATTTACTGAAAATGAATGTTAACGCACCATCATCGCTCCGAGACACTATGTTCTTTTTTCTGTTTCTATCTAGCTGTAGATAGCGTGCAATAAGAAAACCGATTTTGGTTACGGATTGTTTGGTTTCAGCAACACGGCATGTGCAATATTGCCGTAAGTTTTGATGAGAAGATGAGAGGCTTTTTACTTACTTTCTTTATTTTGATCATTATTCAATTATACTTTATTTCCTCATTTTTTTAATGCTTTGAAATATTGTTATGATATGGAGAGTGTTATTAGCCCATCTTTCAGAGAAATTTCCTAGAACTTATCAGCTTTCGAATGAATGTCTATGGTGCGCAATATGATGTCCAGTGCATGCTTTCGATAATAGACAGAAAAAATAACATTTGTACTGTTTGTCGACCCTGATGTATATGGCAAATGTTTCTCAAAACCTTATAATGAATACAGACATGCAAGCAAGAAAATAACTTTTTCTTGTATTTCGGTTATTCGAATTTTCGGCTCTACCTACATAGCTGAGTCGAATTCAACTATGGCCAGGAGGAGAGTTTTAACAGCCAGCAGCTCTGATAGGTAGTTTCCGTGATTTCTCCTATCTATATCTTATAAATGACGGAGTAGTTGTGTAGCAAACGAGCCATTGACCGCACGCGATCTTTTCTTACTTGATAATTTAGATTGGATTGTACTCGCCAACCCTACAGTATAATTATAAAGAAATCTTTGGAATTCGAAACAGAAGAACGCATCAAATACAAACATCAATACTATTTACCCAAATTGCTAAAATTATGTTATTAAGTTTTAGACGCAGGGAAAGGAATAGGAAACTACCCCGAGTATATCTTCCCACGAAAGCCCATCATAGGCCACCTAACTTCCGTCAATGGTAGAATTAAGACCAAGAAAAAGTAGAAGTGGACGCTTTGATAGATTACATTTAAAATGTGAATCAATTCCACCAACTTTTGAACAATGATATCATTATCAGAATTACGAGTTATTACTACATTGTTCTTTAAATGTCACTCTGTTGTGAAGTAGTCAAACCGCTTGTTTTACACTCATGCACCGGGCATCAAATCGCGGTTGATATGAGTGAAATTTGCGGCAGTCAAAGCGAATTCGCAGCAGAGATTCGGCGCCGACCGGCACGTAAGCCAGCCGGATTTTTCCAAATAAGATATCTCCTATCAGCTTGCCATCCATCCAGCTGGAACAAGCTCTGTCCCCCGACAAGAGTGGTGGTGTAATGCATGTGACTGTAAGTGTACGTAAGTCCGAAGTTTTAGAAACAAATTAGAACACGATATTAAATGAATATGTGCTGTGTAGAGCGGTGAAGTGCTGTGAAGTGCTGGTCAGTGTAATTCAAAGCAAAAAAGTGTAGTGTAGTAAAGTGAAGTGAAGTGCGCTGGACGTGATCAATGCACGTTTCAATGCTGCTTTTCGTCTTGTACACTATTGTACGGTATTATTATTATTATTATTATTATTATTATTATTATTATTATTATTATTATTATTATTATTATTATTATAAATGTAAGTGTTGTCATTTTTGCAATTATTGTCATTAACTACCACCGGGTCATACCCAATTGCAGTTCTAAAAAATGTATGTAAGGTGCAAAGATAGGACAAGGAAGAGGACAAGAAGATTGCGCGCGGGCCCGTTTGTTGGAGTTTTTCTCCGGCATCCGCTGGCATCGGTTCACGGAGAAACCACGGAAAATCCCCACAGCGGCTGAATTCATCCTAGGTATGTAGCATGTATCGAAACTCCTGGCAACATCGGAACCCTAGTCTCGGTCAAAGGCACTGCAGTGACATCAACTGAAGTCCTGAGTGACCTCAGCAGCTCATGTCCACCGTTTCTACATCATCAATCATTATCATCACTTAACATATCAATTTTTTTCTATATAAGTTATAACCATTGGACTAAGACACTTTCATTACATTACAGAAGTTATAATTTACGAATGTTCCAGCTTTGGTAGGAAAATATTTCGTGTTACAATCTCCAACGTCACAAAGGGGCATGGAAAAAGTTGCAGTGACCTCGGGAGATAATTGATGGTATCGCGTTCTCCTAGTCATAATGCCATTATGATATTCGAGTATTATTAAGCCGTAGAGAAGTGGCGAATCATTTTACAAATTGAGACGTGAAACAGACACTTGTAGGAAAAAGAACTTTGGCTGCAGTGAATATTTCTGTTCTATCAAGAATTTTATGGCATAACATATAGTTGTGTTTTAATATACGATGGGATAAACAGTACTCTCATAGACTTTAAATTTTCAATTTCCAACTGTATGCACGGGAGTCTGTCTTTTCTGAAGATCGCAAAAAAGATCCGCGCCATGTCTTGTCGGACTGGCGACTTTCAATCATTGTGAAGTACCTGGCCAAGTTAAATCATCAGACCCAAGTATTAATACTTTAGAGAATAACTGCATTCTACAAAAAAATATTTTGCTCAATAATCTTCACCTTTCTTAAACTAGGTGCTAAACAGCACATACCTTCTCGTATTATTGAAAACAAATACGTAATATTGAAATATTGAATTTTCTGCGCTACAACACCTCAGCCATTATTTCAATCTAATTCAATCAACAAGTGGGCAACGCACTGTTGCCAGTGCAGCGTTACCTAAACTATGTGCATTCGCTTGGCTAATAATATCAATACAGTAATTAGAATATACATCAATTGACATCAAAATAATTAGGAAAATTCCTATGATGCCTTTCGTCGTAAGATAACAATTCCAATAATGTTTCATTTCATCACTGACTTATCATATGATAAACACAATTGATTTCCAACAAAGAGAGCGTCCATACCTTCTCGGAAGAGAAAAGATGATATAAACAAAACAATTGCTACTCAAGTGCTTCTCAATCATTGTTGCGAAATTTCTATTATGCTTTGCTTAAAAGCAATACATCAATTTAGAATACAAATTGGGTAAAAATTTAAAAAAACCCAAGATAGGAAAAATATAATATTGGCATTTTCAATAGAAAATTATAATTAAAATTAAATTAATTAATTATCATATCATTAATGCCTACAGTTGATGTGAAAACTGTATATATTTCAATAATTTTCAGCAGAATTTACACAAAAACTACACGTTTAAAATATGGTTCATGATCTTTTTTTGAAGGGCTTATTTTGTACAATAGACTTTTTCTGAGGCAAAACCTATCTTTAATTTTGTAGTAAATCTATCTTCTATCCGTAAACCTATCTTCAATTTTTTTTAAATACTGAAGTGAAGAAAAGTTTAAGGAAAAAATTGGAACGTTCATTTAATTTTATTTATTTATTTTTTTTTTTCATTTTAATCGCAAAACTAAACAAAAAATGTACATGACCTATTTTTAGGAGCTAATTTTGTACAACAATCTGAGACAAAAAACCTTTATCTCCAATTTTGAAGTGTTGGGGGAACGATTGGGGGATATCAATTTTTAAAAAAATTGGGTGAACGGATTATGCGCTAGCGTTGTGCACAGACAGACGAACGGACGGCAGTCACATTTAGCAATATTCCTACCAAAAGTTTAAAAAAAATAGAGTCATTTTCGGGAAAATCTTTTTTGAATTTATTTAAGTGCCAATATTGCACGGAATATTGAGCCAAAACCTCTAACATTTTCAAAAACATGTACCCCACCTCAATGAAAGAACTCACCATGGAGAAAAAGATGTATATGAAGGAAAAATCTCTATCTTCAATTCTGTAGTTGTAGAAAGGTTCCCGAAAAAATTTGAAATTTTCGATAATGCAGTGTTAAACCTGAAAATCAGATATATGCAATCTTTATAAGTGAATTTTACTCTATTCTTACAAGAAATTTAATGAAAAAATTTGGACCCGTTTTTTGAGAAATTTTTGAAAACGCCTGGGGTCTTCATGTAAAGTACCCTTAATTTTAATTATTTTTTTTTTAATCGCAAAGATTCGACTTGTGCTAGATCGACACGGGTTTCTTCAATATGGAAAAAATCCGTCCATGGTTTAAGTACTAGCAGTGTTCACAGACACCAGAAGGAAGTTTCGAAAAAAGCTACTTTTTTGGTACCAGCGTATTTCGGGTACCAGTGTATTTCGGTTGAAATCTCGAAACCGATTTTCTGCAGCATTACATATCATTCCCTATACTATGTATATTACTCCGTACGTATACGGGAAAGTAAAAAGGTATGTCATGAATAACAATATCAATTATAATGTAGTAATATAGATTAGTTTAATGCCGGCATTCCGAGAGACAAGTGATATAGTATTTAATTTTTCCACGCGCGTTATCAAATTAGGAAATTGGTATTAGTGCATATTATATCCGGGATGTGGCGGTGTTCCTTCTCCTCTGGAATGTGAAATCTGGCGCAGACTTCCACGTTGGTATACGAGTATTTTCCCCACCAGATTCATCTTTTAGCGAGATCCCTATTCAGGATCAGATCCTGCATATGCATTATATTTACGCATTTCACGAACTTCGAAGTTCCTACGCAGCGACAAAAATCCTAATAAAATCGAATATGTGAATAACTGTTACAAACGATGCCGTTTAGAGGAGATGCAGTTTCAAAATTAATGTGGTAAGGATCACAATCATGTGGTTTAATTAATACAAATTTTCGATACATGAAGGCAAGATGTTACAGTTCAATATGTTTAACACGTTCACAAATTACTCGAGATGACAATCCTAACAGTAGTTTACGTTGTAGCACTTTATTCGCGCACTTAGATCCACGAGATTGAAAAAGATTCCATGCGTACGAGGGTCTGATGAGCCATCGTCGCCGCCACTAGGTCTCACCATCCTTTAGCAGGCGAAAAAGAAGGCTCTGGCACCAACGAAAGTCACAGCGGAACCTCAAAACATCATTGAACTTTTACGTGTTGATAGAAACGATGACAGAACGAATTGTGTAACACCGGGTCACATTGTTATGTCGACGTCCCTATCGATTACTAGGTGCGTCAATTTTCCCATTTGATCGTACGTAAGGTAAATTACGATTAAGACATCTAATTAAAATAACACTCAGTGAACTGAAGAGACACTTGATGGTTACTCTTCCTACAAAACACAAGGATGTTATTCCGCAATATAAAACAGAAACTAACATAGGAAACTGATTATTTCGGTTCTGCGGTTAGACCTTCCAATAAAGTAGCTCTTCCGTATAATGTGAAAAAAAAACGTATATTTCATAGTAAAATTCATCTTTCATAATACATGAGAAGTATCACACACTCCATGTACTTTCGTCCTCGTCGTAAGAAAAAATCCGAGGCATGCGAATCCAAAATATCGTAACAAAGCTCTTGCTGCTGAAATATTTGATGGTATGTACGATCTTGGAGGAAAACAACATAATCAGCAACGATGACAGTCAGGCGGAAGATGCACAAAAATCATTGCACGAACAGTAACGACGGATTGCACTCACGGAATTGCTTTGTGAGATTCGACACTCTAAGGAAATACTATTTTTTTATCATTTTATATCACTGTGCTCAGTACAAACTAACTCTTTGGTTTCGTTTTAAATGTTGTAGTCCGTTATTTTTTCATTGCAAATTACTGCCCACTCCAATACTTTCATAAGTACGGCTCCATACAGTTCATTAAATTTCATACCAAACAATTGAAGATATTGTTCATATCAGTCAATTATATTTTTCTATTAATTCAGAAAAGTGGGACAATGTGTTGAGACAGTACCCCATCCTGTGATACCTGTACATCCTTCACCAAATTACTTTTTGTCCAATAAACGATTTGTATTCTTTTTAGAAGTGTTACGATCGATTATCAGAAATATTATTATTTCTCTCTATATTAGGTTAACCTGTCGCACTTAATATATAATACAAGTGATCGTTTCAACGCAATTAAAACTTCGAATATTAATAAAATTGTATTTTTAAATTACTACTTACACATAACTTTTCACATTTCACACGTCTACACGCGGTAATCAACCAATTTAACAGAAGATTTTCTCTTTGTTGCACGTATGTAGATTTACAGCGTAATTTTGATTGACGACTGGCCCTACAGTATGGCAGCCGTGACTTGCTGGTAGGTTCACTCGTCATTGTACGACATAGACTTGTGTCTCTTCATCGATTACCTATCTAAGATCGAACTCAATCAGTGCTTCAAGGCGATTTGAAGTGTCCGGATACTCTGGTGCGTAGTTTTCCATGTATATTGACACGTGATCCAGACTGACTAGCGAATGCCGGAGCAGTGCAGTAAGAAACGGAGACGGTCCATGCGAGATCCTTTCTTACTAAGCACTTATTTCCTCTCCCCTTACACACAAAGCGGAATGACCTATACCTCCGCATTCCACAGCAGCTTTAAGAGCTTGCCCCTGTTGGAGGATAAACGCCATGCCGCCAGGAATTAATACTCACAAGCACACTCTCTCGTAATACTTCTTAAGACAGCGATGTAAAGCTCTCTTACTGGTGGCAGTGGGCCCTTTCGTGGCATGCCATGAGCACCTCAGCGCAACTATCGTCGAGAAAGAAAACTATCAGTAGTAACCTCACCGTTTTTCTACTTGGTAAAATATCACGTAACAAAAAAGACACGAACAAAAAAAGTGAAATATATAAATACAAACAACACTTTCTTAACATATATTTTTATAAATCCCGCCTTATCGTATTTCATGTGAAAACGCGTTAAAGCGATCAGGGCGACTTCGACTACCAACTGCCGTCTTGGGGCGAGGTGATGAACTTCCAGCTGGTTGCATCGACCTTCACATCGCTGCCTTAGGACATTACGAGGGACCCATCAACAGTATTGCGCGAGTCGTTTAACCAAGAGAACTACACGCGCCCATACAAATGAAATCTCCGTGACGATGCCAATACGAAAACTAAACGGGACATGAATCTGTTTAACACTTCAATTCACAAGAGTATGGTACAGCGTAATAAAACTAGAAGACCAACGATGAAAGTATTCTTTGTGGCACTGCGATAGTGATGACAAAGGGAAACCAACACTCTAATGACCTCTCCAGGAAAATGTGTGTGTGTGTGTGGGGGGGGGGGGGGGACACCCAACCTTCCACTTCGCTCTAGAAAGCACGCTGAACGGAGTAAGGTACTACTAACGCACAACATAACCACAGTTTAACCGAACTATAGCATGGCTAATATAAACCGGTCGTACAGACAAAAATCCCTGTAAGATCCTTAATCCAAAGCACTAAAGAAGGGAGGCGTGGATTTTAAACATACCGATACAAAATTATATATTCATTGTAAATGTATGCAAATTTATAACATGGTAAACGATTTATCTACTTATAAAATTTTAAATGTTGACAGCAAGATCAAATTTTAATAATTCTCGCAGAAATATAGAAATGTATAGTAATAGTACAATATTTAATGAAAATATAGTTCAGATGTTTTTTTTAATTAGATTGAATTCACATGTAAATACAAATTCTAAAGCGGCAGCATTTACCTTGACCGTCGCTTTGCCGTTGCCGTCACCACAGCTCACGACAGCAACCACGGACGCCGCTTATCAAAGGGGTTTAGGGCTGAATCGCTGCTTTCTCCGAGTGTGGATCCTGTCCTCTGGCCAGGCCAGTCAGCAACGATGGCAACGACGATGAAGAGGCCGAGGGGGGGGGGGCGCCCCGCGTCAGCACGCCGCCGCGCGACCGCCCCCACAACCGCGACGATAAGACTGCAGCCGCGCCCTGGGCTTATCACGCCATCGCCACCGCCCACGCCTGCGCCTCCACTGCCTCTTGGCCGCCGTTCCTTTTCGCTTGCAGAGGACCAGAACTTTGACGCGGATTTCACACGGACTGAGGGGCCAAAAGCAGTGTGTCTGAAAAGGTTTCGGTTGTGATTTCAGGACTGTACAGTTGTATTTTCCTTGTGAATGTGCACTGATTAGAATGATACACTGTACTTTATTTTATCTGTTAGGCAACTTTTCTCTACTCGAGAAAAAATGTAAAATTTTTGGGAGCCTTATCTGACATTTTGAAAATATCCCCACGGATTCATGTAAAGTACACACGAAAATAAAAATGTCTGTTTCTAATGTTCAGAGCTTTGAGTTTTGGCCCAAATATGGAGGAGTAACATTTTGGTAAATATCTGTATGGTTTAAACGCTAGTGTTGTTGAAAAACTGAGAACATTGTCAAAAATGTTTTATTTATATCAGTACCTCTTTTAGGTAACGGTTCATTAGATTTTGGCGATTTTAAGATTTACAGCTAGGTGGCGGCGTCAGATCCATTAATATAATTTGATAATTCCTTTTTAAACTTTATTTGCCCTCATAGAAACGAATACGTATGTTAATCGCTAAATCGTTAAATGTATGTTAATCTATTGTTATTAATATTCAATTTTAAATAAATAATGCTTTCCGATGGTACGGTCTCTTTACTAGTTCAACGCGTAGAGCTAGAAAGAAACTAGAAGTACTGTAACAGCACATTAATATAGCATTATTAAAACGGTTACAGAGTATTGAAATATTATTGTGGAGTATGGGAAAATTGCAATACCATTAAGGAGGCATATTATTATAATGAAATTTATTCCACAGATTAGTAATATCACAATTAACAAATGATTAAAATTACATAACTATCTTACTTTGACCTCGAGAATTTAAATATGGTGTGAAGCCGCCACGTGCTGCCATAAGAGACTCTACGCGTCGTGGCATGCTTTGAAACGGAGTCTGCTTATGCTGCTGGGGAACACACCTCCCCGGATTCTATACGTGACCACAAAGCATCGACAGTGGCTGCCGGAGGACCAGCCAACCAATCGTATCCCACATGGATGGCCGACATGTCAGGCGAACGTACAAGCCAGGGAAGCAGTAGTACTCGTCGTGATTACGCCCTGAGGAAGGTCGCAGAATGGCGTCCGAAACGTCGGCACCTTCGCCACAGATATGGCATCACCCGGACAGCCAAGTAAATACAGTACTCGCCGTCCTTCGCAGATCTCTTGCACATTCCTCGCCACATGTGGTTGGGCATTGTCTTGCTGAATTATGACATGTAGAGCTGCTTGTAAGAAGGGCAATATCTCGGGCCCTAAAACGTCCCTGATGTAACGGATTCTGTTCAAATTCCCCTCAATACGTATGAAATGAGATCTCACATTATAGCCAATGACGCCTCAAACCATTACACTTGGCGTTTGTCCGCTAAGGCTCGGAACAATGCAGGCTGGCAGATTTGGATCGCCACGAATGCGTCAAACACGTACGCGGCCAGCCCTAAAGCACAAATTAAGATCAGGACTCGTCTGAAAACACATTTTGCCACTCAGAGCACCAGTGAACACCCACGTGCTCATTACTGGCTGAGGCGTTGATGGTTTTTGGTCAACGGAATTCGACACATTCATGCGTGCCACCACTCCAGCCTTGGCAGACGGCATCGAACCGTCGACGTAGACATGACTACAGCCGTTGCCAAGTTCGCAGACATTCCGTTCCAAAGTCGAGCAAACACTGTGAACGACGTCGTTCTGTCAGTTACGACCCTGCAACCAAGATGATGGTTATCTCGGTCTGTGGTCACATAGTGTGGTCCAGTACTCTCCCATCGCTGTAAACGACCCTCCTCTATCCACTGGTTTCACACACGCATTACTGAAGTAGCAGCGCGCCCCGTTTGAGCCGCTATGTCACGGTACGACAGACGCACTTTTTGGTGATCGATCATTCTGTCCCGTTCGACCTTACTCAGATGCTGTATTTGCGTGAACATTTCTACATTCGTAGGCTCTGCAATGGCGTAGCACCGACATTACGTGTCATACTAAGAAGAACGCTGCTATGTCAACGTGAACGCCATCTCTATACAAATTAAATAACATTTATGGATACACTGTTCTACACATTCACCTGTTTCTATGCGATTCCAACCATTCCTTTTGGGTGTTACAATTGTCACAAACATCAGTATATAATTACTGCCCTACTAACTCAATTATAACATGAGAAGGTCCAATTCAACCAGTTCCATCTGTGGTGCATATTTTCATTTATTTCGATAGTCAGGAACAGTAGTCGTACGTTTACAACTGAAATGAGCATGAATGACGTTAATTGTTGCAATATTTGCAGCACAATATTCAGAAAACCAAGAGTTCACACCAGCTTACGGTAATTACATGTAAGTGAACGTACAACATCTAAATACCATGTAATTTCATACTAGCAGTTCGTTAATGTTCTGTCTACCCACAGAACATGAAATAAACTAGCAGAATGCTTTGAGTTATCGATGTAGAGCTATTCAGCTTCTAAAATCCATGGGTATGATCTGATCTCCTTCTGATCAACACATTTCGTTAAGGGGGAAAATATCTTAATAACTGTAATTGTAGAAATACCTCGAAAGTAATTGAACTTTTTCAATTTTCAAAAATTCAGAAACTGTAACGAAAATGCAACATACTCCATTTCTTTACGCGTCTATTGTGGGTGTTTGAGGCTGCATAAAAGGTAACGTAAAATAATAATATCTGTTTCAAATTCAATTTCCCGCGACATCAGCCATATCAGTGTCGAGTAAACATTTCAGGCCCAAGAAAAGAAAATTACTCAACCGGAATTGGAAAAGAATGACAGGAGAGGACAATGTCCTAGTACGAAGCCTTGATTCCTACCGCAAGTACGTTTGTGATAAAGATAAAAATCCTACAGCTGTTCTGAAATTCAGAATATAGGCTAAATTAAAAACTGAAAAGGATATACGACATTAAGAATGAAGTACAAGACCTTATGAGCGTTTCCAGTAAATAAAAATAAATTTTAAGATTTCAATACTGCTTTGAACCCTTATTAACATATTTTTTTCATCACAACAATCACATTAGTAAAATAACTCTCGAATGCATGAAATATTTACCAAATCTTGTTGAATATCTTAAGAATTATTTTTTTAAAAGGATTAGATACGTTCTGCTGTTGCATCCGCTACAGCTGCGATACCACGTTTTCGGTTTTCGCTTCATACTATGCTCAGAAAGTTGGTGTTTCGATTGTTCACTTGTTTGTTTGTTTGTATATACTTGTTTTGGTTTTTGAGATTTATTGTTTTAATCGCGCCCAAGTCAAATGTTATTTGGTTTACTTTTCATCATTTTGGTTCTTAGGTTGGGGTAAATTTATTAATTTATATTTTGTTAATTAATTTTATTTTACTTTGCAAACTTAATTTAAAATAAACGATACACCAGCCGTAAAGTGCAAGCGTGGTAAAGTGCTCAATAAACGAAATAAACAAATGGTAATTAATTTGTAGAACTATTTAGCTATAATTGTATTTTCCAACGGGATTCGTTCGCAGTGTCCACCGGTAGATAACCGTCCGCTCATCTGGCGCGAGGCAGCTCGTTTTTCCGCGAATCAAATCAGTTTGTTCCCGCGGTACAGACTTCTATTCTCATAAACCCAATTTTAAATATGTTGTTCAGTAAACAAAACTTATTATTTGTCTTCTGTTAAAAAGGAAACACGAGGATTGACCTTTTCACAACTGCATGTAGTTGGTTTGAATTTTGGATGTTGTATTAAAATAGTGGTGCCGTTTAAAAGTAATATTTCTGCTTGATTTCTTATGACATTTGGAAGCACAAAGTACGTCAAAGCTGATCAGAAACGTTCTTGTGAATTGGAATCTCTTAGAAATAGCTTTATATTTGAGAAAAGGGAGGAAAATGCGATTTCAGAAAATTGGAAAGGATCGAGATAAATTATTTGCGCGCTGAACTGGCCCTCCGCCCCACTGTGGAATTCTTTGTCACCATGGAGCGCGTAACTTTCAGCACAGATTAATGAGTACAGCAGAAAAGCGCCACGTTTGACCTCACTGTTACCATAAGAGACCGTACTTCATTCTTTACCTCGGCCGCGCCATAGCACAATTGTCAGGAATAAACATGGATCGATGCACAACTTTGTTGAATAAAACATATCGCTTCTGAATTTGTGCGAAGTCCGACAGAGACATAAATTATCCTAATCATCTCCCGGCAGTTGCAGTTCTTTGCACAACACTTTGATCTTTAAACACATTTGTCCCAACCACTATCGAGGAAATGTTAAATCGATTACGCCGAGGCAACCACAGGGAGGTTGAAAAAGACGCACAATGACCGGGATAGGCTGCAGGGGCACGCTATTAGTATCCCTCATGAATATCATCAGCAATATCCATCCAGATTGCTTGAAAGATTAGGAAAACGGAAGCCCCCAGATTTTCAAAGACTGCTCCAACCCCGAAAGTAGATCACGACAGAACCCATACAGAAATTCTAACCGTTCCAGACATTAAAGTGGCAGATGCGCGAAGCTGTGAAACGAATGCTTCCTCGAGAAGCCGGATCACTCGATAGATGATAAACAGACTTCGATAACGAGAAAAAGCTATTGATAGCGGTACGTATGTCAAAAAGTCTGTCTCACTGAAGTCTGATTGTATGAAAACAAGAAACCAATCGAAAAACTAGTTTTAATTAGATATAGTTTTGGGGTGAGCTTCAGGATATAAATTGACATCATCTGTATCATCATGGTTGCTTTTCGATGTCACTACGACCGTATTAGAAAGCGTATGAAAAATATTCTTAAATGTCTTGTACGAAAGGTGAAAGACGTGATTGCAGATAACCTCCAAGGAGTATTATTTATAAAACTCGTCTGGCTACAGTTACTTTTCGAGAGGAACGTGCTTGAGGTTAGTTACTTCGTACTCAAATATCTACCAGAATCTTCTCTGGAGAAACTCGCAATTTTCGAGATGGATCCAAAAGGCCGAGGGTATTGTTGGGTACTGGGCCGAGAGTATTGTTGGAAAAAATAATGTTGTTTCACTAACGAGAATCTATTTTAAGAGATGCCCCAAATAAATGTCCATGTGCTGGAAAATTGGTTTGTGGTTACAGCCCTGAGGTTGGTAAGGTAATCGCATCATTTGGCAATGCCGAGGCGGGGATAGCTAAAAACATCCGAGGGAATTTTGTGAAGATAACGATAAAAAAATATTAAAAAGCCCACAACACCTGTTAAGGTAGCTGTCTACCTAATAAAAATAATTCTACACTTTTTGGTCTATTTTCTTTCTTTTGTACAATTGATTTCTATATGGTTTTAGAGATCAAATATTTTTTTCAATTTGTTTATAAAGAATTGGCAAAAATGCAGGTTATAACTACAAACATCATAACTCTTCAAATTGATATCTTTTGATAATTCTTTTTCTAAATTAATAACAATTGAATTATCTAGTGAATGAACTAAAATGGTAAGCATAATGTGAAAACTACAGTCAGAATTTGTATAATCGATTGAACAAAATTGTTGTAAAATTTTGTCTGCACATTTGAGTTCATAAAATTTAAAATTTTAGTGACAGATTAACTATTCTGGTTCAGACACTAGATAATTTTATGGGTTTCATTCTGCAAAAATAATTATTTTTCTATCTTTAATAGTTTGTTTTTTTATTATTTATGGTGTTTGAAGTTGATAAATCTGCTGTCAATTCCCAAAAATTCGAGAAAATGCATTTAAAGTTCCCTCACTAAGGGTGTTTTCTCATAAACTAATAATCGTAGCAATATACGGTTTGAAACATCTAACGAAAATAAAACAAGCGCATACGACGCAATAAAAGTTCATCATTCTTGTGTACACGCAACTGTCGTCGCAAAAGACGGGAACATCGGTGATGCCTCGATGCCTGTCGTTCAGTTATATACGTAGTGCCCACATGCAAATCTCTTCCGAACGTAGATGACATGATCTAGAAAATATATTTGCGTGTATTTTGTCCTTTTGGCAGATGGTTGTAGAGATAAAAGGTCGGAAATACTCAGCTTCATGTTTGAAAAAGTTACGTATCCCTGCCAACGCGCAGGAAACACAAAAATGTAGATGACGTGGAGATAAGAGTCAACTGTGCCAACTCGCCAACAACCACATTCAGCTGAAGACCTGTACAAACCTCTCGAAGGCTTAGGTGGCTCAGGGAAGTAATTCATGGTACTGCAGGACTTCTGACCGGGAAGTCCCTGGGTTGGAGTGCACATAGTGTCAGGATTTTTGACACTATTCAGCCGCAATCTAGAAGAGAAATCTACTGACCGGCTGCTCTGTTCAGTGATTTCACCGATCAACCGCAGACGATTGCCCAAGCAGTACCCTGACAAAGGGGGCACGGGCAGCGCGCTATCTTTCCTTCCTCTTCATTGCCGTATCCCCACCCCTTAGTTACACACACTTGCACACATACATGAACTACACTATCGCACATGTCTTAGAACTTGTCCTCCCTGTGGTAGTGGCCCATTTACGGTAATATACCTGGATATGCAAAATCCCTCAGGTCGGCGTGTAGGTCGGTGCCGTATTTCACCATCCAGCGTGGAAAGATCACCACAACTTACAATATACACTACACGAACGGTATTAATGACCTTAGCAGTTGACGCGCCTAAACCTAAGTTGACGCAGTTGACGCGGAAACCTAATCACCCAACGTACCTCTCCCAAAAGCGCGCTTTGGTTTCTAGGATATTTGTCATTATTGATCTATTTAGCAAATTAGTCTAGTCGTAACCAAACAGAAAGCATCTGCATTCGCGCCGGAGAGAAATTTAGTTTTTGGTTTGGTACACTGGAAAAAGTGTGAAAACGGTGAACAGTTTACAAGTGAACTGTAGAGTACTGAGATTAACGAAGGTGTTGCCACTTTGTAGGCAAACCGTCAATCGCACGGCAATCTGGGCGCGTAATGCGAGAAATATCACGCCTCTTTCGTGTTTACATCAACGGTCGCAACACAAGACTGTCGCGAAATGTTTCCTTATTTTAGTAATCTGCTCAATATAATCCCTAAAGAATGCATCTGTTTCTCACCATGAGAAAGCCACTTCCGATTCAAAAAAATGTTTTCAACAACATCCAAATCCCCAACGAAATCACAGGCTAGAAAAATACCCATATAAATAAGAAATTATTTTTTAAGAAACTGACAGGCATCAGCATTAAGAAAGGTCAAAGGGGGCATTACTAGGCCACTTTTTCATATTGGGAGATTAAACACTTTTAAGAAAACCGCAAGTATCTTGCGTCAACAAAGTATCATAAATTCTTCCTCCTTGATGAAAGTTTTATATCGTTAAAAATATGACTAAATTGAAGACGTATTAGCGGTGCAGTGTACGACTATCCGTACGTGGAATTTTGGAAACCTGTTGTAGAATCCCCCCCCTCCACACACAAATTTGAACGAAACAAAAATGAACATGCGGAGTTCGTCTTTCGAAACTACTATGCACAACTAGAAATATAAATATCTGAACATGTTGTTTTTTTCTACAAAGAAAACTAACAAACCTAGCCACCCTGAAATGTATAAATACAAAAGGGTTCAATGGAACATCTGAGTTTTCCAAACGTTGATAAACACATCGAAAAAATACAATGCTTATGCGTTTTCCTTTGTCCTATTACAAACAAAATACGGCTCTTTTAAGTAAATCCTCCATGTAATCGTCATCCTTTCTTTGGTAATGCACATAACGTACAAGCACGAAATAGGTGTCACAAATATTATTGATATATCCATTTCTGATCAAGTAAGCATTTCTCTTGTTGTTTGGCACTCCATTCACCAAACAATTTATTCTCAATACAAAATTAACTAGTGTAATGCATACTGTTGCAACGCAACAAGAGAAGTTTTTTTTTTAATTATCCGACTGCGTGACACCTCTCTACAGTTAAGAAATAATGTCCGACTAAATACAATAAATCAACAAAATGTAGCCTACTACTCCTTTGATGGTTTTTGTATCCTTACATGGCATATCACTATTATCACGGGCAGGATCACTACGAATTCATACATAAAAGTAGTCGGAATTTGACCGCAATTCATTATTTTTTAAATTTTTTTTTAAAGTTTTGATAATTTTGTCAAATTACAAAACTATATACATACATTTCAAAAATACCTACCAAATTTGAAACCTATAATAACAAGTGTATCACTGAGCTTGTCATCCCTCTCACATGGCCGAGAAATATAATAGAAACTGGTATAGAAATCTCACCGCCAACAGAGCAAAGTTCTTCGGAAACCAAATATACTGTCTTCAATATATTTTATTTATGTATAATGTTAAGGGAGAAAATAAGATCACCATGAACTTATGTAAAAACTAAAATCGTTCACGTGCGAAAATTGTTATTAAATTCGCTTTTCAAGTATTTTTCTCTCATTCGCTAAGCTTGAAATAACACGTAATAAGGGGTCTCATTTTGAAGATTAGGCCATAAAGAACAAAACTCGTGTCTTTTAAGGAAGAAGAAAATCAGATTTTACTATTGCCATACATTGCACAGAATTTGAAAAGATACGTTTCTGAGCGTTAAAATCTGCGTATATTCGCTTTCTGCACTCCTTCTCCATATAAACTTTAACTATCCACATTTGCTGTGCGCGCAATATGATTATACAATCGTTGGAAGTTTCCTCTACAGGTATTAATAATATAAATATTACTCTTAAGGAAATTTGTTAACATTTTTTACGAACACAAATGACAAACATTATGCCTAGTATCCGACATATTGAATTTTTATACACATTGTTAGCCTATTTACGCTGACAAGGTGTGTGTATCACAATACGCATGCACCACATAAGAAAAGTAATCGAATAAATTTGATATTTTACAGTAAGAAAGAAACTCAGATACATCATCACAAAAACACTAACTCTACTTTTTGTTTTGCGCGGTCATGTGAAAGTAAATCGTATCCACTCGAGAAGATTCCCTTCTCATCAATTCGTGGAGGGTCAAACGATATTCATAATTGCGCTGTCCAAAGTCGGTGGTGAGCGACAGTCAGGCGTCAACAGGGGGGGGGGATGCAACGACAGTGTGGACGGGACTCCCACTAGAAGGGGTGGGGTCGCGCGCGGGGGGGGCGAGGCAGCCCAACTTCTGAGGGTATTGCTCATTACTCAGATGACCGGCAGCGGGTGGCGGGCGGCGGGTAGCGGGCCAGGTTGTGTACCTCCGCCTGGATTAAGCGGCTCGCGCAAATCCTGGATCAGCGGCCAGTCACGCCCCCTTCCCCGCCCCTGCCACCGGCCGCTCCGCGAGCTCTGATTGCCTTTTAAATGATTACGTTCCAATTACTATCGAGTGGCGAGATTGCAGTCCGCCGCGCGGGCTGGAGCGAGCAAGCGGGGGGATTGCGGGGGGACGTGGCAGAGGTTGGGATGGGTGTGCCCTGAGGGGGCGGGGCCCTTTCGAGTCCGCCCCCCCCCCGCACCTCCCGCGCCCAAGGACTATTTGTTCCCTACACGCACACCAGGCCAATGGGCGCAACCGTCATTACGCTCCAGTCGAACACCTGCCCATATTCTTCGCCTCTTCCTGACCCTTATACTGCCCTCCTAATCCCAAAAATGTTTCAGACAACAGTGGCCCACACAAGATTTTAGAAGGCAATCATACGAACAAGAATGGAGTTCAAACGACTTGATATTTGCTTTCAAACATTTTATTCAAGTTACTTATTAAGTTTGGTTTTTTTGGTTATTTTTGGTTGAGTTTTCAAATACAAGAATGAAAGGCGTTGTTTTGGTCAACGAAATCGTTTATTGTAAAAGCAGTTTTTGCCGGTTTAGCTATCAACATTTTCATCATAGCATTTTGTGACAGTTGACAGTTATTACCCCAAAATGAATGCGCATTAATTCAATTTCCTGTACTAATACAAAAAAATGACCTAGTTAAATGAAATAATACATCACATACAAACTCGCATTTGAAATCGAATGTATCTTGATTTTGTAAACTTGTTAATTTAAGAATATAATAATTACATTAATTTCTTACGCCGAGTTAACGTCATTTAAAAAATTCTCGTTTATTTAGAGCTATCCGTTCATAAACGAGAATTGTTAATTGATAGAGACTTATAAAATTATTCCACATTAATTCTGCATATTGCATATATACATGCAACTCTACATTAATAATGTAATAAAACAATACGAAACGAAAACAAGGAAAGAATTCGTCATTCGAACACATCACTGCTTCTTGACAAAAATGTTTAAGACGTTAATAAGAAGATAAACGTGAAACTATAATAAAAAGTACAGAATATGAATAAAATTCGTATACAATAAATACAACACATTTTCGTATGAAGCCACTACATTCTTACTGCGCCATTTCAGCCTGCGCATATGCACCCCAATTTTGGACAGCTTCTGAACATAAATGTGGCTTAATTATTCGCAAGTTTTATTGAACTCTCTTTTTGCTTGTAGTGGTAGGAATAGAGCTGGGGTGAATTGCTATTTTATTGGCAAAACAGAGGAATCAAATCTGGAGTTCGTTTGCAGAATCAAACATGTTTCCAAAAACTCGGGATCGAAAATGTTTTGTTTCAACAAATGTTTTAATCTCGCCCCTTTTTTAATATTTTATTATTTATATATAAAACTTTAATTCATCTTTCAACTATTAAAGTTCAAATGTTGGGAAGGGACTCTGGACCTCAATACGCAGCTGATTTATTTCCCATACGTCAAATACAGTTATTACTGGTTTTTTACTACATCATATCAAACCACATTCTGTGTTCGGAGGAAAAATGAAGGCGGAGTGAGGGCAGGCTGCCCGTGCACGCAGAAGCGCCTGGAGAGCAAGGAGCTCGTGGTGGCGTGATTTGGCATGCACTGTTTACTGCATGGGACGTGACCTCACAAATTTCAACGACTGCGAAGAAATGCAAAGTGCTCCATCTTAATGTGCCATCCCAAGATGGAAAATTGATTTGCACCAGAGGAGAAAAATAACACAAGAGAAATACATTCAGACCTGCGTAAGCGCAGAAAACTCATATACCACCAGGAGATGTTTCGATATGAAAACATAAATTGTGGTTCGAGTTCTATAAACACGTAAATTGAATTGAATTGTTGCCTTTTACGTGGCGAGATCAGATCAGGATGCCCGCTCTTCCCTCTGACCCGGCAAATTTCGGTATGCTCCTTTCACCAACTAGCCGAGAAAGGAGGTATTTCTTGGGCGATTTAATTTTGCTCAGAAACGTTATTTAAACTTGAGGAACTTTTATATACGAGTACTAACGTGGGACAGCCGGCATTATTTCTCCTTCGAAGGAAGTTGTACTAAGAATTTTTGCACCCTAAACTCCACTGCCTCGATTGAATTTGAACCCGCGAACGTAGGTATAACAATGCGCCACGCTTACCGTGACACCATCACCGCCGCCGGAAAAAGAACAATTGAGGGATATATACGTAGCGTCTATTACCATTGAGTTGTTGAGTGATACTCAGGTAAATTCGCCAGAGTGTAAAAGCCCGAATGTAGGCCGGTTAAATATTAATGTGAATTTTTTATTTAAAACCTAATTAGTACCGACTTCAGGATATTGGAAGAGAGGAAAAACCACGGAGAAGGTGATTGAGCAAGGTGATCGGTGATTCAAAAGTAAAGAATATGATATCTGCAGAACGAACGTTTGCAGATTAGTTCTGTTGGTATGATTTCATGAATAATACATTTGCTTTCTACTTGAATTTAAATTATTATTATTTACCTCAAGGAGAAGGCACCGGACAGCAACAGTTGGTGAGCGTCAATACGCTGCATCTGATTTTATTTCTTAGGGGTACAAAGGGTCGCTGGCCCTTCGTGTGTGCATATGCTGTTGCAGGAACATTGAGCTCAGTGAGTTCGTAAGAAGAAGCGACACACGACACTGCCCGGAATAAATGATAATTTTGCATCATACATATGATAATTGCGGCAAACAGTTCTCAACATAAATATTTGCAAATGTGGACGTGGTTAACTCTATATCAAGGATCAGCGCAAACCCAAAAAAATGTTCGTATCCATTATCAGAAGTGCATTTGCATTGTCATTACCAGTCGGGATCAGACAATTCTTCGAAGTGACTCGTATCAGTCGTGTGTCAAAGTGGCTGCCGACCTATCATTATGAAGAAAAACAAGAAAACATGCGTAGCAAAAAGTAAAATTAATGAGTATTCATCGTTGTGTAAATCATTGTCAATACAGCAGACTCCTCTCACCAAATAGAAATAGACAAATTCTCAATAAACAATAACTTAAAATTTCAATAAACTTCAGATCATGCCGTCGTGGTGGAGTTAATAAGCCTCTGGAGTAGACAAGCTTAAGAGAAGAGCAAAAACTAAGCGACTGAGGAGAAACATTGTTCTTTGTGTCGGAACGCTTTATCCGGAAGAGGTCAACAGTTCTCCAAGTCTGCGATTAAATCGACCATTAACCCGTAGTGGAAACCAAATTCTTAGTAGTCTGATGATGACTTCTACAAAATCTGACCGGATACTTTTCCCATAGTTCTGATAAATTAAAAAAAATATTTTATAGCTTTCAAAATAGTGTAAAAGACGAAATATAAATATTATTTCAAAAGATATCTTAACAATTAAATGAGCGTAAGAAAAAAGTGAAATTAAAAAGTATCCATACATATTTCTATAATCATTATATATTCTTTGTAAAACGTTTTAAACAATTAGCGATAGTGAAGTGACTATTTTCAAAAACATCCAAATTCTACCAAATCTTGCCTTTAATAGAAGTATTTGAGCTTTATACTTCAAATCCTGGTTTACCGCCGCAGTACAAAAGTGACCAATGTTGTGATCATACAATAGTCAAAGTATAATCTTCTAATTTCATTTATTAGTAATAAACTTAAAGAGTTTGTTCTGCTAGTACCCGAACTTGTCGCAAGTGTGTGTGGGGCGAGAAGGTGCTTGCGCGGTGGGGGGCGACGGTTTTGCGAAGTGGGCGTAACCTTCGCTTCCAAAATTCGCCTCGCTCGATCGCCTGCTGGCAGAGGAACGAGTAGTTTCGCAATCGGTTGATTAGCCGACTTCCGCGGCTGGAGTCGTTTGTTACTTGGCTGTCCGAGACGAGCCGCGTCGCAGTCAGTCGAAGTGAATTTTCGACCAACTTGTGATAGCCTTCTTCAGAGCTGCAGCAGTATAGCTCCGAATAAAGTCACAACATGATAGATGAAACACCACCTTGACCGACTGAGACGCGGCTCAACCCGGTCTAGCCATGTATCTAGTGTCTCACTTTGAAAGTGACGTATTGTGTGGAAGTGTGTCGCAGTTTCGAGTTTCTGAAAATGGAACGCTGTTACGCTGTAAAATTCTGCGTGAAATCGAACAAATAATTTACGGATACTTTATCCATGCTACCGGAGGCTTGCGGCGAGGACGTGATGTCCCAGACGCACGTTCACACGTAGCACAAGTCTTTCAAAGAAGGGTGGGAGGCACCAGATGATGAATAGTGCTCATGAGGTCGTTCGCATGAAAAACCAGATGCGCGTCAAAATGAACCGCGTTAAAGTTGTGATGAACTCCGACAGACCATTAAGTCTCCAGTTTATTGCGGATGAGGTAGGAATGGAAAAAACTCGAGTTTTTGAAATTGTGGCTGGAAACTTTAACGTGCGCAAAATATATACAAAATTCGTTCTGAAAAATTTCACGAACAATGAAAAGGAGCGTCGTGTGCGAATTTCCCGCAAAATTTTAAGAAATTTAGACAGTATTCAATATTCTTTAGATAATGAAATAACCGAGAATAAAACGAGTTTTGGAGCACGCCCCAAAAGCAAAATTCAACGTTCCGAATGGCACACATCCGCGTCCCCTTGCATACAGAATAACCTAATATCAAAATCCAAACTGAAATTGATGCTGATTGTCTTCTCGATTCGAAAGGTATTGTACACAAAGAGTTTGTGTCTTCTAAAAGCCCCGTAATTGGGGCTTGATACAAGACAGTGCTTCAATGTCTTCAATGAGGGTCCTGTTTGTCCCGTCCAGACAGTGACTGTTGAGTGCTTCACCCTCACAACTTGCCAGCTCGCACAGCTTAGGCGTTATCCAAGGCCAGGATATACGCAACAACCCTGACATTTAATGCGGATTTGTAGCCGCCCAACTTCTTCTTCTTCTTCTTCTTCTTCTACTTCTTCAAAATAAAAAATGATGATGAAAGGGAAGAGTTGCGCATCGATTGAAAGTGTTCAAAGAGGTGCAACAGACGTCTGAAATGGGATCCCACTCAAGGATTTCAAAAAATGCTTCGAACAATAGAAAACTCCTTATAATTTTTCGTATTGTGGCTTAAGGTTCTTACATTGAAGAATATTAACTGTAAATGTTCTCGGTTGAAAAAACGTTCGGCTATTTTCAGGACAAATCCTATTGACCTATTACATAAAGCACATTAATATTATTTTTCAATTTATCAACTACACTTAAGTTAATAGAATTTCATAATCATTAAGGCGATTGAAAAAACTTAAATAATTTTAATCTACGTAATTTAAAAGAAATTTATGGAAAGTATTCGTACAATGAAATTTGGCTACCATTCAACATTGTTAATACTTACTAATGCTTATTGTGAAGTCCTTTGCCCTTGAGGGTTGCCAACGAATGGATTCCTCTGACTTGCGTATCATCAATTGCGAAATTTTACTGCGTTAGTCTTGAAAATCTTGAAGAAAATCGGCCTTTGAAAAACATCGCACAATCATGAACTAATTTTCCACAACAGCCCACAGGGTCTCTGATGTCGAGTAATTGTAGAGTAGGAGTGAGTAGTATCTGGAAGCATTGTAATGAAGCCATTCCTTTGTTTTGCATTCTAATCATGTTGGTATACGAAAGTGCCTGCCACTTCTAATTTCACGTCAGTTTTATGCACACTAAACTGATTCACTACTCATCTTCATTTCATAATTTCCTTGAACAATTGCTTGGAAACCTACGTTTGAGTATTCCACACTGTTCTAACACATCAGACTGCCTTTTCTGTGCTTTCAGTGCAAGGGAGGCGCTAAAACGCAGATAAAGCGTCGTGTCCAAACAAACAAGACTTTCATCCGAAAACATTACCTTTTTTCAGATTACTAGAAGATTGAGCGTGTGGGTATGATTAAACATAAGTCGTTTCTTGAGTGTCAATATTTATGCTTTTGATTTATTTTCCTTAGCTGTCTGGAAGGTGTTGACCTAACAACGTATGTACTCTTAAACACATACTACTGTTCCTCGTATAGATTGGACTAATGCATACGAAATAATTTGGAGAAAGAACAACGTACGATTTTTCTATAACTATCGTATTAGTGTGGTAAAGGAAATAATCTCCACAAAAGTTGTAATAATTTTTATTAATAATTTTCCAGAGTTAACTTTCGGGAAACACTTTTCCCATCCTCAATAGATCTCTAGAAATGAAACATTACCACAAGTTGAACACAAAAAGGGGGGTGTACAGTGAATTTAGTAGAAAAACAAACAAACAATATCATATAAATACAAATATAAAGTACTTACTGCTCAAGCAACGTGGATCTCCCATAAATGTTCACAAATGGTCAAACGGCAAAACATGCAGGTTACAGCTAGGTGGCAGCCATCTTTTCGAATGGGAGAAGAGGAAGCCTAACAATGAAGGGAAAGGGGTGGGGGAAGAAGAGAAGAAAGGGTAGTCATAAAAAGACTACTCAAAGGAATGATTAGGGGATAGATAATAAAATATTTAGAATGGGACTGCTTTTAATAAAGGAATGTTCGTTCAAGACAGAAAAATTAGTATTTTTGAAAAGTTTTAGAATTTCCAAGTTCTCCAAAATGTTAATTTTTGTGCCTTTGTGGACTAGGTGAAGAATTTAAAATTATAAATGGGGTCAAAAGAATGGTTAAATTGAATCAAATGATTTGCAAAGGTGGAAGTGTCTAAATTGTGTTTCCAATATCTAATATGCTCATTAATTCTAACTGTAAATTTTCTGCCTTATTGGCCTACATACCACAAGATATGTGCTACTACCACGGAAACTATCGTATTAGTTTCCAAATGAAACATTTTTATTCGAACTGTTGTTGTTGTTGTTGTTGTTTTGTTTGTCCGAGAAAATCGGACGAACAATATTCAATTTTAACGCGTAATATACTGGCATGAATTTAAAATTTAGCAACTTTGAGAGTTTAAAAAGAAATTTCATTCTCAAAAAGGTGTGGTTAACAAAATGTAAAAAAATATTCTAATTACTTTAGTTTCTTATCAGAAACAGTTTACAATTTTGGTTCATAAATATTGAGACGTATCTGAAATTTAGAAACTTTTAAAGAATTTTCATTCTTAAAAAGATAATAATAATAATAATAATAATAATAATAATAATAATAATAATATCATTATTATTATTATTATTATTATTATTATTATAAATATTCGATTTGCAACCGACCGTTCGACATTAACCCCGCAGGGTACTAGCCACGTGATTCACTTCCTTTAAATAATAAATGATGTGTTTGTTGAAACTAAATACGTTTGAGGAGAAAATATTATCATTCTATAAAGCCATTTTAAAAATTTTGTAAAATTCTCGACTTTTCTAATGAACGTTTATATACCACGACTGATATTGCCTTTTATAAATTTAACAGAATTCAGCATTCTGATCTCTGTAGTAGGGTGTGTCATCAGTAACAAAGATTAGTGACTGTTGAAACTGATGTATTTAATGTTAATACATTTATTGTTTATATTTTTTTGATAACGACTGTAAACGATATGTGTTTCCTACGAGACACTAATCTTATATTGGACCTTGTTTTATTAGGGGTGGGTATCTGATACACTAAGTGCATGTTAGCACATAAAGTGAAATTTCCATTTTAGTGTGTCACCAGGCCACTGAACTGTCGTTCATAATAAAAAAAAACATTATTTGCTTAAAATAGATTTACACCGGGAATTCTGCTACAATAATTCCATTTAACGACTGAGAGCCACAATGATGAATTTATTTTACAACAGCTGGAGAAAAAAACTGGCAGAGACGTCAGCGGGTCCTGATTCATTTATGGAAACATGGCGTTTTTAAATTTAAAATTAGTGATTCTATCACAGCACATTATTTCTCACATTGTTTCTGAATGTGCAATTTAATAATAATAATAATAATAATAATAATAATAATAATAATAATAATAATAATAATAATAATAATAATAATAATAATATCCAGAGTTTCACGAAACAGTTTGATGACGCAATTATTTTATGTGTCCCTTGTCCTATCCGTGAAAAAATGTAAAGTGAATTTAAAAAATGTTTATTTTATAATTTGCATTAACGTCAATCTGAAATTATCGCAAAAGCGTCTCATGGGTAAACGGGTAATTTTAGGTGCTGGCTTCGGCAGACTGCAAACAGACGGATGGACAGATGTTTCGCTGTCAAAGAAGTTTTCGGTATTAAGAACCCACAAACATGGATTCTGGCTACACGGTGTATTAAAGAAAATAATTAATTATACAAAGGAACTAGATTTATCGTTACGCGGACCTGTCAATAAGAATTTTTCTGTAAAAAAAGAAAACAAAAAAACAAAAAAAAACAACAACAAAAAAAACGTTTTCCGGCGTACGATACCAATATATTTTTTCATCATACGAACCGAGGGCGGGAAAGTAAAAAGTGAAATGAACTTATAA
Source organism: Gryllus bimaculatus (assembly GCA_017312745.1). Taxonomy (NCBI): domain Eukaryota; kingdom Metazoa; phylum Arthropoda; class Insecta; order Orthoptera; family Gryllidae; genus Gryllus; species Gryllus bimaculatus. Next base: position 1,656,658 of record BOPP01000201.1, read on the forward strand.
GTTTTCAAAAGTGTCATAAGAGTTTGTTGACTTACCTTTTTCTTAATAATAGTTCTATAATAAATATAAGTGCTATGAGCCAAGTCTGATCCAAAATGGTCGTTTTCTAACACTGGACTGTGCCTCATTGCTTTCGCAAAATATCATCTGTTTCAGATATTCTTCTAAATATATCATGCTCTTTCTAAGCTCTCAGAGCGAGTGATATAATTTTATGTGAAGACAATTCAATAATAAAAATAGTTCAATCGGAATGTGCTGTGATTTGAAAAATGTTTTGTTCATATGTCCCTTCACTAAATCAATGATCATATATTGACCTGTGTCTTTAATTTCAGGACAATAAGTGATATTTTCATTCCACTTTTCGACTAGAAATAACAGTAAAATCTGTTGGTCTTTTAAAAGCATGTTATAGGCATTTTCACCTTATAGCTGCCTGCAACTGGCATAAAACGAAGTTTCGGAGGTATTTATGCATCCACTAATAATCACATTCATATTCTCGTTTATTGTGTTAAAAACTGGAGAAAATTAGAATACGCCAGTATTGAAAATAAAATACGAAATTGTTTAGAAAAATATTTTCTAAGTGGATTGGTACATTATTTCTACTTCCTTTCACTCACAACATAAACAATACTCACACAGGTTCTTCAACGACTATTAATTAATGGAGAATTACTCCGGAACAAGAGCTCAACACTCGATCAGGTGTTAAGTGACGCATTCAATCGACGAATAAAATGATTAAGACGCAATAAATTTAAAATATAGACGAATAGTTAATTAGATTCATATTTAATCCTAAATTAAAGCATGGTAGAGATTACTACACAATAAAGTGCTAAACCAATATCAACTCTATCGGAGAAGTACATTTCATAAAATGTACCCATTGCTCTTGGGATCGTTTTTGAAGTAAAACTTAGGACATATTGACAATATTACATAACGAAATATGTTTCAAAATATGTAATATAACGAAAATATGTTTCCAGAATGGCAATCGTAAGTTGCATCCATCGCAATGAATTTTTTGTTTATGCGGATGTGGTGGAAAATATATAAAACCGAAAATCACTAAAAATAGACAAGTAGAACCAGTAAAAACAGACAGATAAAAGGGGAGCTTTATATTAAGCTAAACAATTTTATTGACAATGAAACTTGTGTTTTTCTCGAGTAACAAAATAGACTAGCTATTAAGGCACGAATAAAATTTGGTGGTTGACATTAAGGTTTACATATATTATGCCAATCACGAACCAGAACACACTTCTCACAATTCCCATTCATCCAAAACAAAATTAAACATTAATTGGTGCGAGCGGTATGGGATATTGTGTGAACATGCTGAAATTTACATTACAGAAGTAAAGTAGTTATTTGTTACTTTAAACATTTTCTGTACCTTTTCGTGTAGTTCTTATTTAGTTAAAAGCAAAGATGCAAGTGCACCTACATTTGCAACCGATCGCGCTTTTACAATATACGCTCTCTCAACGATTTGAAAACAATTAACCTCACTCTCGCCCAACGTAATGATTCTCAGCGTGATGACGCATGACCTGGGTAACGTGATTCATTTGAAGTGACACCATTTCACGTGCACTTAGTTCATTCCCTGTTCAGGGAATCTTCCAGGTCATAGCACTTCCGTCTACCTTGGCTAAGGACTATTAATTCTCCTCCAGATTGCGATTGGACTAGACCAAGCTAACTTAAAATCAAAAATCATAACATCCTCTCGATTCAAACCATTCGTCCCCCCGGTCACAGACACTGCAGCAACATCACGACGGAAAATTCTGAAAATAATTCCCTAGTAGCCTCGCACCGTTAGACCTGAACATCGTTCAAGGTCAATGTAGCATCCTCTCATCACCCGCGATCACGAGGTCATCGACATCCAATGAGTTAATCTCTCGTCAATGAGCCCACCATACCGAATTGAAGAACTCGGGGCGCTAACAAATCTGCTACATCAGCGACCCGAGCGCCTCTGGTAGCAGGACCCCGCAACAACAAACATGGGCGTGTCCTCCCTCCCCCCCCCGTCACAGACCGATGGCATCCGCACGCCACGACACCTGTCCACTCGTCCGAGAACGCTCAATTTATTAATTACAACCGAAACATTTCGCAACCGATACATTATTAGGCTTGCGGCTCTTTTAATTGCGCTCATATTAGGGTAATTGGCTATTAATTTAAAGCGTCGCGTTCCAGCAGTGCGTGCATGGCTCGGGCGTACGCTTCAGCGCGGACCCGGGTGACCCGCTAGCGTGTATCATACGGCCGCAACACAGTTTGTCGCGTCTCTGTAAATCTGCCACAGCGGGGAAAGTACGACCGCCGGCGGTAAATCGCGACGTTGCCACATTGCGCACGCGACGCGTGTGCTCGTTCGTTCCTTGCAGCGAAGGGTGATGCGCCAGGGGTGGGAAAAAAAGCTCCAGCAACGGTGTCAGCCGTAACGCATACGGACTTTTATTCGCAGGGGTACCCAGAATGGGGCCGCTGTAACAACTTGCCAAATAATCCCATCTTAATTAAGGCCCCATTCTTAATAAAGGCCTCATTCTTTCATTGAAAACAAAAAATACTAATGTAAATCTAAATCTGATGTGATGAAGCCTTGTGGATAAGAACTATTCCATTTTCAAAACCTTAAACACAAACGACAACTACTGCAGAAATTTTCAGAAAATATTGCTGTTGGTACTTGGGTGGCCAAATTAATTTAAATTTGGTGCCACGCTTGGAACACCTCAGTTTCGCTACTCTCAAACTCTACCGCGCTCACACAAACGCTTTACCCAATTGACAAAAACTGCTTGGAAAAATCACCAATAAGTTGCACGACCTCCTTGGCGGCCGCGACAAATGATTTAACCATTGTCAAATTTCCCGGAAACATTTTTTTTCCTCATCAGTCGGGACGAGCTCACATTGTTTGCAAATTAGAGAAGCCGTCACCATTTTTGTAGCGATCGTACCGCAAAGATAAGCAATACGCATATTGGGCGCGTTGAAACTTAATGATACGTTGGCAGCAAAAAAATTATCTTGTATGTTTCTTTGAACAAGCGTTCTGAGATGCGGAACGAAAAAGCACGCAAAAAATGTATTCTTCTATTCAAAACTAAGTAAGCTAAAAAGGGGCTTTATCTGTCGATATTTATATAATTTCCTCCAGTCTTTTAACTATCACAAAAATATTAAAGAAAGCGAGCGAATGCGTTTCGTCTTTCCACGTGTAACTGTGAGTGAATTGCCACATGCGTACACAACGAAAATATTCTACTCCAACATAAATTCCTACAGCGTCCCATGTGTCCCAACTATTCGTATTAACACGTGCAACATTTACATAGCGCTCCACATGAGATTTTGCAATATAATACATAATTATCCGAATATTGTGGTCTTAACCACCAGAGTTTCTGTTTACGTAATCGATACGAAATATGCAGTGCATGTGCTATTTTTACAAAAATACATTCTAAAAGTAGGCTCCAACGTTTGGGAATGAGAATTATGTAAAAACATTGCCTCTTTGTAAGAAATTACAGAACCTGCCTCGCACGTGACTGATGTTAAGTTAATTATGCACCATAATGTTCACAGTCAGCGATTGTATGCGGTGTATTAAGTAACACCTTACCATAATGAGTGTTAAGTCCAGAAAAATACATCACGAAGTAGCTAAGCAACAAAAGTTTTTATTGTTTACTTATTACAAGTCACATATCCCAATCGTACTCACAACAATGCTTTCTATCGTAGTTCCAGAGCATGTTCAATAATATATGCACTGTCATCAAACAGAAACACAATTTATCGAAGCACGGTCAGCGTAGGCAATATCACTATAGCAAATCCACAGTACTCGGAGCTCTACCACAAAATCGTACTAGACCAGACTCAACCAGACTGCCTGCTCCGTCCCTCGATGCTCTTTCTGTACTCCTGGCGATGCCATTACCAGTGAGTCACCTTTACTTGCCGTCCAGGGGCTGCATCCGCTGTCAAGTGAGCCTAAACCGCGCGCGCCGACTTTAAACTACTTTAGGTAAACAAGCTCATCTATTCCTCGTACACATCCTCCTTGCTTCACTCGCAATCTTACATCCTCTCCGCTAAACGCCGAGACCTTCTAGATTCTTTCCGCCTGCGATATCTGTTGTCTGGCGGTTCGAGGGGAGGGGGGGGCTATAGGACCCTTTTAACTTTACTTTATTTGGAAAAATTAAATATTTGTGTTCCAATTATGTAGGTGTGTACTATCATAAATACAGTACATACATAATATACAATATAATAACAAAACATGTTTAATATTTAACAAACGTCTACGATGGCTCTTTCCAAAATGATCGCCTGGTGCTGCCTCTGCATGTTTCTTAGTGTGTGTGTGTGTGTACACGTTTATTCGCACCCCTTGATACCTTATGGATAGTGACCTGGCTTTCTGTGGGTGGTTCGGCTTTCGATTCCCGGCTAGGGCAAGAAGCTAGAGCTTCCTGTTTCGTCGCAGTTTCTATAGCTGCATGACGAAAGAAAGGGAGGTACGTGCAAAACACTAGATACTAGATAGCTGATGGGAATGCCACATGCACTACACATGTGCCCCTTCTTCAAGAGCCAGGCGTGGGATAATCGTTAGCTAGGAAAATGTCGGATGTATTTGAGCCCAAAATACCAAATGTACGCGCACACACATTTTCTGGAAAATTTTCGATTTCGTCGTAGTGTATCATTGCTTTATGTTTTCCAAATAGTGCAAAATATAATCTAAACCACAGAAACGAACCGCAAAACGACGTAGGAAGTTTTTTTTCCTCCCCCCCTCCCAGAGACGTAAGTGGTATTATTCTTTTTCACATGAAATCACGGATGGAATTGAGAAATGAGGTTTGACGCCAAACTTCCATAATAAAAGCGCAGAAAAATAAACATGCAAAATATTATATTCCGTACCAATTACGAAATTAATTTTGAAGGAATGTGTGCATTTTAGTAAATTATAATTATTTAACATCAATATTATTACTTTGATATTGATCTTACAAATAAAATAAATCTAATATGGAAAGAAAATAACATATTTAACAGAGTTGGACGTTTAAACGGTAAAAACCATTCCAAGAACTAAATTTGCTCGTTTGGTACGCAACAGTGATTATGAGGGTATTTTAGCGCATATTTACGTAATGTTAACTCCCGTAATGGATATCACTTTTCTATATTAGTACTTTTTCTATATTACGCAATACAGAGGTGAAATCATGCATGATACGCCGGTTTATCGGACAAAGTGATCGATTTTCAATTACTATTTGCGTATTCTATCAGTTTCAAATACTTTCTGATGGAACCAATAACAGCTTCAAAAATGCCATTTCCATGAAAATTTGACGCAAATTGTTAACTCTTTAAAAAAACTAATGATAAACATAGTGCTCTGAAATTGTCTGACACAGACTGACTCAAAGGAAATCATTATTCGAAACGCGGCAAAGCTACCAAATACAGAATTTAATGGGAACATTTTCCGACAGACTGTTAGGATTTTACATCGCACAAGCTACACAGTTCTTTCAAGGTTTTTACGCTATTATATTAAATTGTTGTATGTTAAATTATTATGTCGTCTCACTATTGTATTAAGTTCACATATACATAAAACATGTCTAAGTATCCGTCTTTAACATATAAAGGGATGTCACATACCAAATTTCAAAACTGACATGCCAAAATCTTAATTTGACACCATTTCGGTGGCGGTGTTCGAAACTTTCAGTGCTCCATCAGGACCGACAATAGACTACTAAAGATTTTGCATACATCCTATCTCTTTCTCCTTGCGGATGATTTAGAGGCAAGGAAGAAAATGAAAATAGCTCTCAAAATGTACTGTTATTTCTGGTGACGTCAACTGCTATGATCAAGAGTCCCATTGGTATAGAGAGTTCTTATCTCCGGAGATGGTGAGTTCCTCCTAGACGGGACGGAGCAATCCGGCTCCGGAACGCAGACACGTTGCGTCGGCGTGCGGGAGATTTCCCACTCCAAGGATCTCCCAGCAGGGCACAGCCCAAGCTGGGAGAAGCTCTAAGCGGCGTGATGCTCTCCCAGCATGCGTGCACATGGGCAAGGGGAGATGCTCGGACACGTTCAGTCGCTACCTGGAGGGGAATTCTACAGGACGGCTGCTCTGATCGGTAGTTTTCCGTAGTTTCTCCGATCAACACCAGGCGAATGACGGAGCAGTACCCTAACAGACCACGGACAGCGCGCGATCTTTCTTTCCTCCTCCTTGCCCTATCCTCACTTTTTACGCACACTTACACTATCGTACACTACACTACCATACATGCCGGGAAGGGACACCTGTCGGGAGCTTAAGAGTTTGTCCTGGCTGGGGCAGTGCCCCGATGGTGGTAGATACCTGGTTGGGGGGAAACCCCGCTAGCCGACGGTAGGTCGGCGTCGGATCACGCCTTCCAGCGGGGGAAGATCACCGCCGCCACCGGAGGAAAAAGCATGCACTACACTTACGGGACGAATGGCCTAGTTTAGTTGACGCGCCCGGAATCACTGACATCCAATCATACTAGCACAAGAAAGAGAACAAGGAAGATAGCTCATGGTCCGTGGCCCGCTTGTAACGGTGCTTTTCCGGCATTCGCCTGGTATTGGAGAAACTCTGCTACATTTCTGAAGGTAAACACTCGTAGTGTAGGAACTTGACGTGTAGTTCGGGCTCGGATCCGTAGTTCCATGTAGAGAAACACCGCCACCACTCGTGTTATAACGTTAACGGAAATAATAACTGCAGTTGTTAGCGCCCGTAAACCCTAAATAATCTTTCACTTACATAAATGGCTGGTACATAGAATGGAAGAGAGCTCGATTTTCATCTAAAGACTGTTTGGAATATTTCAATAATATATTGTGACCAAGAAATTATGAAAAATTAATGTTTCTGTACTAAGATTAGTTTGGAAATTGAAACGATATCTCAAGAAAACTTCTATTCAACATGGTTACATCAAATCATCAGTTGACACGCATGTGGATATGAAAAAAATCAATTGTTAACAAACATAAGTAAGCCAAAAGTAATTTTAATAGTAATACTTCTTGCCAAAATATTCAAAATTAGAAAAAAGTGTCAAATTATACAATTTACGATTGAAATAATTTAGAGACCTAATAATGAAAGTGAAAAAAATCTTGAACCTATATGTAGTATTACCTCAGCACGTAGAGTCAGAATATATAATTAGCGGACCCATCTTATCCAAAAATAGATTGGCAAAAAAGACTGTTATCCCAGTTGTGTCTGTCTATAGGAAACGCTATAAGTTTATACTGTAAGCTGCAATACGTTTATCTCCAAAATTGACAGACAAAAATGGCATTGAAATTGACATTTAAAACGGATATTCGAATTTTGGACTTAACAATACATAAATTCTCTTTTAAGAAAGCTTAAAAAATTGTCACCGGTGACATTTTTGTCCAAAATCAACACCTCATTTATTTCAAACAGTAACATTCATTATATCCAAATTCCCTGAAACCACATTTCGTGACACAATGTCTTTCCGATTCTATTATTTTCATTTGTCTTCATGATTCCGATGGAGGAGGTCGACCTTTAGACATCTCACTTATTTGAATCTATTCTTTATTTGACTATGTTTCAAGTTTGTGAATTTATATATTTTTCTTATAAATTTTTTTTTTTTTGCCTGAGACTACCTTATGATTAGGCCGAAAGGTTGTGCTTTTGATTATAATAAAATATTTCTGGTATAAACGAGTGTTTTGATTTTCTTTAAATATCACTGTCGTACAACATATATTGACTAGCACTGATTGGTTTAAGTGTATTTTTATTTTTCTTAATCTCAAGAATTTATTAGATAGAATTCAAATATTTCGAAAATATTAGAGCAGCTAGGCAGAACAGCGAAATGGTAATCAGTTCAATACTGTGTAAGGTATCAGAATGCCATTGACATTTCCCTAGAAAAAATGTCTGTAATAAAGAGGTACAAACCGATACGCAAATCTCAAAATTTGGAAATGAAGGAAATTGTATTATCATATTACGAATATAGAATTTAGCGAAAAGTAGTATAATCTATGTACTTTTATTTTCCTTATATGTATTTATTGTAAAAACGTGGTTACATTTGTACTATTGCATGTCAACTGTTTAGTACTAAGTGTATGAAACATTAATAAAGCTCTTCTTCCTCTCTCTTTCTCTGCTTTCCCCCCGGCACGTGTCGCGGGAGACCCGTTTTTCCTCGGCTGTTGGTAGACACTGTGTATCTACGCAGTCTAAATATTGGCGCCCCGACCGCTACAGTACCGTGGTGCAAGGAAAAGGGAGGACACACCGAAGCGGGGGAAAAAGATCCAGGTGAAAATATTTACCCCTCCTCTCTGTAAAGTGTTTGCGCTATTTATTAATGTATTATTGCGTGAAGCAATCTAAATAGCGTCCTGGGAAGCCCATGCCTTTGTTACCTGTGTCTACCAGCATTGCATACTTACGATGTGCGTAGCCGCACGTGAAAATTCAGTGAACCTGTTTGTATATTTTTTGAATCCCCTGTTTTTTGTACGTAATTAATTTGGCGGTAGGAAAATGATTCGCTATTTTTCCCCTTATTTTTTTCTTCCCTGAAGCCTAATAGCAACGCTGTGTGGGGTGGGAATGCGTTGGTTTGGAACGCGGTGTGTGTGTCAGTAGGGTACCCACACGTTTCCGGATCGTAAAAGCAAAACGGCTTGGTCCCGACGTGAGGTGTCAGGAGAGGGGACGGAAGGTCGATGGGTGATGGGGTTCAACAGTGAGAGGTAGTGATGGTGGTTGCGGTGCCCTTCATCCTGCGCCCCTTTTTACGCTCTCAGCCTTACAACGAACTTCATACGCATCACTTACCAGCTGTGCTTTTGTATGTGAAAAAATGCATGTGTAGTTGGAAATCTGCCGCTCCGCTCGACTTCGCACATTACAGAGCACATCTTTATGTTGGTATGTTAGAAATATTTCTGTATACTATAACCGATGATCAGAAATGGAGTAAGACAAAGATGCTCCCCTTCACCCCATTTATTCAACTTGTTTGTAGAAGAAGCAATCAAACACATAAAGGACTAACAAAGGGCATATAATTTAATGGTTTAGAAATATACCGTTTAAAATACGCTGATGAAAATGATAAATAGCTTTGCAAGAATTCTGCAAAGGTTCCTCATCAAAATCAACGTAAGGAAGTCTAAATTCATGATATTTGAGACAAAGAGGAATTACACAACAAATAAAATAATGTTAGATACAACAGAAATAGAAAATGTACACAAATTTTGCTATTTAGGATGCAATTTCGCCGAAGACAATATAAGCACAAAGAAATGAGAAAGCATATTACACTAGCAAAGAAGCCGTTCCTTCATAAAATAAGTTTGTTCACATATACCAAACTAAATTTGAATTATTAAAAAGGCATTTCTAAAAAGTTTGATTTGGTGTGTCCCATTACATGGATGTGGAGAATGGACGTTTTTAAAAACAGTCAGGAGTCGTTTAGAAATATCAGACTGATATTATCGCTGCGAGATGTGGTGGTAGCGAAAAATACTGAAGGTTTCCAGGACTCAAAAAATTCAAACAATGCAATTTTAGAAACCATTTGAAATTGGAAATAAAAATTTTTTAGACAAATTTTTAGGCATAACAAATTCTTAAATAGAATTTTGGAATATAAAATAGTTAGGAAAAAGAGGAAAAAGGGAGAGCTAAAATAAAAATTTTGAAACAACTTCAAACCGAATTACAATTCAAAAACTATGCAGATATGAGGACAGTCGAGAACAGAATGCCATAGGGTCAGCGACGAGACACTTTTGGCTTTAAGACGATGGATTATTATAACATAGTACGTAAGGTTTGTCACTCCTCCAATATATTGTTAATTTTATTACTCCTTTGTTAATATGAAAAGTTTAACTACGTTGTATCATGGATACCTTCAAACACGAATGAAGCTGATCTAACGACGAGGTCGGCCTCCGGCGGATCCTGCTACCCCTGACCTATCACAAGCCGTCGCTACGCGTTTCCCGCAACGGCGGCGGCCTGGAGTCAGGCGGTGGCATGCTTCAGTCCGAGAATCGGCACCGTGCGGAGCGGTCAAGATAAGCTCCAAAGTCTTTTCTTTCTCTCCCTTCTATCCTTTCTCCTGAGGTATACACACACATACATGCACTACACTCCCAAACATGACGGGAGCCCAGTCGGAAACTTGACCCAGCTGGTCGGTCCCCACTGGGAAAGATCCGTGGAGAGGGGAAATACCTCGCAACAGGACGTGCAAGTCGTCGCCGGCTCTTAACATCATGCGATCTAGGAACGCTGCCACCTCCCCGGATAAAATTTACTACACCAACGAGACTTATGACCATAGTAGTGGACATGTCCAGAAACCAATCCAGAAATGAGTAACGAATTTGGGAGGGAACGATCAAGATGGAGGGTGGCTTGTGTTTTACACAGAAGAACGAAGAAAAGGTAAAAAGAGAAAGAAAAAAAACGACAAAATTGAGATGTAACAACGGTCTTGATGAAGCAGGGAGGGCGCAACTATTCACCCGAACACTGAGGAAATATTTGACACAAAAATGACTTATCTTAAATATAAAATACAAAAGAATATTTGAATTCATACAGCAGTGCTGAAAATGTTGTACGTGCTTGAAAGGACTTGAAAAGGAGGTGCGATGGAGCTGGAAAAGTTACGACAAGCCCGGAAAGCCTAGAGGAAGGTCAAGTGCAGGATGACAAAAAAAATCAGAAAATAGTGAAGAAGTTATTTTAAAAGTGGCAAAAAAGTAAAGTGCGATAAAGAAAGATATGAATCGAGGCAAGGAAGGTTCAGTATATGAAGTTATTTTAAAAGTGGCAAAAAAGTAAAGTGCGATAAAGAAAGCTATGAATCGAGGCAAGGAAGGTTCAGTATGTGTGAGAAATAGAGGGACACAAGATAAATGTGCACGAAACACAGGGTTTGAATAAAAATTGAACATTGCAGAAAAACGGGGACAAGGAGTAGCTCAGATTTAAGCATGAAGTAATTGTAAGGAAGTGGGATTATAAGAAACAGAATCAAGGAAAAGTAAATACTGAGAAGGGGACAGAGAGGAAATGGAATAGGTAATGGGGCCAAAATAATTGAAGCAATAACTTAGAAATAGATAATAATGAACCGTGAGCAAAAAGTACACTATTATATGCTCACTAAACACGATTTACACGACTATATTACAAGAAAAATATGTAGTCAATAGGAAAATTTTAAAAATATAGCGAGAGAATATGGGGTTGAGACTCAGGCAGGGAAGAAAAGTGAGTGTGAGCAAGAGTTAATAAAAAGAAAAGAAACTATTCCGTAATAAAAATTAGCTACATATGTACGTAAATAGTAATGTCGAGGCAGTTATGGAGGAAGAGAGAGAGACGAGACGAGAGAGACGATGATGAGAGAGAGACCAGAGACAGAGACACCGACAGACAGACCAGACAGAGAGACAGACAGACAGACATCGCAATGATGTGGAATGCGTAAAGTCCACGAGGTGAATGCCAAAGCGGGTACGGTGAGCACACAAAAGCTGGCGAAGGAAGCTCCGTGAAAAGGGGCGTAACTCTGCGCGGGGTGGACGGGTTTGGACTGCGGCCCCTCTAGTGGAGCCACCTCCTGTCGGCCATGCAAGCCCTCGGTAATTTGGTATTCAAACAGCGTCAGGTTGCTTAAATACCACGGGGAGAGGAGGGCCGGGAAGTGTCGGTTTCAGAGAGGGAGCGCTTGGCAATGCGGCGGAGTCAGTGGCGGCATCGATATGTCGCTTCGCGACCGTTTCCATGGGGAGAGAATACGAGGACAATGCTCTGGTAAGAAGTGGCGGTTAGTGAATCGTCTTAGTTTTGGCAGTGAAAGGAGACACTCTTAAAACAGTGGTCATTTCTTGCACGATTGAATACTTGGAGGGGATTCAAGCTTCGGGGATACATGAATAATTAAAAAACAATACTAAAAAAATATCAGTGTTAAGGCGCCGAAAATCTCTGTTCTATGGTGTGGTAGAGCTGAAATCGTGTTACTGGATTTTCTGAAAATCGCCTTCCTCATTCATTCAATACAGAGTTTTGAAAATAAAACAAGAAAATTGAGAATAACAGTATTCAATGGTGTTAAAATCTGATTTCCAACCTTAAGAATTTCAAAAAATATCACGTGTTATAGGCTTATTTGCGCGTTTTCTAACTTAGGAGTCGTCATCCTTATGAATTTTACTGCATTTTGGCATCCATTCAACCTGGTCACGTGTGAAGTGAATTTAAAAAAAACAACGTAGTTTCCACATATAAGAGCGACGAGATATGCACGTATGTCTAACGCTTGCACGCTGCGATTAGCTATACAGCTGATTCTGCAGTTGATTTGTAACAATGAGTGCTAATAGGACCTTTCATAGACAAATGGCTATTTTTCTCGGAAAAGCGACAATTGGAAAATCGGTGAGAGTGCTTGCTCCAGTTTGGGAATGGTTTCACCGCGCTCTCGTAGCCATGGAAAGCGGTTTAGAAGCGTTTATTATTATTATTATTATTATTATTATTATTATTATTATTATTTTTCAGCACTGAAGTTGGTGGATTTTGTAAAAAAATTAAAACAATCTCGGAGGCGCGGCGTCAGAAATGTACACCAAAGAAAGGCTATAAATGTTTCTACTTTTGTTTAGGTGCCAAATTGGACTTATATTCGACGCTTATGTGTAGATAGTGATAAAAGAGCTCTCTTTTTTAAAGATCAAGACGTATTCAAATTCCTACAGGGATGTATTGTTTATTTTTTCGATGATGCTTATGAAGTTGAGAATACCAGTCCGAGAATGGATTGTCAAAGATTAAAAGTATGACGTCTACCATGCGTATCAACTGTTTATATTTATTATTTTTCATTTGTGTCAACATCGTTATAAACTGTGTCCCATGATTCCTTCAGGAAGTAGTCCGTAAATAATTTTATGTTTACTTTAGTTAATGCTCTGCACATGCGTTAATAATTTGTGTCAGTGTTCACGTTATTAGTAATTGTAAGAATTTGTGCATCATGGTCACTGTAACCTAGATTAGTAGCTTTTATTTCATATCTAGTTGTCATTTTGTTAAATATAATTTTATCTATTAATTTTTGTGATGTAAATGTATTCCGTGTAGGTACATTCACTGTAATATCTAAATTAAAATAATGCAGTAAATTGAGAAACTGCTCTTTTTCGTGGGATTCACTCAGAAAATCAATATTGAAATCTCCACATATAACAATGGATTTAAAAGATAGATTACTAATTTTGTTCAGTTATCTCTAGATTTTCTAAGAAAATGAAATAATCTAGAAAATCTAGAGATATCTGATGAACCGAATATACATAATCCGTACGTGTGCTATTCTAAGGGCAATACATCATTTGGCAACAGGTCATTTCCATCATTTACTTTTATTCTTTAGCCTACCATACAATTACGTATTTCTAATCATACGTATTCATAATTGTTAGTGATAGCAAAAAATGTAAAGTTTTGAGACAGCTCATGTAACCTCGTTAGGTAAGTTAACATGTATGTGCGAATGCGAATTTTAAGTTCAGAATAATAAGTCCAAAAATTTAGTGTGAAAATTAAGATTGTGACGCATATTATCCTCATCAAAGTACGAGGAAGCAATTTTATATAAAGAGACCGTGGGCAGGTCAATAGCCAAAAGCACATGGCAATCTGCCAAATTCGGATATCATTTCTTTCTTTCGATTAGCATGTACTAATTCTAATACCTATTCAGAATTATTAGCCACATAAAGCAACAACACAGGACCTTCCAAAGCGTCGCTAATGAAAGGGAAGTGATTTTTTTTCGCTGTGTGACTAACACTCTTTGTCGAAAAGTTTTGACACTATTACCTGAAAGTAATGTTGCGATCAGTGCTTCCCAAGCGCACGACGGAAAAAAACAAAGCGTTGTGCTGAAGATGTGAGATGACACACGGTGCATTCACCATCAGATAAATAGTATCTATCTTGTATTGTAACATATACTGCGTCGCGAATTTCAAACAAAAGTATCGAAATTCCTGTAGTCTGTGGGTGCTACATCGTTTCCCTTTGAAATTAAAAAGAAGTCATATGAACAGTTGCAAAAATGGAAAGAGTAACGTGCAAATAAAAGTTTTTGCATAATAAATAACTGCAAAAAATAGTTTTACGAGGTGTATTACATACATTTCTGACTTCATTAATGTCTAGTTACGATACAAAGAATGCAATTGTGTCACAATTGAACATTTTCGTTCTTTATTTCGAGGTAGTTTTAACAATTTCAACCACATTTTTCTCATCCCCTACCAACAGTCGCTTCCATTAAACCAGTGTCGCTGGAAACCCAAAAACCTAGGTCATGACTTTCAACTCCACATCAACTGACGCCTGCATCTAGCAAACAAATCTGTTGCAAACACCAAAAATATGCAGATAACGCATACAAATATATTGACTCGTGTAATTTCCTCAAGGGAAATGGGCAGGACGCCATAAAATGGCGGTGGATGTTCGTTCAACTTTATACCACTGGTTGGTTTATGATCGGAATCATTTAACATTTCTCGTTATACGGCTGGTGACATTTCCAGGATACCGCATACAGTATCTCCCTCAAACAAAACGACGAACTTGCAATTTCTAGTGGTAAATGGATCACTTTTTAATACATATGGATATTAACATTTGATTTTCAATTTCAAACTACGTAGAGAAAATCCTCGGTGTTTCTAACGTAGCAACTATAATTTAAGAGCTGAATTTCTATCATATTACAGATTGTTACCTAATTGTTCTACGATACGAACCGTACATGACTTCCCTCCTGAGCATCTGGTGGGATATGAACCTACACATGTTAAAGAGTATTTATTTTTAGTTCCATCTTGGAGATAAATATGGGAACAAGATTTTCATTTTTGACCAATAAATGGTTGCGGAAAGCAATGATGACAAGTGGATTCAAATCGGAGGTTTTCATTTTAGTAGCAAAATATGAGAGAATGATAAAATATGGAATATTTTGTGACTGTAACCGACCGTTGATACCGTCAACTGGTTCGGACACCGTAGGATTGACATGAGGTCGTAGAATGTCCGTAATCTTAACAAAATTACAGGTAAATTACGTAGCCAATTGTGTATGTTTCTACACTTGAAACCAGAGCGTAAACTACGATGAAAACACCCAAACCATTTGAGGTGGGATAATGCGCAGTGGCAGAACAATTTGTTATAAAAATAATATTATAAAATTTAGTATTAAACTTACATTTTTGGATATATGTGTGGACAAAACAATATGTCTAAAAATGTAAATTTCATTAAGTGGCAATTCATAAAAGCCAGGGGAAAACATTACGATACTCCACAGAAAGTTTAGACGTAATATATACACACAAACACACACACATTATATATATATATATATATATATATATATATATATATATACACATATTATATATATATATATACACAGGTTTATATTTTGTAAATTTTCATCGTAGGAAAGAAAGTGAAATAGACCAGAGGCTTGGGGGGCGGGAGCCCCTAATGTTTAACGCGCGTAACTCAGAAGTTACGAATATCTATAATCAGTTCTAGTACTTTGCTATGAAGATATATATGTACATCGGCCTTTGGATAGGTGAATAGCTATTATCTTCGCTATGAAGCCTCAGTTGTCAATAAAAAGGTCGACGTCATCCCTGGCTGGGCTCTAATGTGGTCACCGTCGTAATCGCCGCCGCTACGACAGCTAATTGTATAACTCAGAACTAGCCTTACTTAGCGTTCAAGTAGAAGAAATGTTCAAACCCTTGCATAATTAAATTTGATGTTAAATGTATTTGTTTTCTGAAAATTCACTAACTAAATATCCTCAACCTTCAACAATTGTGACTAGGATGGTTATGCAATTTGAATTGGATATCCAGTTAGACTGAAGTTACGAAGTATAACACGTATCTTCATCGAAAACTTCATTTTTATTTGTGGTTTCGTGTATTTTATGATAGCATCAATTGGATACCGTGTTGCTGTAAACCGACAACAAACGCAACAGAAAGCAGCTGAATTCCAAAACATCAACAGGCATATCCAACTTCCACAACATCAATACGTTGCCGCTACACTTGCTGCCCAGCAACAGCAACACATGCATGACGAAAGAATCGGTTCGCATCGATTCAGGCCTTCCTGGGTAAAGGTAACTGTGGAGGTAACTAAGAGACCTTCTCTGTGAAAAGGTAAGAGAGGAAAATACTGCATTGTCTTGCATGTTCTGGTGAATAACTGTATCGATTGATAAGAAATTGTGCGATGTCTTTGTCCCTGCTTCTTTTTCGTGTTTTCTATATTAAAAACCAGGCTCAGAGTAACTTTGTATAACGATCAAGATCTATTTAGAATGTAAACTTTATTAAGCAGAATCTATGATTAGTTCTGCAATAACGTAAAGTACATCATATCATCTCGTACATGTTGCGAAACTTCAAAAAAATAACTCGTTCTTATATCAGTTTTCAGAAGAAATTTGTATGCTTTAAATCATTCAGAATACGGCATATGCCAAAGAAGTAGATTAAACAGTAAAAGTAACACAAATTCATCCGTAACTACAAAAGTCGTGTCGAAAAGTTTTGCCACCATCGGGACTCGAAACCTATGATTCTTGCGTTTAAGAGACATTGCAGTCAGTGCAGCAACATTGGTTGAGAGCATAAGCCACTCAAGCTGTTGTGATGTTCAAACTCGTGTTAAGAATGCCCGATGGAAAAAAAAAAGCGAATTAAAATCTTTGAAGATCAGTGTATCTACTATTGAAGACAACATCAATTTATATTCTCAAGCCATATCATTACCGAAATTCAAATCTCTTTTAGAAGAATTATCAGATATATTGAAGAAAGCCATAGGAACCAGCAAAAGTTCTATTGCTCATTTGGAAGTACGGAAAGATATTCATCCTAAATTCTTCAAGGCACGTTTAGCTCCATATGCTCTACAGGAAATTTAAGGAGATATAATTAACATTGGTAGATCGACAAATTTTCATACCAATTTCTACTTGTTATGGGAATATGCCTTTAGTTTCCATTTAAAACCGAATAGCAAGCTACGAAATAGTGGGAATTACAAATAAAATAAAAATTCAGAATTACTAATCGACTAAAACCGGAAGTGGATTGGAGTCGGAATCACAGGGTCTACGTTTGTCTGACATTAAAACGGAGATATACATCACAACAAAATACGAAGATCAAGTAACCAAACGCAGTAATCACGCGCCAATTGATTGTATAAACTAACCAAACGGGAAACATTAAATTAAAAAAAGATGTACCAAAACATTTAAAAAGAGCTATTCAGAGGCTGCGTAGCGAAAACGTAATAAAAATAAGAACTACAATAAATAGAAAAGATGCTGCAAGTGTCAATCAAGGTGAAAGGCAATTGTCCCCTATTTTATTTAATATATTTTAAAATAATTTTAATAATTGGCGAGTCTTACTCTCGTGGTATTTTTGTTCACATTGTAATTTTCCAGTAATAATGTATCCAGTTTTGTTGCAATCGCATTGTTATTTTCATTGAAGAGTTAAGCTGGAAAACGAACACTCACATATACACATCTATCATTTGTTTGTATATTAATATTTTAGACAATGTGTACATTTGTGAGGCAACGTTTCCACCAGTGAGGTAAATAACAGTATTAGTTGTTATAGTGCCAATATTTAGTATAGATTGATTATGATAGCACATGTGGATTTTTTAACATATTTTGAATTCATGAAAACAAATTGAAAAGCTGTAGCTGGTGGCTCGGTAGTTTTGAAGAAAAATATTTTATGCAGACGTTGTAGGAACTTTTATTCTCTTTAAAATTCCATTTTGTATTAAATTATATGGACATGGTCAATTTTCTGGTGAAGAAGGTATAGTCAACACCATATTCATATTTTCAGCTGCCCTTTCATCATATAGTCATACACTAATATAATTTTATCTTATATTTTCCTAATTTGATCAGCTTTATTATGATGAATTTCCAAACTTTTGACCATTTCAGGTTTGATACGTTTTGAACATCTTGTATTGCTTCTGGGGATTTTGAGAAAATCATAAATCAATTCCCATTTACTTAGTTGACTCGTTCGATTAACATTTGTGCAGAACACATGTGCAGAACACTTGTGCAGAACAATATAAATGTAGATAATGTTGAATTGTGTCTTCCGGTGGAGTAATAAGAGCATAGGTTACGACTTTCTCTTTTACTCTATAGTCATACATTCACCACCACTGGTGAGTTTGGCAGATTTTAAATCTCTTTAATTTCTGATGTGGAGTTCGTTTCCCCGAGAGAAGATAAAGTTAGTTTGGTTTATATTTTGGTATCATCCAAGGGGAAATATTACGTATTCTTTTCTTTTCTGTGGGTGATTTCTGAATCCCACGTTCTTGCATATGTCTATCCTTATATATACAGGAATGTATCTACTCTTCTTTGTTCGATTTAATACGAGTGGATGAAGCGGCTTTGATGGTGTATTTCAACATTAATAAATGTCTGCGGTTACAAGTTTGGTTTCTTGGATTTCAATGAGAATGCTTGTAATGTGTCTAGGGAGGAAGCCTCTAGCAACAATTCTTAAGCCCCGGTAATGTAAAACTTCCAGTTCTCTAAGATAATTCCTACCATCGGTCACAGATTACCGAGTCATAATATATTTTATCTTGCATTATGGTCTTATATGTAAATAACAAATAGTTATATGCACATCAGTGATTATGTGAATGGCATTTCAATATGTTTACATTTTTTTTAAAAATTCTTGTGTTAAATGGTGTTTTTACGTCATCTTCGAGTCGAAGTGCATGATCACCAGGTGTGAGAGTTGGCATATTAACTTCATTGTTCTTGGGTGTTTTCTTTTTTTCTTTGTTTCAGATAATGTTCTCAGGTAAGCATTCATATAGTATATTTAAGGAATATTGTTTGATTTCCTGACACGAGGGCATAAGTATTCGTTTATGGAAAACGGTAATATCTGCGAGTGTTTTGGTAAACACTGGACCTTCAATATGAGGGCTGTTCAAAATATCGCGGACTGACGTCATGAAACACAATGTACTTTACTTACAAGTTAGATGTCTCAAAGTACTCTCCTCCCCAATTCAAATACTTTTCCCAACAGTGTTTCCACTTGTTTATACCGCCCTGGTACGCTTGTTTTGTAACGTTCTTCAGCTCCTTCGTCTCATTAGCCATAATCTCGGGAATCAACTCATTTCTTTTTCCTGTCAAGGATCTTTTGAGTTTGGGGAACAAGAAAAGGGATACAAGGAAAAAGATATGATGACTAGATAATAGAGTAGAACAGTGATTAAGTTGCCAAACACGCACGAGTACTGAGGGGTGAATGGGCTGGAATTTTCTCATGATGGAAACAACATTCGCCACTTCTTTACATTTCTGGCCTTCTACGATGGACGGCGACCCTCAGACGTTTCAGAACTTCAATATATTAATTTTGGTTCACCGTGGAGACCTCTGAGAAATACGCGTGAACAACACCCTTAGCATAAAAAACTATCAGCATCATCTTGACCTTCGTCCAAAGTTGACGGGCTTTTTTGGGTCCGGGGACGTTTCACTCGTCCACTGGGACGATTGAACCTTTGTTTCAATGTCATAAAAATAAATCCATGATTCATCACGGGTTATGATCTTTGTCAAGAATATTTTTATCTTCTCAACGATCAAGCTGTTCCTGACAAAGCTAGACACGATGAGCTGTTTGTTCCTCCGACATCAGGAGTGGCACAAATTTCAAATCAGCGCGGTGCATCTTCAATTCTAAGTCGAATCTCGTGACGTGACAAAACCACGTAGCTAATAAACAAATAAAGATATTAAAAATCTGAATTGGCGTCATAATCGGCAGATCTGAACAAACGTAGGGCCATCAAGCGGATTTCTTTGGATTCAACTGGAGACGCGCAAATCGAACAGTCCGCGTATTGTTTGAACAAACTATGTATCATTAATTGCTATAATAAACAATGTGACGTTCATAATAGATCCTCGAGGTTCTCCGATTTATTTTTTTCTTAAGAAAAGTAACTTCTCAATCTATCTGTCATAATACAGTTTTTCGTAAAGCCTTTAATGAACAGAAACATATTTCCTTTAATTCCATTTTGCTGTAAGTTTCTTAGGATTCCGTGTATCCACACCATATCGTAAGCATTTTCAGTGATGATTGCTAAAAATGTTAGTTATTAGAAAAAGGCTTCTTCTGTATGCGAATCATTACTTCTTACATGGAGTAAGGTTGAATGATTTGATATGATTGTTGAATAAATTATTTCTGAAATATAAAAAACAACCTCCTCGTCTTTTGATTAGCTTCCCCAGGTTTTTGTACTATAGCTACTATTGCACTTCTCCATAGTTTCGGAAACACGTTCTTTGTCCAGATTAAACTGAATATTTTCAGAAGAGCTTCATTACTTTGGTCAAATATTAGATGGAAATATTGGAGATGTATGTACTAAAAAGATTAGAAATATTCAGATGGATCTTTTTACTACATAAATATCAGTGGCACTGACCTGCATACTCCCTGGAAAGTTGTTTTAGGAGGAATTATCACACCACAATATTCAGCACCCATGCTCTACGCTGAGAGAGTTCTACTTCTATGAGTTCTGCTCGTATCCAGAAACGAAGGCGTCGGACTCGAGACTTGACAACGATCTCGTGAAAAAGAAAAGATATCCAGAAAATATTTGTTATGTTGAATTCCTGAGAAACGAGACATTCATACTTTGTCTCACAAGGGGAAATTGGAAGCCATTAGTCAACTCTTACTACATGCACTTTGCGAGGAATAATGAAAAGAAGAAAAGACATCAGCAAAACTTGTGTACAGTTCTTGCGCACTTAGACGATAAATATTCCCTAATACAGATAAGAGCCAGTACCCGTCCTGCATATCTCACAATACACCACCGCAGGATATGGCGATGACCACGCAACGAGAAAACATCCCATGCGTCGAGTTCATAAGCTCGTAGAAGATAGACCGTCTTACAAGAAATCCCATTACACAATTCTTATTAAATGTACTCACTGAAGAATGTCGGGAAGAAGAAAACATTTCCAAAATACCTGAGGAGAAGATTTTATTTCACTTAGAAGATTGATACTTTGTCAACTTGTAAATTTGCACCCATTACTCAAGACCCACTCTATGAACTCACCGTTGGCAAAAAGATAGGCATTCACAAAATATCTTATATGTAACGCTGCTAATTTCGATATAAATACTCCTTGTCATAGTGGAATTCCATTCCTCAAGTTTCGCTACATGCACACATCGATAAATCAAGCGAGGAAATGGCAACCGCAAACATCTGAAGTGTAGAGTTCCTGCGCACCGCGAAGATACATCATATTGCAGGGTAAACTTGCATACACGCTGCAAGATACGTTTTATGCACTCACCGGTTGATCACAGGAAGAAGCAAAGGTATTGGCAAAGCATTTTGTGCGATGAGTTCCTCCGCACTTCGACGATAAATACACTGTATTACAGCATAGACCCTTTACTCATTCGGCAAGTCGTACTTTGTGTACTCACCGATGGATCTCGTAAAGAAATAAAGGCAACCGTAAAACATCTTATGTGTCGAGTTTCTGCGCACTTTGACGATAAATACTCCATATTAGAGGGTAGATCCTGCATCCATTCTGAACGTCTCACTCTATGCACTCACAAATAAATTTCGTAAAAAGGAAAAGACATCAGCAATATATCTTATATGTAAAGTTTCTGCACACTTCGACATACACGAACATTCTCAAAGGGGGATCCTACACCCATTCTTCAAGTCTCATTCTACGCACTCATAGATGTATTTCGTAAAGAAGAACACGCATCGGCAAAACATTAGGCGTGTAGATTTTCTTCGCACTTCGACGGTGAATACTCCGCATTATCGGGTATATCCTGCACTCATTCTGAATCTCTCACTCCATGCAGTCATTGACGACGTAGGTAGGAAAAGCATCCACAAAACTTGTAATAAGTAGAGTATATGCGCACTTCGACAATACATATTTCGTATTACAGGGTAGACCCCGCACACAGTCACACTCTATGCACCAACTGATTAATCCAGGGAAGATGAAAGTTTTAGCAAAGCATTGCATGTGTAGAGTTTCTGAGTACTTTGACGATACAACTCCGTCATATAAGGAATCTTGCATCCAATATTCGGGTTTTACGACTTTCGCAAAACATAATATGTAGAGTTTCTTTGCCTTTCAACGATATATACGGTTACAGGATACGCATTAAGATTATATATACGGGTACGCATCACAGCGTAGATACTGCCCTCATTCTGAAACTCTTAGTCTATGCGATCATTGCTGAATCTCGGGAAGAAAAAATTGCATGCGGTAAACATCTTACTTGTAGAATATATCTGCATTTAGACGATAAATATATCCTCTTACAAAAAATCCTGTACATAGCTATGCACTCACATTGTATGCACATTATATGCACTCACTGATAGATCTCGTAAAGAAGAAAAATGACCCACATAATATCAGTATTAAAGGGTAGATATTGTACCCTTTCTGAAAGTCACTCTCTATGCGATCATTGATAAATCTTGGGAAGAAGAAATGGAGTCCGCAAAACATCTTTGTGTAGGAGTTCTCCGCACTTAAGACGATAATTAAACCCCCTTACAAGGAAATCAGTATCCATTGTCATAACTAACTCTATTCACTCATCAATGGATCTCGTTAATAAAAAAAGACATCCAAAAATTTCAGATGTGGCACACTTCTGCATTCTTGAATAATTGATGATAATCCATTTTATGTAAGGATCTACTCTCAAAATCTCACTACAAGGATCTCTGGAAGAATAAAAGGCATTCGCAAAACTCCTGATACTTACTGCACACTTCGACGATTTACATTTCATCCTACGAAGAATTGCGCACCCTTATGTAAGTCTCAAGCTATGCACTCACTGATGACTCTCGATAAGAAAAAAAGGCATTTCATAAACATTGTACATGTTAAGTTTTTTGCTCACTACGACAATACTTCGTTTTACAGAGTAGAGCCCGTACACCGTCACACTCGTATAATACTAAAACTCGAAAATATTGATCTAGGGAAGATGCAAGGCATTAGCAAAAGTTTCCATGTGTAGACTTTCTGCACACTTCAATGATAAATACATAGAATTACAGAATAGTCCGTTTACCCATTCTGCTTGCCTTAATCTATGCACTGACCGGCGGATCTCGTTAAGATGAAAATGCACTCACAAAATAACTTCGACAATAAATAATCCGTGTTTCAAGCTGCAACCAACATTCATATTGAAAGTCTCATTGTATGCCCTCATTTGTGGATCGGAGGCATACGTACATGTTATGTCTATAGTTTCTGCGTATTTCGACATTGCAATCTTAGCTTTACAAGGAGTTATGCATTCGTTATTTCAGTCTCACTACATCCAATTACAGATACACCTCGGAAAGAATGTCTGAGTTTCGTACAACATCTGATGTATCGAGTTTCTTCACACTTTGACAATATTCAGGGGTACAGAGTACGCCTGTAGGGGAGGGTAGATCGTGCATCCTTTCTGAATGGCTCACGCTATGCACCACTGCTTAGATCTCGTGAAGAAGAAAAAACATCCGAAAAACATCTGAGATGTAAAGTTTCAGAGCACTTCGGCAATTGGTACTCCGTCCCACACCAATTGCTCACGCCTCACTCTATTCACGCATCCATGGATCTCATACAGGAGAATACACATCAGTAGAACATAAAACGTGTTCTTCGCACTGCGACAATAAATTCTCCGTATTAAAGGGTATATTATACATTCATTCCGAAATTCTTTCTTAATGAAAAAAAACAGTCATCAGGAAAAATTGAAATGTGCAACATTTCCGCCTATTTTCATTCTTAATCCGTCTCAGGAGAGGATCCACTTCTCACTCTGCGCTCATCGAAGGATGACGGAAATAAAAGATATCCGCCAAAGACCAGAGATGTAGAGTTTCTGCGCCCTTTGATGATAAATACATAGTATTATGGTGCAGACCCTGCACCTATTCTGAAGCTTTATACTGTGCACTCTCTTTTGTCTCGTATGTTGAAGATACATATGTAATAATTCTGACGTTCAGAATTCCTTCGCACTGAGAAAATAAATACTTGATCACACTGTGTAATCTGTACCCATTCCTCAAGTTTCACTCTATGCAATCAGATTTTGTGAAGAAGATGAAAAGTCATTTCGAAAATATGTTGTTGTTTTTTTAGTTTTCTCGCATTTCCACGATAAATACTCGATAAGGTTTTCAGGGTAGACGTGGGCCCCGTTTTAAGTGTCATTCTATGCTCTTCGACAATCAATTCTCTATGTTTAAGGAAATACACTGATTCTTTACAGTAAGTCTCATCGTATGTGTAGAGCGTACGCAGTCTATTAATAACGTCTTACTGGAAATCCTGATCCTTTTATTCAAGTCTCACTACGTGCATTTCACGAAGTATTTCGTGAAATGGAAAGGCTTCTGTAGTACATCTGATGTGAATGTACCAGCGCCCCTCGATGATATTTTTTTAAGGGGATCCTTCACCCATTCCTCACGTCCCACGCTATGAACTCATCTATGAATCTCATAAATAACAAAGGGAATGCGTAAATCTTCAAATATGTAAAGTTTCTGAACTCTTCAACAGTTTATACTCCGTCTCAAAGGAGAAGCACGAACATTCCGAAAGTCTCCCTCTGGACTCATCGATTGATTTCGCATATCGAGAATACATCCACGATACATTTCAGCGCCCTTCTTCTACGCCCTTCGACCAAAATAATTACTAAGGGAGTAACCCTTACACCTATTTTGAAAGTCTTCTTACACGAAATCAACGATAAATCTCAGGAAGAAGAGAGGGCATCCACAAAAAACGTTGTGGTGTAGAGTACCCGCTAACTTGAAATGTGCTACGCCTTCATTCACATATTCTGCTAGTTTCACACCACACATTAACCAATCCCGTAAAAAGGAAAATGATTCCACAGAGCATGGGTAGAGTTCCGGCGCACTTACACGATAAATAGAACATTTTACAAGGAAACCTGCCCCCATTGCCACGTCCCACCCTTTACACTAATGAATAGATGTCGCAAAGAAGAAAACGCTCATGCAAAGCATGAGTTGAATCAAGTTTCTCAACACTTCGACAATTAACTCCCCGTCTCACCCACTCCTTAAACCTCCCACTATGCACTCGTTTATGTCGTTTCTGACATTTCGACGATTAATATTCTGTGATAGAGGGCAGATCCTCCATCCATTCTTAAAGTCCAACTCTATGCGCCCATGATAGGTCTCTGAATAAGGCATCCACAGAAGATCTGAGGTGTAGCGGTTCTGCGCACTTTGTCTACTTTGTAGCGGTTCTGCGCACTTTGACTACTTTACCTAGCAAAGAATTTCGCATCCATTATTCAAGCTTCACTCTATGTACTCCCCATTATATCTCGGAAAGAATAGACGGCTTTCGGAAAGCATCATTCGTGGAGAGCTTCTTCACACTTCGACAATATATAAGAGTACCTTTACATGGTAGATCCGGCACCCTTCTGACAGTCTCACTATGCACCACTACATGGATCTCGCGCAGAAGAAACGGCATTCGAAACACATCTGATACGTAAAGTTTCTGAGGAGTTAAACTCATAATACGCAGCCTTATAGGAGACCCGACACCCAGTCTCAAGACTCATTACTCTACATACGCATCTCTAAATACTCCGCATTGCAGGGTAGATCCTGCAGCTATTCTGAATGTCTCAGTCTATGTGATTATTGATGAATCATAGGAAGAAAAGGCATCCGCAAAACATCTCCCCTGTTGAATTCCTACAACCATCAACAATGCACACTTGGTGCATTCATCATTCAAGTCTCATTCCATGTACTCACAGATATATCGAGAAAAGAAGATATATAGAGATATAAACAAGACTTCGCACTATAGAATTTTACGCACTTCGTCAATATACTTATCATTTCAGGGTATGTCCTGCACCCATATTGCAAGAATCATTCTGTTCACTCACCCATGGACCTCGTAAAGAAGAAAAGGCTTCCGAATAATATCGGAGGTGTAATGTTTCTGCGCACTTCGTCAAGTAATATTCCGACTCAAAGGGGATTCTACTACCACTGGTCAAGTTTTACTCTGTGCACTCGTCGATATATCTGGTACAGAAAGAAAAGCACTCCCTAAAAATATAGACGTATAGAAATAATTCAAGAAGTTTTCATTTCCAACAGTATTGTACAAATTGTTTTGTATTGTACAAATACTGTTGACAATAACAAGGCCTTGAATTATTTCATTTTACACGCCAATTACAACTCACAGGAAAACGAATAGACGTGTAGTATTTCTTCACACTTCGACGATAAATACTCCGTATTACAGGGTAGATCCTGCACCCATTCTGAAAGTTTTACTCTATGCAAAAGAAGAATAGCTATCCCCAAAATTCAAGGTGAAAACTTTCTGTCTATTTCGATAATACATAATAAAGCGTCTTACGGGAGGACTCATTTCGCATATCCCACTCTCTGCACTCATCGATGAATCTCAAAAAGAAGGCAAGGCATCCATAAAGCTTAAGATGTGCAAAGTTTCTGTACTCTCTGACAATTAATACTCCGTCTCATGGGCGAAACCCCGACCATTCGTGAAGACTCACTCTGCACTCAAAGATTGAACTCTACAACAAGAAACGCTATCCGACAAATAATTCAGGTATAGACTTTCTGCGCTCTTGGACTATATATACTCAGGATAGACCCTTCACCTCTTCTGCAAGACTTTCTCTGCACACTCAACGATGGATCTGGAGAAGACGAAATGTCATTCGCAATCCCGAGAATTTTTTGCTCACTTTGCCGATGTATGCTTCGTCTTAAAAGCATTCCTTTACATATAGTGCAAGTCTCATTCCTTTACATATAGTGCACACACTCACCGATGAATCTCGTAATAAAAACGCATGCGCGAATCAGACGTGTGGAGTTTCTTTGCACATCGACGACAAATGCACCACATTACTGGGTATATCCTGCACCCATTTAGAAAGTTTTACTTTATGCGATCATTGAAAAATATCAGGAAGAAATTGTATCCGAAAACATTAAATTTGTTGAATATCCTCCCATTTAGACGATAAATATAGCCGCTCAAAAGGAATCCTGCATCCAATATTCAAGACTCACACTATGCACTGACCATTATATCTCGGGAAGAAGAAATGGGTTTTCAAAGCATCCGATTAGTACATTTTTCGCAATTTGACTATATATAGGGTTACAAGGTACGCATTGGGATATTTTGGGGTACGCGTAACAGGGTAGATCCTGCACCCATTCTGAAAGTCCCATTCTACGTACCATTGCATGGATTTCGTGAAGAAGAAGAAGAAGAAGAAGAAGAAGAAAAAGAAGCATCCAGAAAATATCTAAAATGTAAACCACCTGGGCATTTCGACAATTGAAAATCCGTCTCAGGGAATCCTACACCCTCTATACTTGTATTGATGGTCTAGTAAAGAATAAAAACGCATCCGTAAAACATCAGATTAGAAGAGTTTCTTTGCACTTCGATGCTGAATACCATACACTGTAGATCAGCCTTCTATTTTGAGTCTCACTTTACCCACAGATCAGCGGCGTCTCCTGACTCTGGACTTAAGACGTTAGCTATGCAGGAAAGTGTTAATCTCGACACTAATTTTTTCGCATACATATGTAAAGTAAAATTGAGTTTTATAAACGAAATTATTTATTTTAAATTATAATATGGGAAGAATAAGGGAAAGATAGTCGAAAAATAACAATGAGGGTGTTGAATTTACCATTGCTAATATTGGAATAATACATTTGAATGTATTTAAAAATGCATGCTTGACGTTTTCCCATTCTTCGATTGTCGTTTTTAAAATTAAATTCTGCAATATTAGGTTCGGACATGGTCGCACATCAATTTCTTCTTTTTTCTTCTTTTCTTCATACGAAAGGGGAAAAAGCAATTATTATTTTAAAACTTTTGTACCACTTTTTCACTCTCCGTATCAAAAATTAATATTAATTTTATGAGTATCACTAAAGACCGCAACGCCCAACGGAGAATAACACAATCTCGAACACTCGCTCACTAGAAGGCCGTTCAACCGAGATCCGACGTTTTCGCCTCAAAATTCTCGGCTATCCTGGAGACGCCGCGTCGTTGGCTGGGAGGCCGACGTTTCGCCTGACATGTCGCAGGCTTCCTCGGGGCAGTGACCTCACTGCCTCATTGCCCTGAGGAACCCCCAAAATGTCAGGCGAAACGTCGTCCTCTCAGGCAACGACGCGGCGTCTCCCGGATAGCCGATAATTAATGGAATCGAGCCGTGGAAGCTTAGGTGTACAACGTTTTCACCTTCTGTGTTCGAAAGTGGGTGGACGTCACGCGCTTGCGCTACCGTCACTCGACCCGTCCCAAAGGCGATGAACAAATACCCCAAAGGCTTCAGTTGCGCCCACTGCCTGCGTTGTTTGGACGCGCTGATGGCGATCTATGACGTAGATTGGAAGACCGAATAAATGAAACATATAAAAAAAACCGCAAAGGAAAACATTTTGTAAAATTTCCTTGGGCGTTGACACACAACTTCCACGCCCAAGAAAAAACCCAGTGTTAGAGATAGATCTCACGAAAAAAACATCATCTGTAAAACACATGATGTACTGAGTTTCTGCGCGCTTTGATATTAAATACTCCAATTTACAGAGACTTGGTTCCCGTTTTCAAGTTTCATTCTAAGACGTACGACGATAAACACTCCGTATTTCAGAGTAAATACGTCCCTCATCAGTAAGACTCGCGCATTTACCGATGAATTTCATGAAGAAAAGAAATCCGCATCTTATGAGTTGATTTCCACATGAAGAAGAATAGACAATTCGCAAGCGACTGTAGATACGGTCCAAGTGATAGCAGAATTGATCGACATCATAGTAGTGATTTCAAACTGACATTCTATATTCATATTTAGTGAATCTTCAAATACAAATCATTATCTTGATGAAATAACGAACTTTTGAGTTATCGAATAAAATTCAGTCTTACCTTCATGGATTACTGACTGAATAGTCGAAGAACTGAAGTAAAAATTTAATTTTATTACTTAAGAACAATGAAATATTTTTACCAGAAGCTCAGCAACAGTATGAAACAGCAACACAAAAAAGCGAAGAATTTGTACAAATGACTAAAAGATTCACTTTAGGTAGCAGCCACGAAACCCCAATTTTCCGCTGTTCACAAATACAATTTTCACTGTATACCTTCTACAATTTATTTTCGTAATTTTCTGTTTCCTTGCTCTACATCATTATATAAAAAATAAACTGTAAATACTGATATTTTTTATTATTAAGAACCCGGCTAGCAGTTCCTCTGTCAGCAGAATATTTCCTTCATAAGATCCATACAATGTTCTTAAAACCAAACAAATATTCTAGCATTGGGGTATTAGATTCAACGTGACTCACCCCATTTCGAAAACTGGCATGCGTAAGGAAGTGTTGGCAACGATTTTCTGAATCAGTGTGCCAGCTACCCAAGTGGTGTCAAAGTGCATCTCGAAGGAGATGAAGAGAAGTAAATGTTCTCTAGGAATCTTAGCTAAGGACGCAGTGGGGCGGTCCAGATGGACTCTTCGAGAACTATATATATATATAAGGGGCATATTGCATAAACAAACACCATTTAGGGAGTGTATTGACATTTACTTATTACGCCGGAGTTAATGAATTGTTGAAGAAGAATCAGATCGGTATAAACAAATAAGATGTATTTTAGGGAGACAGGATGAGGTTTAAAAAAATAAGAAAAATTATAACCTTGATCGGTAGACAAGTCAACGATAAGCAAACCCTATGTAAGTGAATGTCAAATTTAATGAACTGACCTTGAAAATGCATTCAAACATATGTGAATAACGAGAATATGTAATTAATTTACGAATAGAATACGATTAGATGTAAGGGTAAATTGGACAGGAAACGAAACATACATATCAAACCTTCCGGGGCTTCGCGCACTCACGACTCAAATAAATTTCTTGAACGGTCAGTAGTTCCACATTTGTGTGTGAGTTAAAATTTATGCTAGTACAATTTGCGAAGATAAGAGACCGATTCAATTACCTGCTCAGAGTGGGGTAGAGATAGAAATGCTTGAATAGTTCTATTCTATCTTGTTACTATTAATTATCAATTTTGAATAAACTCAGTGGTGTTAGTATATATCCTGTGGTATTCCATATTATGAATTAAGAAATAGTCAAACCACAAGCACAAATTTTTAATGTTCATTAAAAAAAGTACGAAAAGTCAACATTCGGGAACACTTTCCCATCTTCAGTGGGTCTCACAATGAAAATAAGAAATAACATTAGAGAGAGGAAGGACAAAAAGAAATATAAGAAAAAATATTTCTATTAAAAACTATGAGAGAAAAATTACTTAATAAAAATTACTAGCAAAGCGGAGCACTTACACAAGCAACGCGGATCACGCTAAAAACTATGCAATGTCGGAAACTGCTAGGAGGTCTCCATAATATGGAATAGAAGCAAAAGCTCATTTAGGGGGAACTGGGAGTTCAGAAAAGGCTAGTAAATAAAGCTATTCAAATTAGGACGCATTATATTAAGGAATGTTCAGTAAGAATAGAAAAATTAGGATTTTTGAAGCATTGAATGGTTTAAATTTTCCAAAATATATTTTTCCCTCTTTTGTAAGTGAAGAATTTTAAAGTTATCTTCGAGATCAAAAAAAGTGGTTAAATTGAATCAAATGATCAGCAAACGTATCAAAAGTACCTAAATTTTGTTTCCAAATTTAATTTGTTCTTTAATTCTGCATTAAATGTTCAGCCTGTTTGTCGTACAAAGGCAAAATCACATTATTAACACATGACACAATGTATTTTAGTTTTTAAGGTATTTCATTTCGGCAAATTCGTCCAGCCACTAATGATAAACTTGAGCAGAGTACATATTTTTCTGTCTCATGCAGCCGCTTATAATGCGTCCATAGCAGCCGGCCTTCTGCACTCAGGGCATTTAGTGATGGGGGTGAACTTTACGGTTAATATTACTCTGTCTTCAGTCTAAAAATAAGATAACATTTTAGAAGGTAAAGAGACCTGGAAGTGGCAGAACTAAAACTGACTTCAATGGAAGGGAATGCTTCAAAGTATTCGCATCATTCTCTGCGTTGATCTGTCTCTCGAGAAGAAATCTCTCACGGCAAACCAACAGTTTGAACCGTTGAACCAATAAAAAACATCGTAGTTTCCATCATTAACCTCCTTCATTTGTTTCCGGAAAGAGGATTATAAATAAAGGATTAAAGCAAGGCAAGATCTTTCGGTTTGGGATATATAATTGAAAGGTAGAAGAATGTGGTTCCCTCAGGAATTCACATGAGCAAAAACCATTTTTAAATGACTCTTATATGGTTCACTGATCAAGGTGATTCCTGCATGAGATTTTTAAACCATATTTAACTCGAACTGGGATGAATTTCCATGTAGCACAATCTAATTGTAGGAGTTAATAGAAACCAATATTACTTGGCTTTTAAAGGAAAAGTGCATTGGTATCGGCAGGAAGCATATTGTGATTCAAATATGGTTTTTAGAAGAAAAGTGACTGCATTGTTAACAACCTAAGACGGTGTGAAATTACATTGGAAGAGATACTGAAGATTCAGAAAGCAGAGTATCAATAATTTAAAGTGGGTAATGTGGACGCTATAGTACTTTCATTCTAGAACGGTTAAAAAAGAGCACGAAAAAACACAGTTAAAATTGGTTTGATATTATGGCGCTCGCGTTTAACTGTGTGGATGTGAACTGTGAGGTTCAAAAACGATAAGAATGTTCGAGGAGTGAATCAACAATACAGTGAGATTTCTGAATGAGGTAGTACAAGGGCTGTGACATTAAGGAGAGTAAATAAGGGAAAAAGGAAGAAAGGAACTAGGCGTAAAATTACCGACAAAATTAAGTACAGACAGCAAGGGTGCACATAATGTGAAATATGCTGGCACAGACGGACTTCCAGTGCAAGTGCCATGAACTACTAAGCTGAGATGGAGAAAAGAACATTTGGAAGGCAAAAATGAATAAAAGATCGAACAGGTAATATGCCTGATCTTTAAAAGCAAGATGATGAAACGTTTTCAGGTATAAAGCAGAAAAGCTCTCATAGAACAGCGATTTTTCTGTTAACTTTCTTGAAGAGAAATAATAACGGCATCTTGTGAAAGTAATGTTTTTTGTCCTCTAGTGTTCTCAAGCAGTGGTCGCTCTGGTCACAGCAATAGTTGTTGGGGAATATTCTTCGCGTCGTGTGTGATTGGTGATGCCATGCTTCAGAGACCTCGATTGGTTCATCATGAATTTTTATCAGTATAAAAAAAATGTGTTCCTCTCGAACTCGGAACTAGTTCGTTTTTGCGTTACGAACTCGACTGGTCCGGCCTGGGAGAAAACGGAACCGAGATAAATTTCGTTCTTAAGCGGGATTCGTAAGTTCGCGGAATTAATGATAACTCATTTATTTATTTCCCGTTCATCTTAACTACGTTTATACAGCATCTTTTTCCTTAAAATATTTAATATACATTTTTGAAAATTCGAATCAAATAACTTGTTAATCGCAAAGATCTCAATTGCTTCACACAAGGAATAAGAAATTCACAATATTAATGCGCCGTGTGAGCTATAATTCTAATGAATACAGAGTGTTAAGTTGTAAATTGTCATGATTCTGTATATTTGAAATTCATATTTCTGACATATGTTTTTTCAAATGCTTTATAAACTAAGCAATAAATGCTATCCGCATCACTATTATTTCCTCGCATGTATTTTTGTTTCATTCGGAGGATTTTGGCGGTCCAGATGTCTCAATAAACCCACATTGCTGTCTGTTGTTATTACTTGTTGCTGGATCGTGTTTCAATAAGTAGTACCAAGTTTTAAAAATTAATTGTTCCATTTATTTAAGATGCAAACTATTTTCAACATAGTCGGGTTTTATGTATCACAACTTTTCCAACCACTTTTGCCATTTTTGCAACCTCTCCAATCTCCTCAACATTGTAAGCTCTGCACACTATGCTTCAGTTTCAAGACGATTTCTTCATTTTCACTTTTTTTCCTGTGAGAAACTTCTTCGAGTTTGGGAACAAGAAAAAATAGCAGGAACCAGGTTGGCTGAATATGGAGGTGAGAGCAGTTCTCAATATTCGTCAGTCTTGGACAGTTGAAAGCGCGGTGGCCTGTGCCGGCAGTCTGCAATCGAGACCCCATAGGGCGACATCTTCATCGCCCAACTTTTCATTCAAAATATTCATTACGTTCCGTTGATATTTCGCTCACTTTCCGTTCCCTGAATCAGCTATATTAGTGTGTGAAACTTGTTTAACGATTTCTTCGTAACCATATTATCGGGCAGTCTCCATGTTCATCATCACAATTGGTTTGTCGACCACGTTTAATTCGTTTAATAACTACTGGGGTCATGATAGTGAAGAGTCTCATAAATGCATTCAATTTCGCTTTATCTCAACGTGTTATGCCATCCAGAAAAAAGTTTATCACATTGAACGATACTGCACTTTTCCGTCTTCACAAACACAACGTACCACACGTCAATAAAATGGCTGCCAAAGCAAATCAAACAAAAGATTTCAGCAAGAAACGTTATTTCATGCTGTCGACAAACAACTGCTCCAAATCCAAATCCCATACTAACGTCATCTCTCTCAAACACAAGTATTAATGAACCACCTCCCTATTTTAGAAATCGACTCTCATGGTAATCTGATTAGTATTGATCTCAGAATAGAACCAGGATGATATAGCGTACGTAGGCGAATACAATGTAAATTACCGTCATCAATTCTTATTTCAGTCGATTTTCGAACTGTCATTTATATGTAGTTCGAACATATTATTTGAATCACTCACATGAAATGCAGGTTACAGCAAGGTTCTGTTGGTGACGCGCGGTCGCTCTTACTGCCAACGCGGCGTGTCAACGCAGGAGGCCGAGTGGGAGCTGTGCGACCCAGAGATATTCCGCGAGGTAAAATACATTTCTGAGAATCGAGAGCCAGACTGCAATGTGTGTGACGAGTGATGGATTTTGCAGATAGAAAATTTATGAGAAAGGTCGTGAAATATACAAGAGTAATTATAATTTCCCCAACAAAAACGTACAGTACTGAAATATATGAAGCGTGACGTTCAACGCGGACCCATCCGGGAACAGGGGCAGTGAAAGAGCGCGAAGATAAATACTCTTATATTGGTCAACCTGTTGATCATAGTATGACTTTTTCCATCTATCTGTTCTCTACCGGTAAATAGTTGCTCACCGCCAGCCAAAGAACAAGGACGTACAGGGCATAAAGTGATAATGGAAGTACAACGCGATAGATTTGTACACACCTGCTTTAAGTAAAAAACTCAAGGGGACGCCTGTGAAGAGCAAACTTTAGCTGCTAAGCCTAATAAGGCACAGGAAGGTTCCAGTATTCGACAATGTCCCTTCGATCTCCTACTGCGAGGCAGTTACTCACAGAAGGCAAGATGTCATCAACCACCAGTGACAAAACATTATAGATGTCTACATCGTACGTAAGTTTCCTTTTATACCTGCTTCGTGTAAAGCAGAGTACCTTCCAATAAAAGAAAGTCTCGTGAGTCGCCGCGACAATAAATAAAAGGAGCAAGCTTTTGTTTAAAATGTCAGCTCCGTCTACTTCATTTTCCGTCTTTTGCAAAGCACTGGCCAGGAACGAATTGTCTTCTCCGTTTGCAAGTTGTAACAAGAGATGAACTTCAATTACACAATTTACTACATCATTCACGTTCTTCGAATAAATAAGCAGAGAACCAACAGTTGAAGGTCATAAACCGGGAGTGGGTACAGAGATAAATAATAGTGGCAAGTCTTTGCTCAGAGTAAATACGTCGTCCTCTTCGTTACTTTACAGAAACGGTAATTCATAAGAAGTCTTTCATATCAAGCGTGTGAATTGGACTTTCCACTTAATCATTTTAATCTTAAAAGAAAAAAGCAGAGGATCTATGAAGGTCACTTCAAAATGTTTAAGAATGAGTAACTCAGTAAGTCTTTTCCCACTGTTAGATGCAATTTTTATTAACGAGATCGCGGAAGTTTAAACTTGCTCGGTAAATTGAGTAACTCAGAAGGGTTTGGGTGCAATTAGTTCTTGTTCCCAGTGTTGCCAAACGTACCAGGAGAGTGGTATTTTTACCAGGACTTTAATGAAGTTACCTGGAATACGCTTAAATACTAGGATTTTCAGTCTGCGGTAATAGGTGATGTAAGATAAAAGATTCGTATAATTTTTATTCAATAATTTAAAATCACTATCAATATCACAAATAACTACAATATTACCTAATTTAGGAGGAAACCCCCTAACCTGGCAAATTTTCTTCAAGTGTGGCAACACCGTGCGTAACTGGGCAACAGAGGTACGAAGTTTATCGACCCAATGCTCAGAAACCATTAAAGAATACAAACATTGTTTTTACTCTAAGAAATCTAATATTAATTTCTTAGCTAGAAAATAAACTTGTTTGTCCCTATCCAACGACACGAATGACAGAATTTCATGTAAAGAAGAAATACGAGGGTCGTTTGATAAAACTTTCTTTGAAAGAGCCCGCATTGTTATTAAACCTGTGCATTGTTAGAAAACACGATTCTTTGTTGGCAGATGTTTGAAGTTTCAAACAAATGCGACGCGTAGTTAATTGTTAACAACTTGCTGAATGTGTAAGTTTGACGTGAGACGTAGAAGATGGAGGAGTTTCGTGCTCTGATTAAACATGTTTATATAAAGGGCTGGATAGGATCGCAGATCAAAAATTAATTAGATGAAATACATGCAAACTCAGCACCAGCACTGAAGACAATTTACTTCAGGGTTAATGAGATCAAACGTGGTTGCAGAAGCACAGAAGATGAAGCGTGCGCTGGTCGACCAGTTGATGTCACCGCACCGAACACCGTGGGAAAAGTGCATGATCTGGTAATGAAGATCGCAGAGTGAAAGTGCGTGAGATTGCTGATATTGTTGGCATCTCAACTGAAAGAGTGCACTTCATCTTGCACAAAAACTGAGCATGAAAAAGATGTGCGCAAGGTGGGTGCCGCGATTTCTCACTTTGGACCAAAAACTGACTCGAAAGAACATTTCAAAGCAAAATATGACACTAAAGAGGCAAAATCAGCAGAACGTTTGGCGCAGATTCGTCACCGTGGATGAAACATCAATCCATCACTACACTCTCGACATCAAAAAAGATTCAAAACAGTGGATAAAGACTGGCGAGAGTGCACCCAAGAAGGCGAAGACAATTTTGTAGGCAGAGAAAGTGATGGCATGGGTTTTTGAGACTATCAGGGCGTAATCCTTATAGATTATTTGGAGAAGTGCAGAACCATAAATGTGTGCTATTACGCTTCATTATTGGATTGTTTAAAACGAAATTGGTCGACAAAAGGCCAAGGTTGTCGCACAAGAAAGTGCTGTTCGACGACGACAATGCTCAATCCCACTCAGCATCAGTCACAAAGGCAAAAGAACATCAGTTAGGATTCGAACAGGTTCCTCATTCACCATATTCCAGATCCTGGGATATATATTTATATATTTATAAAACATGTTGAAGGAGGTGTAATATCACGATGACGGCTGATCTTTCCATAAATAAAGAAGATTCCCAAAACAAGAAACAAACAAAAGGCGCAAACGTCAGCATCAGTTAAAAAAATGACAAAGTACTTGTTTAAAGGTTCAAACCACGAAGATCTAAAGAAAACATACAATGGGATGAGACTGGTATTGTGAGTTGTTTTGCTGCTCATGATGTCTTTCATGTTCATGGACCACCTAATCACTGGATCTCTGAGACATCTTGTGCCATATCCAAATATTATTCAAGAACTGACACTGAAAAGGACTAAATCACCCCAAATTATGAAAAATGTAATCAATACTGTGCATAAAGAAGAAGATATTGGTAGTCACATCACAAAAACAAAATTTTCTCTGTTGTAGGATGAATCATTCAATCAATCAATTGGCCATTCCGAAAAAATCTGTGTCCACTTATAAAAAAACTTTAAATCTGTCTTTATCATTAAAACAATAAATAAAATAAATAACAAATTTTAAATACAATTGAAGGATTAACTCACAATCACAAACACGCACTGTAAACAGCGGGCGCGAACAAAACAATAATGCATCATGCGACCAAACGATGGTCATTTATCGCATATTCAACTGATGTAGAATAAAACCGCAAGAATGGGAGGTTAGTCAACTGATGCAAAATATAATTTTTAAGGTAGAGTGTTTGGCGCTTGGTCCCAATTGATACATATCACCATCCAATCTGACGTCTTGTTGAGAAGATCGAACATCAGATACGACAAGCATTCACCTAACTGCAATGGTTTAGTAATAGCCAAAAAGTGCACCAGACATCGTTGGTCAGAATATACATTTGATTTTTAATAAATCTTCACTTGTGCTGTATGTCGCTACGATCACGATGGTATTGAATTACGTTTTGAGGAGCGGAGATAAGACAAATGTTGGTAAAGCATTGTCATGGTTTTCAGTATTTAATTCACATTGAATTGACTTCTCAAGAGTTGTGAACAATCTTTCAACACCTGTTACCGAGTTTACTTCTGCTGCATCTTAATAGTATTGGACACTTTTAAAATACTCATAAAGATATTAAACATTTTTATATTATTCCAAAAACACAATATATCTCATTTTTGGCAATATAAAATTATATCTGCGTTTTAACACAACATTTCGAATTGAATTCCAGTCATTCATTGCAAAAGGAGTATTCGGGATCTTGAAATAATGCCATGCATTGAACTCACTATCAATACGCCGGGTAAATACTGCATACTTTTCCAGTTTCATCAAGAACAAATGTAAGAAGAGTTGTAACGTAGACGATTGGGCATAGATCATTGAGAAAATTACCCTTTACCAAATTGTTTGCGACATTGATTATATCGCATTGTCCTCTACAAGCAATTGTTGCAAGCGACAATGTTCCCCGCTTCAAAGTCGATTATTTATTGGAGATAGGGGCTTCTGAACGTTTGATTTCCATGAGTCTTTAATTTAATTGAGTATGATTCGTAGATGGATTAATGATTTGAATATTGTTGGAAACACGATGAAATGAGAGGCAGAAGGAAAAAGAGAGAACCTCCAGAAAATCTGTCGAATGGACTGCATTGACCACCTTTTCAGAGGAAGACACGGACAATCACCAGAAACTGAAAGTGCGAAAAATTGGATAGTCAAATTAAAATGTTCAAATGCTTACTATATCAATGTCTCATAGAACATTAAACCACGATAACGTCTTAAATTAGTAAATACTTTCGTATTTCTGAAGTAATTATTTCACGTTTCGGAGAACCAACTGAAAAATATTATAACGAAAGTGTGAGATTTCGTTTGGGATAATAAATATTACGGACTACTGGTAGAACTAAGTATATCTCTAATCAAAGTACAATAGAAATTATTTTGGGTTAGTTATAACAATTTTAGTCAAAAATTAACCACAGAATAAAAAAGCTCTTACAAACCATCTCTTAGCCTTTGAAGTTATGTTTTCTCAGTTCA
This sequence comes from Gryllus bimaculatus, assembly GCA_017312745.1. NCBI lineage: Eukaryota > Metazoa > Arthropoda > Insecta > Orthoptera > Gryllidae > Gryllus > Gryllus bimaculatus. The sequence goes on from BOPP01000201.1 coordinate 1,695,764, forward strand.
GATCATGTTGAGAATGAAGATGATTAAAACTTGAAAAATATATAAATCGAATACCAATGCACATGATTTTTTTTCTTTATTTGGGACATCGTATTTTGGACTAGCTGAAACTTGTGATATCTTCTAACAGCAAAGCAATAAAAGCACACTGATTGAGCGAGATATGCGATTGCAAAATATCCAAATTCCGCGAACTATTAACTTTTCGGTGATGTCTAGTGAATAAGAGAAATTTTCAAGCCGACAGCCGTTTGGTAAAGAACTTTTTTTGACTAGGTCAGTTGAATAAAGAGGTAACTGTGTTGTTCAAAATGAATGATGAAATATATTTAAAAACAAATTGATGTTGTTCAGGCTATTAAATGTCCTTGGACACCTTTTTTCTTTTAAGAAAAAAAAACAGTGACACCCAGAACATAGTGCGAATTTACTATTATGGTTCCAGAAATCTCGAAGTACTGAAGAACAGAGTGTATATATAACAACAAATCTGTAATCAGAAAAGCTCTTTCCTCTTTTCCCTACCTCAGCTGTATTAGACTACTAATACCGCACTCGATTCCATTGTTTCCACAACTTAACACCATTTCACATTCCATTTTCTCACCAAGAAAATCACAATAAAGTCATCAGAGCGGCCTCTTGATAGTCGCATATCAAATTTGCATACTGCATATCAAAGCGGACTCTGGAAAGTCGAAAAGGTGTACCAACATTTGTTTCAAGAAATTTAGTAATTCGACGTACACAAGTTATTTATTTACCTCAATGGGTATTACAAAGTAAATCTTTTCAATACACCTCTTCACTGAATAAATGTCAACACATTGGACAATTTTCATTGATATCCGGCCGACCCAATTCCATATTTGGACCGTACAAGACGTACAATTACATATTTGGACAAGACATTTGGACCGTACAAAAATTTTGGAAGTAAAAACGTTAATTTATCAACCCCAGTTCAACGAAATAAAAAATTAATACAAAGACCACGTACAAATTTATACCTGTGTTTTTTTTCCAAACTTGTTTCCAGCATCGCCGTAAAAATTAACTCCCTCTTCAAGATAAAACAATTTCACATAGCGACATAAAGAACTCCATTAACGTCTTAAGCTCCATTGTAACACTATGTGGTATAATTTTCCGCCACTTCCACCAAATGAGAAGTATGTTTGATAACGACGCTCTTTCACTTCAAACAAAAAAAGAATAAACTATTCTCGCAAGATTTCACAAAGTACATATCCGGCTTACCCACTCACATATGTTCAACAAAAATTCTCTACCATTTTGTATATTTTGTATCATCCCAATAACTATTGAATATATCTTATAATATATAATAGCGTTACGTGTGACATATTCATTTCCAAATACTCTTTCCAAATTCCTAACGAAAAATCTCACATTTATAATGTAAAGTTTCATAAGGTTATAAAATTATTTGATGAATTGTAAATAATTGTATAAATGATCACTAATGACCTTGCAGTTCATGCGACTAAAAAAAATAAAGCTTATTAAAAATGTCTGTAAAACGGTTCTTCGAATATAAAACAACCTCCTTTTTATTGTCGATTCGTAGGCGTAACTGAGTTGCTACGAACTGAAAGTGAATTTTAACGTATAAACGGCATTTAATAAAACTATATTTCAAAAAAAAAAAATGACGAAATATAAACAGTTATTTTTTTTTTAATTTACCACCTGAGCGTTGCCGATTGCCATGTTTTGTGATGGAGAAATTATTAACAATTTGAAAAAAAATTCTGGCTTCAGCGCAGTCTTCCTTACGTTACGCTGTATGTAATATTGGGGTTTGTCCCACAACTGTCTCTGTGACCACAGGAAGGCGCAAAATTTTTCAAGTTCTCAAGCCTCATTAGGCACTGACCATGGGTTTACTTACTATCATTGTAATCGGCAAGGCACATGTTTGCGCAACTTACACGTTTGTTTGATCTAATGCTTATTCGCTATATCCAAAAGACTATTCCCACGAAAAAACTCTTATCACGTCATAATATATGCAGCAACAACGTCTTGCAATATGTTTCAGTCGTCTTGTCAGAAAAACACAAAACGTGTAACAGTTCACATCGAAAAAATTGCAAGTAGCGTAATACGGGCACCTGTAGCTCACAAATGTTCAACACGGAGATCGAAAGTTTCCCCGTAAGATCATTGTTAGAAGCTACTACGGAGGAAAAACCTATTAGAAGCCATTCGGTTATTGCGCGCTTTTGCGAATAGCCTCCGTTACCTCGCTCAACCTACCGTCTCCGACCAGTTCAGTTGGATGAATTATCGTTTTATCTTTTCACTGGTCACTTTGAGACACCAGCAGTTTGGGACGAATTCAAAACGTGTCTGCAGAAGACGTCTGGCGTCCAGTGCTCTGATCGTAAGTTTGCAGATTCACCTATTAATACCAGGCGAATACCAAAGTAATTCCCTCCCAAGGGTTACCAACTCACAACTATCTTTTCTTCGCCATTTTCGTCATTTCCTCTTTGCACACAGTCACAGTTGAATGCACTAGAGTATCGCATAAGCCGAGAGACTTCTCTGGAGATTTCAGCTGATCCTAATTAGACTAATTAGATCAGGGTTCTACTGGCGGAGACGGGGGAGAAACCCCGCAAATCCAACTGTAGGTCGGCGACGAGTCTCACGCAAAGCGGGGGACGAAATCCGCCGTCTCCGAGCACATAACTTGCACTACACTACGACCATGACTAATGACGTCAGTAGTCACAAGAATCATTAATCAATCAAAAGTCTCCCCGTTCGATATGAATATTCGAGAGTTCGCTTCGATTAAAAAATTAAGAGTGGGAAGCTCGCGTTCGCCAGTCAACCCTCGATTAAGTAGACCGACCACCATGAATCTATTTCTCGGAAGATGCACCTTTACATTTCCTGGTGACTAGCAGATATTGAGACCGTAAATATTGAAATATTTTTATTCTGCAGAATGTAGTGTACAGGAAGTTGCCTTATATGCACATCAAAAGAAGTCAAGTTCTTAAAAATTTGTTCGAATTCAGAATTCTCAGCTCGATTCGTAACAGAGACTGTATACGTATTGTTGGTACATAGGCGGCCAAATGAATTCAAATTCGGCGCCGAACTTGGAATTCAATCATTTTTTAAAATTCTTTAGCGCTAATTAAGGGCAAGTAGCTTACATTTCAAACGTCTCACCTTCGAGATAGATTAATTTTTCCCCCAAACCCGCCGGGTACCTTCCAAAAAGTTTTTTTTTTTTAATGAGTTTCTTTGGAACGGATTTTTGAAATGCTTTCAAAAATCCGGTAGAACGTACCACCTCCCAGACTTCCGTCCTAGCAGCTGTTCGCATTGTCGCAATTTCTCTGATTCCGATTCTTTCTACATAAGACGTGACTGGAACGCATTGTTTGAGAAGCTGAAGCCGAGCAGTTTTGTGGTGACCCACCCCGCTCGTGAAAAGACGCTAAGTAATACGCGCAATGAAACTTGGATTTCTACGTTGGTATGCGTTCTTAGCACGGTAATGCAATCTCCAGTGCTTTGAAAAGCGGCAGAAAGCCATCCGTATGCATGGATAAGGAATGGAATCCGAAAGGAGAACGTTTATTTTCGCCCAGACAAAGGTAACACTGACGATATCTTCATTATTCCTCACGCCGAGACATGCTAAAAGTCTTGATGTTTTGATCGTTTCAGTAATTCTCCCTTATGATTAGAGCGCAAACGCGCAAATAGCAGTTTCCTCGGCAGCACGAGGCGTGCGATCACGTTTATATACCGCACCTGCGTTACGTTATAATACGAAATATTTCTAATTTGATGAATTATATTATTTCGTTTTTATTTACTTAAACATTATACGACCTGGTACTTTTAAATTGTTTAATTACAAAAAGATGCCACAAATAAACTTCATGAAGCTAATATTATATTAAAGTAAAAATTTCACAATGAGGAAAAGATCTAATATTGTCCGTTCCGATTTGGAAATTTATTTTATATTGGAATGTTTCTAACTGTAATATCCTTTAGAAACAACGTACGACCATATGCCAGTTCTAAACAAACTTAATGTCGATAACAGTATGTAAAACTATTTGCATTTCTCTGTCCAAATCAAAATTGTTAAATTGTTTTTGCACAACCAACAAGAAAAAACAAGGAAATGCATCTTTTTTTTTCTGCCGTCAGTACCACAGGGTTCGATCCCTGGATGTCGCCACGGACGATTCGCAATTGCCTTTTGTTTCGTAATGAAAATTATTCTCGGCCGGGGCATCCAGCCAATAGTTTGCTTGAGAAAATGTTCAGTGAGATTTGCCATAAGAGCAGAGACTGTGCACCGCGGTAGGAAAGAACAAAATTAAGCACTAAGCATGAATCAAAACTCCAAATTTAACCATACGTTTACTGAATGGATACTATTTGTACCCACACCATATATATCATAAAAATATTTGATGGATTTATAATATAAAATTCAAGAAGTTCATGCAATTGTTGTCAAGCTTTTATTTGAAGGCAGATAGCACGTAGCGTATAGCAGATAGAAATCATATTTACCGAATCAGATAGTGAGAATCCATACTTTCTGATTCGGTAACTACAGATTATCGGCGAGTACAAATAAAGCTTAACAAACAACACATGAACTCATATTTATTTCTTCGTTCACGAAGAACAATTTACTAGAGTAGAAATAAGATTAAAATGGCTCAGAAAAGCCGAAGAAGAAAAAATTGCAGAAAAAATAACAACACAATAATTAAAAACAAAAATATATTACCAAATAATAACAGCAAAGCTTTTGGAAACAGCTGTAAAACACGAAAAAATAAAGAGTTCAAGAACAAATAAAAGAGACCTTCTTTACAAACAAAAACAAAGGATGATGATGAATTTTTAAGATAAAATTGAAGCCCTAAAGAACCTAAGCAAATTTAGAGGGGAAGAAATATACATTGAAGATCTTATAAACAAGAAATAATTACAATCAAACGGCGATAAGACAAAAGCAAGATTAGAGAGAAGCAAGGGCCATGTCATTATTGGATACCATAAAATTCTAGTAGATGGTGAATAGATAAAATTGAATCTTTTCCGTAAAGAAAGACAAGAGTAGAAAAGTGCGGACTATCAAGGAACACAGTGAAGGTGAACGAAATTTTCGAGCCACTAAAATAGTGTCTCTCTTGACTTTTCAGATAAAAGCGAAGTATTTTTGCGACCTTTATTCAGTGTGGACTTCACACTCAAGCCTACACACATGATCCTAAAGATATACTAGAACATAAAAGCAAATTATCAAAAACATAGATTGCTATTATTTCCAAATTTCGGGGCAAAAACTGATTTGCAAGTAAGCAGGAAGGAAACACATTCATCGGAAGTCTAGACGAAACGACAGTGAACAAATGTTAAATAACTAGAAGAAAGTGTTAACTATATAGAAATCACGGGTTACTCGTTCCAGAGAAAAGTAATGTTCAAAAAACGTTTGTTCTGGACAGTTGCATTGTTCAATTGATTGATAAGAATGCCTAGTACGTATAGAAATGATGTCCAAAATAAAGGGAATGAATTAACGATTTTTAACTTTCCATCTCTTGATCAAACCAATATTTAAATTCGGTAATTAACGCCTTCTAAGAGACGCCGCAAGTACACAGTCTGAAGATGGTAAACGAGAAGATATTCTATAGCCTGTTTTAATTTATTTGTTTTCTGTACCTATTTCCTAATTTGAGAAATCAATGATATAGATTAAAACGAAAACATATCAATTAAAACACATATATTTAAATTTTTTAAATGCGTGTGTTACAAGTACTTTGTGATAATCATTGGTATAGGTTAAAATAGAAACATATCAATTAAAATATACATATTTGGATATTGTTTAAAATGCTTGTGTAACATGTATCAAATTAAAAGATTCAGAAAAATAAAAAAATAAGAAATCTTAATATTAATCTTAATTAATATAAATCTTAATAATAATCTTGTATTCAATAAATATAATTAAGTGATAAAATGTTTTAATTTATTAAGTTATATAAGGAAGTTCTTCAATACACTAGTTTAGTTCCAGTTATAAGCTTTAGAAAATCACTAGGTTTTGTAACTAAGTCCTCTTCGTCAGAAATATTCATAAGAGGCAACACAGCAAGCCATTATTGTAATTTATCCATTAAGATAAATGAATGGTAAACTATGTCTTAATAAACCAATGACTGCAAGGACTGGAGTACATATTCTCTTGTTTCACCCCTGACCACACGCCGTAGACACAACTCAACATAACATGTAAACATTTTGAGCTGACACGACACATCTAAACTCGAAATTCCACGCAGGATCCTTATATCTCATGCTCTTAACCTACTCGCAATTCTCTCAGTACCATTACACCAGAACTTAACTCCTCTGCATCTGAAGCTTTAATTTCCTCAAAACCTGTCATTCCTTAAAACCTTCACCATTATTTCTCGGAGTAAATATTGTGTACTAGTCAGATTCTGCAGAAAAAATCCGTTTACGTGCTTACAAACGATTCACATACTGCACCATAATGTTCAATCTCTTTCAAATAAAATTGATTTTATAGAGGGTAATAAACAGAGCGATTTAAATCAAATATAGTTTGTTTTTTACTTAACAGAATATTGTTTGTACCATAATGAATTTGGCATTTTCCAAATCTCAAATTTTTGTCTTACAGACTATTATTGTAGAGCAAGGAAATCAAATAAGCCATCTGTTTATAGTTCCTATGTTTACGGTCGTAATTAATTCACTCTATTCCATCGACTGAATTAAATGTACAGGTATATTCAGTTCGAGCATGTTTTTGAAATACCTATCGTACACGTTACTACGCTCAAAATTAGTTTACTTTGCATCTACCGGCCTATGCGTAAACGAGTGATAAATTATCATTCACATTATCATTAGCTCCTTTGAATGCATTGTGGCCTACACAGATATTTACTGGTTTTCTGGTCGATCCTTCCCTAATAAATGTAGCTACAATGAGCACATTTAATTCACAGAAGGTAATCGATGAAATCATGATTAACAAAATCATTACAAAATTAAAACGAAAGAATTAGGAAAAAGTGAACAAAATGACCGAATCCTTACAATTATCGGAAGCGTTAACAGCGACACATTAAGTAATATACAAGCATGTGGATCACTCACCAAAAGTAAAATAAAATGTGTCTCAGACTACTTACTAAAAAATCATGGAGCTGCTGTTTATACCATTTACAAATTTTGTTATTTTTGACGTCTTCATTTTACATTAACACGTGAACTCACACTTCAAAACGGACAATTTAACATTTCTCGGTAAAACAATACTTCGGTAACAAGATGCTTTAGAAATTTATATAAAATATTTTTTTCTTTATTTAATGTCTTATCATCATAATGTATTTCGTAATTTCCACCTCAACTTCCAAAAATACAAATCGTTGCTAATAAAAGTAATAAGGCAGGCTTAAATAATGGAACATGATCAATATATTTCGAATATCAAAACTAAACCAGAACGGAATATAGTAAAACATACTACCAGAACTAGAAATCGTTTACAAAATATTCAACATCACACATAAACAGTGGAAGAGCGGTTAACTTCCTGCTCAGTAGCGAGAAGAAAGGATTGCATTCTGGGTAACAGGGGCGTAAGGCGTGCGTTATACAGCGACTTTGAACTGTTTCTCTATCGATTATCAAACTACATCCACAAGTTCACATCAATTGGTTGTGCTGTATATATATATATATATATATATATATATATATATTAGAATACAAATGTTCAGGCAGGAAGTTAGAGCCAGTTACGAGCCTTGAGATCGAAGGCTTCCGCGGTTGGAGGCTACATGGCTGTTCGAGAGACGCCGCGTCCTATGTACAGGTGCCAAGGTCTCAGCCACCACTGCAACCTTCCTCAGGGCGAAAGGCTTGGTACCTGGCAAAGGTTGGTTCTTAGGACAGCTAAATAGTTTTTAGTTAGAATCCTTGCCCGACGACCAAAGCGTGATGGCGGATCAGGACTTGAAATGTGGGCTCGCGACATTTAGTTACCAGGTCGCAGAGTTCGCGCAGGCTAGTGTGAAGACCAGGTCACTGAAGAATTTTTAACAACTTAATGTATTGTTAGTTCATTGCGCAACACAGCGTGATACAAGAAAAAAATTATATATTCAGTTATTATTAAGGCTGTCAGGTGCGTCAGACACGTTGTAAATATATAGCAACGGAAATAAGTGTCAAGGAAAATAGTTTTAGCTGCATAACTGTTTATAAAATTAGAGTCTCTACTGAGCACCAAAAATGAAATAATATTTATTTCAACAATTGCGTTTTGTGTATCATTTTCCACTGTGTAATTGGTTACCACTGTGTAACTGGTAATTGGAAAATCTAACTAGGCTACAAAACTTCACACAGTATTTAAGTGTATTTGAGATTACATCAATAAGCAAATAAATAAAAAGACGATTTGCGAAAATTATGCGATGTTCTTAATAGAAAGCATGGTTCCAAGAAAAATATGGCACTAGACAGCAGCAAATTATTAGAGTACCCACTTCTTATAATGCCGCACTGCGGCCTGAGCTACCTCAAAATACTATTCTAATGAACAATCGACTTCAAACACTTAAATTTGTCGAAAGTCGAGAAACGAAGATGGCTCAATTTCTTCTCGATGATGTTAAGACGGAAAGGGCGTTGATAAAAGTTTGCGAACACGTGACTCACGTGTGGGTCTGCTGCAAGGATGCCATATTGGGCAGAATTCCGCCAATTTGTCGAAAAAAGTCGTAACTTGCGGGAAGGAAATGCATACTGCCCAATGGGAGAAATTCGTTATTTCCAGCGAGGATTTTGGGCCAAGCGATGCTTATTTTCTTTGTTTAAATCATCAATAGTACCCACCTTTTCCTAACCATTGTGCATATATTGGTGTCTTCTTAAAAAATTGTTCTACGCGTAGGAGTATAAAGTTCTGAAACTCTTACAAAAAGCAGCTATTATGAAACGATGTCAGAGCTCGCTTTTTTTATTTTTATTTAAACAAGAATATAATAGTGCTTACTCTTTTATACAAATTGTGTAAATATTCGTGGCATAAGATAGGCTTTATGCACAAAGCAATTTGGTTTTAAATATCTTGTCATAGTGAAGCTTTTCATATTACCAGCCTCAGTGTCAGAGCTCGCTTTTTTTACCGATTGCCGATATTACCACTTAATCATTTGGCGGAATTGGGCGAATTTTTATAACTCTAAAGGGGGATTTTTAAAAAATATTTCGGGCAATCCTAGTCTCCTGCGTTGGGATCACACGTCGTGGCGGAATGGGAGCGAACGTGGCGCGAGAGCCGAAATCACTTGAACACAACAGAGAGGCTCAGTTAGAGAAAGAGGTTAGCAAAAGATGAATATTGACGGAGGAATACCAGACTTTCAAGCAATTGAACGAACTCTTGGGTATAGGAAATAGAACGACAGACTCCACCGAAACCACAACCATTTACTCGGCTCCTTTTCACTCAAGCGTTGTCTAATACCTCAAGCTCTTTACTCCCTGACGGAATAACGCCTTTCACAAGACATGTATATTATTTGAAGGTCAGTTATGAATGTTTTTGGAGTAGTATAAATCAGCATCGTATACAATGGGAATCAGAATCCTTGTGCGAACAATCCAGAGATACCAGGAACAACTTGGCAGGCAAAGAATTCTTAACATTTAAAAATATAGTAAAAGGAAGCTTCAATATGCTAACATCGGTTTATTTGAACTGTTTTCATAATAATAAATGTGTTTCAAATTGATCAATAAGACATGTATTTAATTATAACTGTATATTGTGATGAGAAAATATAAATAGTAGATCGTAAAACATGGCCAAAGGGCATTGGATGAGTCAGTTTAAGTAGTAGAGCGAATGCAAATCCCATTAACGAAGAGATTACGAAGAAAGCACTGGATGGATACTATTGGTAATAAAAATGGTGAGCTCAGAGCTCAGTGCGCAGTGGAGTCAACAAGCAGAATATGTTGGAATGTCCTCGAGAGAAGACCTACGTCATGAATAGGTAGGCTCAATAAGAAATAATAGGGACATTATTGAGAGATTCAAAGGGGCCGGAAAGATACACGTATAAAGAGAAATGGGCTGAAAGATATGAAGTGGAATCAACTTAATTTAAGATATTAAAATAAATTCAATGACGTGTACAGCTAATTCTATAAAAAATACTGAATAATTCGAACTTTAGGCGGGGTTTGAAAAACACAAATGTTTTTTAGCTCAATTATTTGCTTCATTTAATTATTTAATTTTTATTTATTAAGTTTTGAGTTTTATCTGTATTATTTGAAAAATAAGTTAACAAAAGATTAAGAATTAGAAGCTCGAATATAATATCTACACCTATTTAACGTTATGCACAGAATCATACCAAATTATTAATTCATAGGCTACCACAGGTAACAAACGGATGCAAAATCGCTTCAGTTCCGAGAGCTGATCACAAGAAATCTGGAACAAACTCAATTAGAAATAATAAAAGCCAGAACACTACGAATGCAATATGAAGCGTAACGGCAAATGTAATACGATTGTAGATGCTTAAAAAATGCCGAACACCTTGCGTCTAACTCTGTATCCTTCAACATATCGGGCCACTTTGAGAGCATGCGTGTGGTGTTCAGGCCTACTGGCGAAGGTATGAGATATGGACGAATGCACTGAAGGAAATCACGGTAAACAGTATACCGCACATACTCGCATTTGCTAAAACTCCGAACACGTCCTTTCTTCAAAAGTCACTGTGTAAATCGATCTTTTGGTACTTTTGGTGGCCTTTCCATAGAGTCACTCGCCAGCGCGTCCAATAAGCTGCGTCTTCCTTCACACAGATTCAAACCTGCGCCACTAGGCGTGGGAAAGGAAGGATTCGTGAATGATCCCTGTGGCCGGAATCGACATAGTAAAAGCTAAGCTCACTGGCTCTTCCAAGTAGCCTAGTGTGTATGTTACTATTTAGACCTCTGCGCTGTTGACGGTGGCGTAGATGCGCGTCCACGCTCCCGGTGGCGGGAATATGCCGCCCCAGAAACGACACAACGTCCCTCATGTGAATACCTTCAGTTAAACCAAAGATTTACTAATATATGGATTAAACAAATGCTGCTACAATAAATTAGATTGTAAAGAATCGGGTTAAGATAGCATTGTCAACAGTGAAGATCCCACAAAATCAGAATTCTAGATCAGTTCCTAGATAAGGAATTGCTGACAATAAGTGGTAATCACGGTATCACCTCAGAATGATTTTTGTCCTCATAGTAATACATTGCCCACGAAAGCGGCAGCAATTACTGGGAATAAAATGAATGAACATACTTTTGAGGTATTTATTAGACTACAAGATCCATAATATATTCCACATCCTATGTGAATATAAAGACATAAAGAATGATACTCCATTAGCTTGTGTAATTCGTAATTGTTAACCAAAATTCGTCTCGCCAAAAATGTCTGAACTTATTATTTAATGCTACATGTATTAGCATCAGCAGTGCAGCATTCAACGTTCACCTAAAAATACAACGAAGGATCCAGCCGATAAGGTCGCTAAGCATGAGTGCTGAGGCGACGAACCCGGATCGATGGATCATGGGTTCGAGAGCCACAAAGGCATGATAGTAGCATTCTGTTTAAAGGTATGGTCAGGCTTTTTTTAAAACTGTGGCTTACCTAACAAAAGAACCTTTCCGTCCGGAGTCGGTTCTCCCACCCTGCATTAGAGTTGGTAGGATGATTTGATCTGCCTACGGACAGGGAAAGATATTAGATTTCTATGGGTCGACGGACCACGAAGTGCTCGCCATCTTTTCGTCACCTTTCCTCTCCGCCTCTTTCAAGTGTCGCTGCGGATAGGTCGGTCACACACGGTTCGGTATGTACAGAGCCGCTTAAAATGTACGAATCTCATCAGTGTGAGGCTGTTTCATGTGAATCGAAGAGTCAAGAAACAGTAACTGAGGACGGAGTATGTCCGTGTGCCCTAAAGAATGAAGGCGGTGTTAAGTACAATGTCGATTATTCAACGTATTTCGTTTGCTGCGCGGTCGCTGATCTGAAACGATGAAGCATCTCTGCCCTGACGGCCCCTGGCGGGCAACTGGCGAAGGACTAACTGACTGACCGACCGACCGACCGACTCTTCCGCAAGAAAGTAGAAGGGATACCTAGCTATTCGAAAGAAAGGGAACACGACTTCAGGCAGACGAAAGCATATATTGGTCTCAAAGCTGTCATGTGCTAAACGAGAGCATTGAACGCTTCAGGCTCTTCCTCAACGCGCTTGTAAATATATGTCTATCAATTGTCCTGTTTGATGACTTCCAATTTCCTGACTGGCGTGCGTTTGAAGAATTGCGTAGAGAGTGGAACATAACTCTGACTCTCAATGTCTGGCGCCTACTTTTGTTTCACTGCGTCATCAACTTTTAACAGTTGATTTTCAGTGAATTTAAAACAATCCTCGATGCCATAACACAACTGCAGAGGCTTGTCATTGATGCTATTATGATACAAATTAAAGATATGACAATATCTTAATTGAAGAAATAAAACTGGATGTTCAACCCAATGAAAAAATTAAAGCTGAGAGAAAAGCAAAACAGTGACACAAAAGAAGTGACGAATCTAGAAGAACATTCTGCAATAAATATAGAAAAAGTCAAAAAAATTGAAAAAAGGCAAAGAAACTAAAGATTTTCGAATAGTAATCAGTATAGCCAGTACATGTAGACCACATTACGCTTTATTGTAAATTATCAATTTATTAAAACTCCATTACGTCTCGTGTACCACAAATCTGGAGAGTAATTTGTGTAGAACTGTATACATTGTCATTGCTTTTAAATGGTTTAAAGGTTCATGAATAATGTGTATTTCATGCATTCACTCTTTGATCTCGCTATAGAACATTTTTAACACTCTCTACAAAACACATTGAGATAAATAGTGAGATATTCAGCGCAGCAACCTCCTCCTCCGCGAAGAGCCGTCAAGCGCAAACGGCCTGTTTGCTGAGGAGAACGTAAATTGTGACGAGTCGGATAGCCTTGATAACCTCACAACATCCTCTAAAATTTACCAAACATACCTTCCTCCGTGAAAATTTGACATCAACTTTGATATTCAGGGTATCAATTGGAGTGGAGAGCTCTTTTTACGAAGAACTCTTTCTATTAAGGTTCGGGTATCTAGCGATAAAAGCGTCTGTGGCAAACCTTGAGGAGAAAATACCTTCTTCAGGAAGGTGGACTAGTGAATAAATGACCTTTTCAAAGGAAAAGGTCATTTATTTCAAACTTTAGATAGCCTAAGCCGAGCGAATTTCGTGCCAGGTGATCAAATACGCACTTCGTTTCTAGACAATCAGCTGCTTCCTGTTAGTTCGGAGCGTCACCGAAAGATCGCATTAGCTCCTGGGCAGCTCCTCGTGCGAAAACATTTGGACAGTGTCGAAATTCTTCAAAGCCAACTATTTCCATTTTAGACGCTACGAGCTGGCATTGTCGTGAAAGGCGGCGTGCAAAACTTTACCGACGACGTCCAGAAAGCTCAGTAAAAAAGTATTGGAAGCAGTCAAGGTCCGATTCAGGGTGTGCCAGACAATATTTCTGCAGTCTAACATGACGAAATTTCGTATGGACAGACGTAATCATGACAATCTCATCAATACTCGTTAATTCTTTCTCCAAAGTAACATTATGTGTCAACTGAAAATCGTTTCTTTTCCAGAACACTCTTGTAAAATGAAAAGATGATTGATAAAAAGTTATCGATGTTCCTAATAACATTATCCTGTAATGAATATTTAGCAGCCTCAACAGTGCTATTCTGTTAGGTTAAAATATCTATTCACTTTTGTAAAGCGTTACCTGTATAAGAATGTGTAAAAATAATATATAAATAATATGTAAATAAAAATGCACATCTACGCAGCGGCGTGGCCTGAACATAGAGGGTGACGCAAAGACGGTATAGGTGCATTTATCACGATGGTGCATTTCAGGAACGAGAGTATGGCGTGTACCTCAGGCACTCGTTTTTGGAGACTCACATAGCCATGGGTGATAGACAAGATATCGCTTCCCCGGCTGCTATGTGAGGGCATGTACGGAGATATGTGGACTTCCTACAGTGTAAAGGATATCTGGAATTACCGGCACCGAATTTGTGTACGTGTAAGACGACCTACAAATAAATTGGTCTCCAAATATTTTAAAATCCAATCTTAAACAATGTTTGCAGACGCTCACGATAAGATGTGACGCGTAAATCACGTCCATTTGCATAGATATATTTTGCAAGACGCAGAGTTTGACTGCCTATTACGATATACTGCCCTTAAAAATATTCAATCGTTAGAAAATTAGAAGAATATTTGTCGCCAGCTTCGAGTCAAGGAAATTATGAAGGGAAATTTCAAGCATATTTGACATTATTGTTTGTCTTTTTTAAGAAAAGTAATTAGTACTATTAGTAATGTTATTTTTCTGCAAAAATGCCGAAACGATTCGGGGATTTGGACGAACTTTTTGATCCTCTCTTCGATGAACATTGACACCAGTCACGTGACATACGCTTTGTATGGTTCAATGATAAGCTTGTCATTAGATTGAAAGCTTTGGCATCCTTTAAAATACCTCAATTAGAAATAGTAATGAAAATCACTTGCTCTATATGCTGGGTCATTACGCACGTTTCTTTTACCCCATGAATTACGAATTTCGTATTTCATTTCAACAGCACAGTGGGTTCAGGCGTGGTCATTGACGAGGAAATATTCTGAAGCTAACATTGATTTACTTCTGTTTGTATTTTTACACTGTATACTAGGCTCTGTACACTATATAGTGTATACTTTAGTGAATTCCTTCTGCGCTATTCCCTTCAAAGAAGGAGAGTCAAATTAACCTGCTCGACAATTCATTTCCAGTTGGGTTCAATAGCAAAGGTGAATACGAGAGAGATAAGCAGTCGCCCTCTGCACATCTTCAAATCCAACTTAAATTGTACAGTGGCTCAAATGAAAAAAATGGGATTCGTCGATTGCGTTAAGAAAGAACCCTCTATTATCACATTTAAGGAATATGACTGGTTTGAAAAACATGAGATCGTGTAACTCAAAAAAAGTTATGCAACAGCTCGTATTTTCTATATTAAATTATTATTCATTAGAAACGGAGAAACAGAGGTATTTATTGGACCAAAAAGCCGAGCTAACATGACATCTTTTGAAAAATATTACTCTCATTATTTTATATTCTTACTTGATTTAAGGTAGTTTTCGGTTCGTTTTGTGTTGGCAGAAAGTATACTCTATAACCTAAGTCGTTTTTTTAAAAAAAATTAAGTTAAGCATTCATTTTGTTGAAAAAACATTGCCAATTTTAATTTTGTAAATTGTGTCTGTGTCGATGAAATGCATCGTTTTGGACATGTAAGACCAACAAAAATTGAAAAAGGACGACATTTGTAGTGTTTTTATTCGTAATTTTCCCCGTGAAGCCGGCCGTTTCCGAGATGACAAGAAATTCAAATAAAACATTCTCCCAAAAGAAAGAGAACCGTTGAAAAAATGATTTTTTTTTTGAAGATCGAGCCCCTTTTATCAGTTGACTAGACCACGTTTTGTTGTCACAATTTTAAATTATATTTTTTCTTCATTCATAATTTAATACTGTCGAACATACTACTCGAAGAGTAGTATATTCCAAACATTAATTTCAACGTTTGACGACGACCTTAGGTTCGTGAGATTCGGCACCGACCTACACTTCCGCTAGCGAGATTTTCTCCATCCAGGCAACTCCCACGAGCGAAGAGAAACTCCATGCCCACTACATGTGTGGTAGTGTAATGCATTTTGCAGATGTTTTTTGTGTGTGTAAGGGGTGAGGAGACGATAAGGGCGCGGATAGGATATTGGATAATAGGATATTGCACGCGGTCGATTTGTTACGGTAATTCACCGGCATTAAATAACGGCACCGGAATAAAAAATACACGAAAAGCTATCCATTGAGTGTTACATGCTACATGTTGACTGTTATTAAATGGTGTAGTTGTAAAACAGGAGTATATTCCTGAATGTTCATAGTCCTTGCATTTATCTCCTATAATTATATCTTTTTGATGGGTGTAATTATTATTTACGAAAAAAAACATTATTTCATAATTAAACATTACCTGAATTTTGTTTAAACTCCATATATAATATTTCTTTTTCTGGCATTTCTTCTTCGCATTGATACTCCCCATGACGTCACACTGAATACTGCTAGATGAAATATACTTAATAAACAATTATTTCAATTCATTTTGGAACTGAATTTTGTTTTCCAGTCTATTTTAAAAATATAACTTAAACTTATTTCTTTTAGACACCACAATTATTATAGCTCATTGGTGCTCGTCGTACGGTAAAGAGGGTAGCAAAACAAGGTACGCAAAAGTGCCTCTGGGAATAAACTTTTTTTAATGTTGAAAATCGTGTTAGATATGTAAAGAAAACGCGTTTTTCGTAGGATTTTGATTGATGTACTTGGCAAACCTCGTACAAATTAAAAGGGAATAAGCGTGCTCTTTAGCTCCTGTTTGGTGTTTACATTTTTAAATGCCATTTCACCTATGAATATTGAGTTAAATCATCCTTGTGATTTTCTGTAGATGATAAAGACGCTTCGAGAATTTTTTCTGTCGTAATATAAGTTTCTGACTCGCAAACAACAAAAAACAAGGGGAAAATTAAAAAAAAGTTTTTCCTTTGTTTCTTAAGATTATCTCATGTTCAGACACGGTTCAGAACTTGTGGAGCTACATCGGCATACACTTTCTCGCGTTATTTGTAATATTGAAATATTGCATTTTCAGTGCTACTAACACCTCAACTATTATTAGCAAACGTGCAATTCAACCACGAGGCGAGAAATTCACTGTTGCCAGAACAGCGTTTTGAAAACTATTCACAACGCTGACTAATAATATCAATACAGTAAATAGAATATATGCAATTGACATCAAAATAATTACGAAAATTCTGGCTGTTCACTTCTTTACCTTTCGTTGAGTTACCTTTTGTCTTAAGATAACAGTACCGATAGAGTTTCATCATTTTTATTTGATTCAATAAGCAGTAAATTGTTTTAGGGATCATATGATGTTAGATGATATTTAACGTACCTCACCAGGCATTCCGAGAAGTAATTTATACAATTTAACATTATTTTTTCAATTTTAGAAAAATCGGAGATGTTCTTAAAATGAGACCTATACCATTAAAAAGCTGCATCAAATCCTAGAGGCCGCTACTCAGTTTCAGATTATCAATTTTGCAATAAAACAGGTAACGGTGTATGCGCTAGCGTTGTGCATAGATGGACAGACGTTTTGCCGTCAATAGATTTTTCGGTATCAAGAACCCAGAAAATATGGGTTCTGGCTACACCAGGTGTTAGATGAATTTTTTGCTCTATATTTAGCAACGGGATTTGTCCCCTTTTTTCCTTATCAGGGCCCTGCGATAAGCGTTTGTGTGTCGAAAATTCTCCGTTTTCCGGCGCCCAATTACAATACTTTCTCTTTTTACGTTAGTAAGTACAAGTAAGGAGAAAGGGCTGAATCCAAATTGCAGGCCTGTAAATTTCCTAATTTCACATTTCAACCGTAATTTAATAGTTTCTAACTTTTTAAAGTAGATTTTGTTTTATTAATTTTCGTAGTTTTTCTACTTCATGTTCATCAGAAAATATAAATAATGATAAACAAAATAATGAATATTGAAAGAACCACCCCTTTTTACCCTTCGCGCATGGTGCTCTGGTGGTAGACTCAGTGTGATTCGCGAACAGGGAGCGTAGGAGGACGCGGCAGCTCCGGAAGTGCTGCGAGTGGCCGGAAACACGGTGAATGGCAAAGGCTGATTGGCGGCGTCAGCAGTCGCCGCCGTAAGCGCGTCTTGCACAAGCACCCCTCCCCCAGCCCTCACCATTCCTCCGCTCAGCTGAAACCCAACAGGCCACGATGGCTCCACGGTCTCCGATGGCTCGGCAAGGCAGTGCCGTATAGAACGAGAAGAGCAAAGAACTTTGTAGCACACAATTCAAGTGGAAGAGGGAAAAAAATATAATTATTCAAAGACCTCCTAGAGGAGTAGAGAGCAAGGAAGAAAAGGGGAACGGAGTATTTAGAGAGGAAGAATGGAATGAATGGTAAAAAAGTGAGAGGGAGGCCATGAAACATTGAGGGAAGAATACACGATAGAAGCAGTAATGACCTGAACATTCTCTTGTTTTTGCTAACTTTTTCCTAATAATAATATTAATATTGAAATTAATGTTTGTAGTTTTAAGTGTAATTACTTTAGTACACAGAAAAAATGCTATTACTTATTCATTTACAATTCAAACGTGATTAAATTACTACAGTAACAGTATTTGACACGCAGTATTATACCGACCAGTAAGAACAATTTCATAAAGACTTGCCTTGAATACTGTAAAGAGAGTTCCCAACTTTTAAATCATTATACTACACTGCCTATTCCAACATTTTTAAATGAAAAGAAAGTCCATAATTAAAATTCAACAGAGCTGAAACGCCATCAAATATATGCCTTATGAATACATTAAAATTATGTTCCAAACTTCGTATTTAAATATTATACTTAAGCCACTACTGAAATATGTGAACAAAACTAATACTTTCGGAGTGAGTATCGCAACACCAGATCCTTTAGTGGAGCTACAGCAGCACATTTTCTCGCATTATCGTATTTCTAACTTCTGTCATTTTTGAACATTCAGAATTCAACGAAAACGAGACATGCATCATTAAGCGTCCATTGCTCTCAACAAAATCAAAGTTAAATGTAAAATGAAAAGTAACATTCAATACACCGAAAAATATTTAAAGATCCATATTATGTATGGTTGTATGTGCCAGAAAAAAAACAACAACAAAGAACCTCTAGAGGTATCCCAAATTTGGGAAACGACTTTTTGAGATAGTAACTAACAAGCAAGCTTCCAATGCGTCTGTAAATAAATTTAACTTAAAAAAACATTTAGAGGGACCCAAAAACAAAAATCGAGCATTAGTGAATTTAAAATGTGCAAATAATAAATTGTGTGTATGTGTAAAACGTTGGAATTTATAGCGTACTTAAAATGAGCTGCTTCTCTGTTATTTCGTAAAATCTGCAACATTTATTTTCAAAATGCATCCAGAATCCTTCACGCATCTGGGCAGCGTTGTTGCCAGGCATTCTCAGGTGACGGGGTTGTGGTCCTGCGCCGTTCAGATCGGAGAGGGCTGGGCGGGAGGAAGTGGGACGGGTGTGGGAAGCGGGGGGAGCCGAAGAACAGAATGTGCGGAGGGAGCTCATTTGATTGCTTCCGGGCGCGTCAACTGTTATGGTCATTAGTCCTGTAAGTGAAAATAATAATAATAATAATAATAATAATAATAATAATAATAATAATGTCTTTATTAATGGCGAGGCTCAGGCCATAGGGCCTGCTCTTCCGCCTAACCACTGAATTTACATACATTTAGAGTAGTAGCATTTTAAGACATTAGACATTTTTAGACATTTTAAGAAAATAGTCTGTAAAGCGGTAAATAGCCTGTAAAGCGATCTGTCATTAGAACTGTAAAGCGGTGATCTTTCCCCGTTGTATGGCGATATTCGAAACCGACCTACATCTCGGCTTGCCAAGTTATCCCCACCCGGATTTTCTACCCACGGGACGTCGCCCAAGACGGGACAACCAATAAGCTTCGGACTGATCTCGTGACGCGTGAGACAGTAGTGCATGTACGAGTGTAAGAGGCTAGGATATGACAAGAAAGGGGAAAGTAAGATCGCGCGCAATTCGTGCTGCGTTTGTTTGGGTACTGCTCCGTCAATCGCCTGCTGTTCGGACTCTCCGGACACCGTCTCAACTCGACCTACCTACTACGTAGCCAATGTCAGAAACCCTCTCTCCCAGGCAGAGGCACTGCTACGACATGAATTGACGCCCTGAGCCACGTACGCTGGTTTCAAAGAGCTACATGAATTGGATTTAAAGGGTCAGAACAAAATGAGGGAAAAGGGAAATGCGGGCTGATTAGAAGAACTGAGTGTGTAAAGAGAGCGGATGCGGGAAGAGTGTGAAAAGGAAGGAATAGGTAGAAAGGAAAGGGTGAGGAAGCTGATTGGGAGGGAAGTTGCGATCACGTCGGCCGTGGCAGGGGTGTACAATGCAAACGAGACTGTTGATTGTCATAAGATTTTTCACGCGATTGGTCAAGTAATAGTGGGTAAATTAAATACAGTGGGAATACTTTGCTGTAGGGAAAACCTGGATCTCTTCACGTTGTAATGCGCACCTTAAAAACGAGTACGACAAACGCGAAGGAAACTGCTTATTTATCGCTTGTTCGTCCGATAATGAAATATGGAACAATATGTTGGGACCCGCACAAAATTATGCAGTGTAAAAATTTAGAAATAATTCAGCATAGTGCAGCTAAATTTACTTTCAGGAACAAGAAATTGGTAAAATGGGATTCTCTCGTAAATAGGCGATCAGTAGCAAGACTCTGCGCTTTGTATAAAGCTTATAGTGGTATTCAAGCTTGGAAAGAAATTAATCGGCAGCTAAGTATTCCTACATTCATCAGTACGTACCACAGATCACAGAAACAAAATAAATCTACGACCGCAGAGGACGGATGTCAGGAAATAATATTTCGCAAATCGAACGATAACGGAATGGAAAAGATTGCCTGCAAAAGCCTTTCAACCATTTCCTCGTAGCGTTCAACAGTTTAGGAAATTAATTTAGGGTATTATGAAGGAAATGAGAGACTTAAGAGAAGTAGGTTATAGAGCGATGCATAAGTGATATATATGAAGTGAGATGTCATGCAGTGTAGAGCAGAGAAATAATGAAGAAAGTGATTTAAAGGTCATGATGAAGTGAAGTGAAGTGCAGTGTAGTGCCAGTGCAGTGTAGTCTTAATTTAACAAACATTCAGCGTGCAGATAGATTATAGACATTTCTTTTTGTTAAGGTAATTTAATATTATATGAATAAGTTTTTATATTATTATTATTATTATTATTATAACTATTTTGCTATTATTTGTAGTCTTATAGTTGTTACTTTGGTTATTATAATAATTATTAGGTATAATTTGCATGTTATATATTAATAAATTTATGTCAATAGCTGCCAGCGAGTTATTCCCAATTGCAGTTTGAGTAAATTTATTATTATTATTATTATTATTATTATTATTATTATTATTATTATTATTATTATTATTATTATAACGTTTACTACATTAACATCATTATAAGAATATCCTTTCAATTGAATTGTAAATACACATATATGTAAGGCAAGCTTCAAATGAAAAACAATATTATCATGTTGCGATAACCTGTTCTAGTAAACAATTCCAAAGAAATACGATCAAACCGATTTATTACAAGATTGCATTGGAAATAAACATGTATAAAAGCAGTAATATTCAAAATATCACACATTTTATTCTACGAAGTGTTTTTACCCGGTATAGAAAAATCTCAAAGAAAGCACGTAGGTCTAAAGTAAATTTAACAATGTAATTTTAAAGGATTTTTGCATCTTTTGGAGTGAATGCAAACCGTTCCAATAATATTACATTACGTTCCCCGCAAGTTAACTACAATAATATGCAACTCCGATAAACGCAGGCCGGTCATGTCAGAGCGCCCAAAGTACTTTCCACGGTAAATTAATAGAACACAAACAGTTCAAGAAAAATATTTTTTTCTCACATAACACTGCAACAAATTAACACGTTCACAATATCAGTCTTCACGAATACTGCAATAACACACTACAGTATATAACCGTACACAGGATAGTAGCGATCTAGAATATGTAAGCCAGAAGACTGCGTACATGACCAATTTAGGACATCCCATCATATGTCGTTTATGGTTGTAAGCTGCCGATGTATGCAGCAGTTAGACGTTACCATAGTAAGTAGTCGTTACGTACAGTAAATAAACAATAATCGTTAAAATTGGACATCACAAATTTTACAGTCCAATGATTTTGAAAATTTTGCATTTGAACAATTCAAGAAACATTAAAAACTGAAAGTGGACTATTTCCGAATACCAAACGATAAACTTTGTTTCTGATCATAGACTCCAAGACGATAGGATCGAAACTGTACGTGCTCAGTCTTCGTATCTGGAAGGATCTGATGGCAGATCTGGCGTTTAGATTTAGATTTGAATATATATTTTTATGAACGCGTTTCATTTGAAAATTATGTCTTCACAATTGTAGTTGGCACACCTGTATAATATTGTGTAGGGTCTCCGTGAGCTCGCAGAAGTGACGCAACACGACGTACCCGACTAATGTCTGAAGTAATGGCGGAGGTAACACCATGAATCCTGCACGGCTGTCCATAAACTCGAAGGAGTACGAGGGGTGGGTCTCTTCTGAACAGCAAGGCAATCCCAGATAAACTTAGTAATGTTCATATCTGGGGATTTTGGTGGCCAGTGGAAGTGTTTAAATACAGAAGAGTGTTCCTGGAGCCAATGTAGCAATTTTGGACGCATGAGCTGTCGCATTGTTCCGATGGAATCGCCCAAGTCCGTGGGGATGCACAATGGACATGAATGGGTGCAGATGATCGAACATGATGCTTACCTATTAAAGAGTCGTATCTAGACATATCAGGGGTTCCATAACACTCGAACTGCACACTCCCATACCATCGCAGGACCTCCACGAGCTTCAACAATTCCATGATGACATGTAGTGTCCATGAATTTATGAGGTTGTCGGCATACTCGCACACGTCCATCCGCTCGAATCAATCTGAAACGAGACTCGCCAGACCAGGCTACGTGTTTCCAATCAACAGTGCAATGTCGGTGTTGACAGGCCCAGACGAGGCGGAAAGTTTTGTGTCAGGCATTCATCAAGGGTACACAAGTGAGCCTTCGGCTCTGAAACACCATATCGATAATATCTTGTTGAATGGTTCGCACGGTGATTCTTGTTGATGGCCCAGCAATGAAATCTGCAGTAATTTGCGGAAGGGTGGCACGTCTGTCAAAAGTAATGATTCTCCTCAGTCGTCGTCGGTCCCGTTGTTGCACGATCGTTTTGCAGTTGCAGCGATGCCGGAGGTTTGATGTTTTACCGGATTCCCGATATTTACAAAACACACGTGAAGTAGTCGTACGGGAAAAAAGCAAATTTAATAGCGACCTTGGAGATGCTAGGCCCCATATCTCTTGCGCCGACTATAAACCACTGACTATGTACCAAATGTCAAACTCACTAAAATCTGACATTTTAGCAGCAGGTGCCGATCTAACAACAGTGACAGACTGTGGTTGTCTTAATCTGCTTCCGTATCTCTATTTCAATACGCATTGCTGTATCACTTTTTTGGTACTTCAGCATATTATCGTGACTAACGAAGCGATGGCAATATATAAATAAATATTACATATTTCATGCCCGAATTGATATATTACAATAAAAAAAATTGCTGTTCCATAACACAACACACATGCTGTTCCATAACATAACACACACATCAAATATTTTAAGGCGGGCAAAATGTTCCTTGAATTCTTGTTGTCGCTCACACCTGTAAATGGTAACGCATTGAGTACGAGAATTTTGTCGGTACAGTACACAAAAAAATAGAAAGTACAATAAAATATACGCGGATCTCAGTGAAAACGAATCTGTTTCTTTATTATTGAATTTTTCCAGAGATTCTGGGCATCTAATGAATCAATAGTGTGACATTGCAACTTGACAGTCCCTGTCCATCGTCATTGCTACACGTTCGATAAGCTACGAAAATCCACATCTGCATCTTCTTGCAGCTTATATTTGTTAGAGCCGTCTTTATACAGAAAACGTTGATTTGATATGGTTATGTGCTAACCATTTACTAGTCAGATTAAATACAGTTCCTCTCAGCTGCGTTACCCATTTTTTTGCAATTCAACTGAAAATGTTGACACACAACAAAACAGATCCTCAAAATGCGTAACTTTCAACGAAATAACCCAAATTTCAAATGTTATATGTGACTCATCATTCATTTAGTTTCTTTTCTACAAACTTTACAGCACATTAATAAGTGGACTTTAGTATGACTTGTATTTCTCATATTATTTTTAATGTATTTAAACTGTAGATTCTGCCTGCTTCACAAATAACAATATTTAAATTAATAATACGGGAATAAACATCAACACTTAAAAGATTTAAAGCTTACATAAATTTACACGTACACGTACTGATGTTTAAACGATTATGTATTATCCCCCTTTGTGTTTGGGAATAATGAATTCAGTCGTTACATTATCAAAAAATTATGACCACTGTATGCATTTATTATTTATATCATTCACTTTCTACGATGATCATTCTCACGAGTAGTTCCTTCTTCATTCAATTTAAACTATTTCAACTTACTTTGTGTATCATTAAAGCACTATTATCATACTATCCCTTTCGCTTTTATGACTATAATTACGAAAAAATAAACTTCGCTCGGCGGATGTAACTCTTCCTCAGTGTTTCCTTTCGATTTCTGCATGCATTCAAAATTAGTAATAGAGAATTTCACACATAAAATATTCGGTTATCTTCAGGAACAACATTCTACAGTAGTATTGTTATTATCATCATTATTAGAAGTAGTATTATTATTAGTAGTAATATTCTCAATTTGGTGGACCAATAGTAAAGACCTCGAAACACTTGTTACAAGGTGCCCTTGTCTGAGAGTAAAACCACGGTTTTCGGTGACGAGTTTGAATCGTGCAGCACCAAGCGCCCGTAATACCATTATTGATTGCGTATGGGATATATTCCTTCCCACTACACAAATCCTTGAAATTTCCGAAACGATATCGGAAACCTGAAAACTGAAAAAAATACCTCATGAGGCAATGCTACTTTCAAGCGTATAACATAATTCAAATTGGCAGGCACTCGCAAAAATTTGTTTTCTAAAGGGGTGCATTATATTTTCTCGCTACCGCATATGCGGTAGAGAGAAAGTTATGTAATGCACGAAAACAGCGATTTTTTTGGCAGAAAAAATCTTATTACAGGACTCTGGCAACTAAAAAGTGAATAAATGTAAATGCTAAATTTAGAAGAAATCCTCTAACACGTGGAATAGCCAGAATCCATGTTTAGTGGCACCTCGTTGCCTGTCCATCTGTGAACAACGCTAGCGGCTAAACTCTTACGCGTTTTCTACAAAATTGATATTACCGGATCGATCTGCCTGATGTTGCAGTCCCTTAAATTTTAAATCGATATTTTAATTTTGGGGAGTACTTTACATGATTTTCATCGAGTTTTTCTCAGCGTCTTCCTAAAACTACAAAATTGAAAATATATATTTTTCCTTTTGATGCAATGTGTTGTCATTTTCTCATTAAAGTTATGTTCATTTTTTTGAAAATTTTAATCGTTTTTGAGCAATATTGCGAGCCATCTGGGCAATTTTTTAAAAAATTACAAAAACAAGATTTTCTCACAAACGGCTCGGATTTTATTCTTTGAACTATATATAGGGATGGTGCTAAATGTACTCTATCCGATGACATAAATGACTCTACTCTTTTATTTTTTCAAAAATTACAAAAATTTAATTTTTAGACTTGTTTCTCACGTCGTTAATATTTATATTCTCGGCAATCGGTTCCCGTCATTAAACTTATGAGTACATATATTGCAGGGTACTTTTTGTTTTTTCAAAAATTACACAGATGTAAAGTTTTTGAAAGTTCTCTCTGAAAATTTGAAAGTCATTAATGTGTACATTTTCAACGATTTGTAATCATTATTGTATACGTGAGTTTAAATGTTTCATGATTCTAATAAAGTTTTTCAAAAAATCACAATATTTCTGTAAAAACAGCTTCAAATTTTGAGGACAGTAGGAATTATAGTAGGACTTAAACTCCAATTTCTTAAAAAGGGTTCCAAATTTCTCAAAGAACATTGCCAATTTTGACGAGGTTTTACTGTTCTTTAATATTCTTACAATACTTCTGTTCTAATATTAGGACACCTCAAAAATACATATCTTTTAAAAAATATATATTTTGGACGGCGATTGCAGTTGGCAAAAGTATGTGGCAAGTTTCTTTAGATAGAGGAAACCAAAGGAAATAGAAAACTAATACGGAAAGTTTGTCACTCAGTAACACCACTAGTTTAAGTTTTGTCTGATAGGATTTGTAGTTTCATACTACTCAAAAATATTAAAACATCCCTGATATCAATTAGTATTTTCTGACTAAATAAAAAAATCATTGTATTTTAAGAATTATAATGTATTCAAGGAATAACAGCTTGTTTTCTATAAATCTCTCAAAGTTTTCCCTGACTTCTAGCAATTTTTCTCCATATTCTCAGATGTTTCCAGACCAACAAAATTCACCGGCTTTTCCCGGAAAGTGACCATGCTGAATAATTACTAATATTTTGACGGATTTTCTAACAATTGGTTACGTCAATTTTAAAATGTTGCACCACTGCTTCAATCTTCTCACCCCTGCGCACTCAAAAGGCCTCTTTAATAACTTAATGCGGCGTTAAAAATCCACCCCAGTCATTTCTGCGGTTGACTGCCTGCGGATTGTGCTACTGATTGGGATCGTTAGCGAGTTTTCAATTAACACAACGGAAATTGAGCAGTTTTTAGAATATTGGAAGTATTTTCTCGTACGCCAAAAATGTGACGTTAACTGCAATGTTGCAAGTCCATCGTTTATTGGTAACTTATGTGGAATTACACTGAACGATTATTGCTCAAAGCGCTTGTTTAGTGAAGCTATTCATTAGGAGCAGAAATGTCACATTTATCAACACGGGAGAATTTAATTGCATCCCTTAATTAAAACTGCCAGCGAAGCCCGAGTGATGGAATGTTGTTATAAAAGAGGGGTTATTCTAATTGTGAGCCAAAATTACTATATATTCGTGTGATTATTGGAGATTAAGACTAAGACCAACAAATCACCAGCCCGGATGACCAAAGAATGTGAAAAGATGGGGTCAATGAAATCTGCAAGTCTCAATGACGTGGGTGGCGAAGCCGTGGTACAAACGCGGGTGGAGACAGTGGTTTATTATATAACAGCAGAAGTTGCTGAAACGTACCATCTCATGCTTGAGGTATGTGAAATTAAACCCTCTTATAATAGATTTTGGCAATATTAAACGCTTAGATAATAATCTGTCGAACCAAGTTGTTTTCTACTGACCACCCAACTATGAAATTACTAGCTGACATACATCTGGAAATGAAAGTAAGAATCAAATTTAAGGCACTGTAGTGGAAAGTCATCAAAAGTAGACTGTTACTGAAAAATAACAAAATGATAGAAGTGGTTATTTGTATTCGTACTCAAACCTTAATTGCGCTGCTTTCAATATATCGATTTCAATTTTCAAAACAAAAGAAAGTAATGACCAAATGACAATTTGGTCCAGTGTTAAGGTATTAATATTTAGTGTAAATTCAACTAAACGTGTTAATAAGAGGATAAAATAACATCTAGGACTATCATATCTCTTATTTAAATTATAAAAAAATGAAATTTAATTTTTAATTATATATTTGACTGATAATGCTATGTAAACCACACTTGTGTTTGTGAAAATTGCAACACCAAAAAGGAAACTATTATAAAGAAATTTATTCCGCAAATTAGAAATATCACAACATACAAAGATAACAATTACATTTTGACCGTAAGTATTTAGTATGGCACGAAGCCGTCACCATCAGAACCTCTAGACGTTGTGACATGAATGCAAAGTTGGCCTGGATATGCTACTGAAGAACACGTTGCCACGCTGTGACCACTGCGTGACCACAAAGCGACAGTGGCTGCAGAAGGACCAAAATGAACAAGTTGCCAACAGATCACATCCCAGTCATTTGCGGCGGGCGACATGCCAGGCGAACGTGCAAGCACTCGTACCTCTCGATATTTACAAAAAAGTTGCACATTCATCGCTACATGCAGTTGGGCACTGTTCTGCTGAAATATAACTTGTGGAGCTGCTTGCAAGAGAGGCAGTATTCCAGGCTCTAAAACCTCCCTGATGTTGCGGTTGCTTTTCAGATTGCCCTCAATACGTATGAGTCGAGATCGCACATTGTCGCCAATAGAGCTCCAAACCATCAAACTTTCCTTTTGCCGCTATTGCGAAGAACAATCGCAAGCTGGCAGATTGCGATCACCACGATAGCGTCAAACACGTACGCGGTCATCGCTGTACCACACATTGAAGCGGGGCTTATCCAAAACATTGCATTCGGCCACTCAGCACACCAGTAAATACGTTCAGGTCATTGCTGTCTGAGGCGTTGATGGTTTCTGGTCCGGCGCAGTTGTTTGCGTACCACCTGTCCAGCCCTCAACAGACGGCGTCGAACTGTCGAGGCAGACATGATCACACCCGTTGCAGTGGTCCAACGTCGAGCCAACACTGGACGATACCGTTTTGTTACAGCCATGGGGACAAGATGACGGCCATCTCGTGCTGTTGTCATGTGTTGTCCAGCACCAGCTCATCGCTGTGTACGACCCTCCTATGTCCACTGGTTTCACACATGCATCACTGTCGTAGCAGCGTCCCCCTTTCGAGCTGCATGACACGGTACGGAAACCCGCTTCCTAGAGATCGATCGTTCTGCTTCGTTCGAAGTTACTAAGATGCTGATGTTGCACCCTTTGGCGTCTACTAAACATGCCGGCACTTCCTTGTATGTTTCCACGTCGTTTGGCGTCTCTACTCTGAGCATAAAACTGACACAAAGGAGAGCGTTGCTAGGTCAACGTCACTCCATATCTATGCGAATTTAATCACTTCTTATGCATACACTGTTTGCACATCCACCGATTTTAAGTTATTCCGGCCATCGTCTGGGTGTTGCAATGATTACAAACACCAGTGTATAATTGTATGTTGTCTCTCTCATGAACGTCATTGCTTTCTAATTGAAAATTGATAGAATGTGACAACAAACACAAAGTTACAATTAAGTTTATTTAATAGTTTTTAAATTTTACTTCTGTTGACCTTTTTTTACGTTTTATGACCAATGTATTAATTAGAATTCTAAACGTTTTTGAGACATTTCATGTAAAAGTAAATTGATTATTATATTATGTTGAATTATAGATCCTGTTCCCGAGGAAAACATGTTCCCAAAATGTTCACATTTTATGTGTGTTATTCAAGCTTAGACATTGGATCTCTACAGCTGTGCAAGACAATGGTTAAGATTCTAATGGTCTAAAATGCTCCATACACGAGCGAGATTTCAAGGCTTATGTCGAACAGTCGACGCTTTGAAGAATTTTGCTTTGTTTATAGCGATTTCTTTGAGGAAACGGAGGAGGTTAGAGCTAACCCCAAACAACTTCAATTTGTTTTGTCCTTTAGCCCGATCTCTTATCTGGTGTGTGGTTGAAGCTCAATCGTTCTTGAGAATTTGTCATTTGTTATGTCTCACAAATATTTAACATAATTCATCCAAATGTTAGAGAATGAGCCTTGTTTGTGACGAATTCTAAAGATTATCATAATCGAAATAAAAATGATGCCGCGTCTATAAAGCTGGTCGAAAAATTGAAACAAGTGTCTGCAAACGGAACTAGATAATGTTATTAAAGAATTAACATGAGAAGCATAATCTGTATAGAAAATAAGAAAATGAAATTTTCTTTGAAGTAAAAAGCGTCTACAGACCCGGACGAAGACTACGCTGCATACTACTCAACCAACAGCCGCTAATATATTGTCAACCACAAATGCTCGGATTGCGGAAGCCACAATAACTACTGTGTTGACCTGAAAAACCCTTAAGTCATTTTGCAGGATTACCTTTAGGAAACCCCGCCATGTGTGAGCAAGAAGTCGGTAGAAGAAATCCCAAAGGAAATGTCGGAATCCATATTCCCTGAGGATTTCCTGTACGTAATGGCTACCTACATGAGTTTAAAGTAGCCCGCTACTGCAGGGCATCATGCGATACAGGCCAGTCGTATCATAGACCTCAATTTGGCCAATTCAAACATTTTCGTTTGTCGTCTTTTGTAGCCTATAAAAATACATTTTGTCATCGCAAATTCTTAGAAAAATTCCTGGCTCTTAGAATCATCTTAAAAATAATATTTATTTTCTTTTGGATTGAACAATACAAAAATCAGTGCGTAAAACTACATTTGTGATAGTTGCTTAACTTTACTTATAATATATTATAATTAACTTACTTATAATTAATAATCTTACTATAAACATTAAAATACAACTAACAATACTACTAGAGTGCTAGAGGTATCTTTATGTGATAACTACTTTGAGCCGAGATCTGAGAATTTATTCAGGAATGTGTGAAACAAGAATTTTTTCTTGATGCGGTTTCAATGTACTGAATTTTAGCTAAGTCTTAGAAGGGTTAGATTGGGTATATTAGGATGTTTTGGAAGAAGTGAGTGGATAAAAAATAATATCTTTGGTTATCAGTTGTAACTGGAAATGTTTATGAAGTTGTGTATTCGAGATGTACCACAGTGCAATCATGGTTCTGTGAATGAACTGTTTTTGGGAGAGTTATTTGGTATACGATTTGCTAGTCCTGATCCACACTGAGAATGCTTATAAAAAGTAGTGGTCGTGCAATGGTTTTGTAAAGCAGCTAGGCGGTAGCTTATCGGTAATTTCGCAGATCTGTTGGTCATTATTATCAAAAATTGATTTAAGTTGGTGTAATTTAATTTTTGCATGTAAGATTTTATTATCGGTGTAATTTCTCTAATTGAGACGGGTGTCTAAGTAAAGCCCTAGGTATTTTATAGGTTTGTTGTGATAATGTCATTGTTCAGGTTCTTGGTTCAATTGTAAGGGGTGGAGGGTGTAAGGAAAATATTTTGGCTGATGTTTTGGACGGATTCATTTTAATTTTGTTTTTGGCTACCCACCTGTCCATTTGGTATAGGTATAACTGAAGATTGATTTTTATTATGCTTATGGAGGGATCTAATGAGTACAGACGTGACATCTGCAAATTGGAGCTGTTTTTATATTATTATGTTTCGGTAGATCGGCTACGTACACATCGGTAACGGAACAATATCTCCCCTGTCAGCCGGGAGCTGTCAAGTAGGCAAAAGTATTATTCGTAGTATAGCTGGCTTTTATAACATTCTCTACTACAGGCTCCCCTTGCTCGCTCCTGTCCCTGGCCTAGTGAAGTAATGTGCGCGCAGCTATCTTCTCCAGCGAAGTAGTCAGAGCTGGGGTAGAGGCGACAGTGCCCTTTTAGCGCTCTTGGGGTAGAGCAATGGGCCGGCGCCAAGATCGCAGTAGAATATACAGTGGGTATAATATTTTTGATCAAGTGACATATGGTTCGTCGTAATTTTAATTCTCAATGTTCATTAAATTCTCATTCCTGTTTATCCCAGAAGTGCTGGGGTTGAATGCACGCCACTGAGAGGGGAAGCGTGTCTTATTACGGGACGATGAACAGCAATTGAAAAACGAAGTGAAAAGAAAAAGCTGTTGAATTGTTTGTTGATGACCAAAATGCAAAGAAACCTACTCAAAACCAACCAAATTTCCGTTGGGCCAAGTTTGAAAGCTGTAGTGTTAAATTCATGAATAGGGGCGAATCTTAAAACTTAAAACATTGCCAAAAAGATTAATAAAATGCTCTTAAAATGTTTTTAAAATTCCCTAAAGGCAAAGACAAATGACGTAATTTTACCGTATTTAAACGTATCAAAACCAGGTCAGATGAACAACGCAAGCTGTTGGATGTTTCTGATGTAATCGAGGCTTCTTCTTTTCCTTAATGTGAACTCAAACTTCCACTTTTGGCTTGGACCGCTTTTTACAAATAAATCTGTCTTTATTTTCGCGAAATCGGCTGATGGAGGAATAGCACTGACATGTGGGTGATCTGGGCTGTCCGGGTGACGCCGCGTCGAAGGCTGAGTTGCCGACGTTTCGACCATCCTAGTCGTAGGTCTCTCAGGGGCTGGTATGCGCCGTGATGGTCAGCGCATCGTGTTTATATTCAAGTCTAGGCCGTGCTGCTATTGGGCTGAAGCATGGCCAACGGAGGCCGCCATGTTAGCAGCGCGGGGGGGTCAATCGGGTGGCGCGTGATCGGACGGTCGCGAAAGGTTCCGTCAGGCGCGGTCGGAGTGCCCGGGGAATCCGACGGCGCGAAGCCGGTCCGGCGATTGGCCCGCATGGCGCCGCCTGGGGTCGGACGGGCATCGAAGTGGCATCCGGTTCTGTGAGCACAGTGGTCGCGTGCTCCGAAAGTAAACGGCTTCCAAGCATCGTGAAGTCGCAACCCTGCGTCGCCGTTGATATTGTAGGGTTGTCTGGGATCTCCATTCGCCTTCTTTGATGCGCTGGGCACCATCGGTCTTCTTTGGCGGAAGCACCCTGGTGTTTCAAAGACGAAATCATGCCCGGTTTCCCAGGCCAATGCTGGGCAACAGCGGAGCGTTCCCGATATTCCCCTGGTTTGGAAATGTCGGATTGCTTCAGCGCAGCCTTTCGCTTCCACCGTTTCTGCCGGTCTCGCCGATGTAGTTTGCGGCCGAGCAGCTGCAAGGGTACCGCGCGCGTACACTCCCGCCATGTTTGGGTGGTGGTAGCCGGTCTGTTGACCCGCATCAAAGTTGCCGAGCTATGCTGGTGGGCTTTGAAGATGGTTCTAACCTGGAAGGCGCTGTAAGCAGTTGCCAATCCTGTCAGTTATGGCCTCTGATGTAAGGGAGAGCCACTGTTGCCTGCCTTTCCGTTTCTGATTTTGCTGATTTTCCGCCGGGGGCAGTCGGTGGTGAGTGAGACGTAAGGGATCTGCTGTGATACTAACGGGTCCGTGCGGTAACCATTGGCCGCGAAGGTTTTCCTGAGAGTTTCTCGTTCCGGCAGGGAGACTGTCCTCGTGTGCACAGATTCTGGCTGCCCGCTAGCGAGGGTTTCAGAACGCCGTTCTTTGTCGTAGGATGGTGGTGCGATTCGGGCGCGTGGAGGATAGCGGTTGGTATGTGTAGACTTCCTGCTAAACCGTGTGCCCAGGCTCCCGTCTTCACGTCTGCTTCACCAAGCAACGTCTTAGGAAGGGGCAATCGCCTCTGTTTCCACCTCCATGGTGAATTTAAATCTTTGGGGTGGGCGGCTGTTCAGGTGGTCCAGGAATTCCATGATGTGGTGTCCCGTCCGTGGGGCCATATGACAAATGTGGTTCATCTACATATCCTCACCCACAATGGCGGGTTTCAAGCCTGGCGTTCTTAGCGTTTCATTTTCAAAATGCCTCCATGAAGAGGTGGCCGCTATAGGTGATAAAGGAGAACCCATGGCTGTGGCCTTCCACCTGGGCATAAACGCTACCCCGAACTGAAAAGAAGGTGGAAAAAAGGCAAAACTGAGCGAGGTCGGCCCATTCCGTAGAGTTATCTTGTGTGTTTCTAATTTACTTCTGATGACAATTAACGCCTGGTCAACCGGGGACCATTGTGAAAAGTGACGTCACGTCAAACTCAAAGACATGTCGAATTCTTCAGCCGCCCTCCCTCGCAGCAGGTCAATGAAAATGCTGGGAGTTTCTACCAGCTACGCAATATCCTCTGGTCAAGAGGACGTTAATTGTGCTGGCACGTGCGTGCCAGAACGGATGTTTAGGGGAGTTTCACGGCCCGCCTCACAATCGGTCGAAGTGGTACATCAGGCTTGTGGATCTTGGGGAGCCCGTTAAAGCCGTGGCATGGCGCTGTTTCCCTTCTTGAGGACGTTGTTTGGTTTCCGCGCTCGATGACGCTGGCGTTGTTGACGCGAGGCCGCGGACTTCAGCTCGAACTTTCCGGATAGGGTTTAGCTGCAGCGGAAGACGACGCCTCATCCTCGAGTAGTGCGGCACTTTTTGGGTGTATTACCTGCGGTCCTCATCACACGGTTGCGTTTGCCGTTTGCAGCAGGTATATAACAAGTCCTCACGCTGGCGTAAGTTACGTCTGGCGGGCGTTCTGCGGGTGATGAGGTTGTCGGTTTGGTAACTTGGCTCGTGCGAGAATGCGGGCCTCGACGCGGCGTCACCCGGACAGCCCAGATCACCACATGACTCTTGGTCGCGGAAGCCTACGAACTTTCAATAGCACTGACAGGCGTCACAGGAAAACCTTCGAATTACATAAACCTTACGTGCTGACATTAGAATATGAGCGAAGAATCAAATAGCTACTCAAAACGTCTGTGGCGTAAAACATTTGTTGCGTAGCCATTTATTTTTTGAACCCCAAGTACCGATTTAAATGGATATTGAAATCCCACGAAATTCAGCAAAAAATGCCTTTAAAACGACGGGAAAAAAGAAAAACATGATTAATCAAAACCGGCCGAAAAAATGTATATGATAGTGATGGTCATATAAAAATGAGCATAGTTCCTTACGTCATAACCATAAAAAATATATTGCTAGGGCAGTGGTTCTGAAGCCGAAAAAAAATACATTTCATTAATTCCCGCCCATTCTGATTGGCGTCCTTATAACTTGAATGGAGTTCTGCAAAACCTAATCTTAGCATCAAAAATTATTTTTGCAGTTTCCAATGAGATGACAGTATTTTATTCATTTGCCATCAGATTCGTAGGACACAGATTATGCTCAGAGAGTAGTTTTATCATTAAATCAGCTTTACTAGAATATTGCCAGTAATAAAACAGACCTCGCGTAAAATTTAGGAT
Organism: Gryllus bimaculatus; assembly: GCA_017312745.1. Lineage (NCBI taxonomy): Eukaryota > Metazoa > Arthropoda > Insecta > Orthoptera > Gryllidae > Gryllus > Gryllus bimaculatus. The sequence goes on from BOPP01000201.1 coordinate 1,730,729, forward strand.
TGACAAACACTTCAAAGAAGTATTCTCGTTAAAGAAGAAGAAATGAGCAGTACGAGAAAAGTATCTCTATTAAAATGAATTGTAATACTTTGTCTTCTGATCGATATTTGAGTGCGTGTTTTATATCACATAGACTGCGTGTTTCAGATTGATTCCTGACTCACGTAAGCGTATTTATGCCGTTCATGTCTACTTCGTATTCGACGTGATTATAACCTTTTGGGTTTAGTCCTCCCTCTCCATTGTTGCTCCATGTTCCTTGCCGCATGACGAGTATGTAGTTTAGAGAACCCATATTCACAATGATGGACTTATTTGAACTAAACTGGGCTAGTTTCATTAGAGTTTTTTTTCTTTTCCACAATAAACGTTCAATAAAACAGCCTGAAATATTCGAAATACGCATATCTACGAGAAGAAACTGAAAATGAACTGTATGCACAGATATTTGTGATTAAAGATTCCTGCATTACGAAATATAGGACCTTTAGAAGAGGCTATGTTAGTGCATTTAAGTTCAAAAGAAGGGGAAAGGGAAAGGGGAATCACACGGACGATACGATAAATGATTTTATCTCAGAAAATACAAACGTTTGTATAACAGAAAATATATAGCACTAACTTTCGTTAGTATTTTGATTGCTGGTTGCAACTAAAATTGTTAAGTTGGAAACAGTTGAGATTACATGCCTAAGAAAACCAATAATACCCACTTCATGTAACAGTATATAAAGAATAAAACATAATTTACCGAATTAAAATATCTGGTACAGTTCAAAGCATCAGATAAGGCGGATTATGTATTCTATATGCACAACCAAAAGAAGTTTTACTACAGAGAAGAATAATAAATACATTGTTAAGAAAGAGAAAATTAAAATGGGATTTAATATATTCCTGGTTGTCAATTCGGGAAACAATATATATATATATATATATATATATATATATTGTACAGTAATAATATACAGTATAATGTACAGTAAAAATATATTAAAATTAAGGTTTTATTCGGAAGCAGGCTTAAGAGATCAGGAATGCAAGAAAAGGCCAGAGGAGTATGAGTGTTAATATTGAAGACGAAATAATAAATCTTTGTTCAAGAGGAGCTTTATTCCAGAGAAATGGTCTCAAAACCAATACCGTGAAGAAATATTTCTGTGTAACGAATAAATAGCCTCTAAAATGCTAGTCTTTAACATTTTTTTCTTTACGGTTAATTCATTTTATTTTTTGCTTCCTCGTAAACGTACGTATATATCGAGTGTAGAGAAAGTTAGGTATTGCTGCGAAAAATTGATTTCAAAATTCCAAAGGAAATACACCTTTTGGAGTCTCCTGATAACAAAAAAAAATATTTTCTTTCAAAACGCGCGTTTTTTTGTCGTCTTAGAACAACACAAGAATTTGAACTATTTGTTGGATTTTTTTCAAAATGAATATTAATTTAAAAAACCCTTTTGTTATATACTTTATACGCCCCTGGGACATATTCAAAATTTTCTCAGAAATCGCTTCAAATATATTCTTTAAATTTCTTGCAAGAATAGAGTTAAATACTGTTTAAAGATACCATGTATCCTGTTATCTCTGAAATTTCGAAACTTGCAAGTTTTAATTTTTTCGGGGTCTGCCTACAACTACAATATTGAATAAGCGATTTTTCTTCAAATGAAATTTGTTCTTCACTATTAGTGCTTTAATTAATGTCACGTAATATTTTGTCAAATTTTATAAGTTTTGGGGTGAAATATGAGCAATATTAAAAAATATCATCAACACGTGTTTCTTAAAACTGCAACTCAGACATCGCTTTCAGTCTTTTTTCGGGAGATTTTCTGTAAGATTATATACTAGTTCTTATCGTTTCACTGACTTTCCAGTTCCCAAAAAAATGAAACCCATTTTGCATCATAGTTTCTAAGTTAACGCAGTCGTAGAGAAAGGTTGTGTCCTTTGTGAAGCGATATAGTGCCCTTTAATCTTCCTCTACGATTCAGTTATTTTTCCGTTTCTCTTTGTCTATGCTTTATTATGCTTTGTCTATTGCCCCAAGTAGTGGTCAATTGTATTTATTACGTGGGATAGTACTTAAGATGTGTATCGCAGCCCTTCTGCTAAAATTATTAGGGTCTTTCGGGAGGTCTAGCATGGAGTAGATGGACACACGTTTCCAGTGTTGTCTGTGTTAGTGTTAACATGCATCTCCATTATTACCTTAAGCATATCTATCGACATTTCACAGCCTCCTTTATTTATGAACCATGTAAAATGCAGTGAACACTTAAATCGGATTATCTGGCTGGAGAGAACACGAGTACATTAAAATACAACAAATACATCTGGAAAACCTCCAGAAAATCCTTCCAATTATAGACACATTAGTTTACTTCCATCTTTACACAAATATTTGAACGTTGTATTTTGCATAGACTAAATATCTAATTAATATCTGTAAATGCTATTGTGCACTACAATTAGGCTTTCTCTCATTCCTTTCAATCAATCACCAAATTCTGAGACCAACTGAAAACATAATTCTGGAGTTTCATAAATTTCAATACGATGGCGCTGTTTTCTGTAACGTAGAAAAACATTCCAACACTGTTTGACACCTAGAACTTATTTATATTATAATAATTAAAAGTTTTTAATAAAAAATTAATATTTAATTATTAATTTTTAATTATCATTATTTGAAACCGGACTACACCCTTTATTTATTTAATCACTACATTTCAGTTTCTGAATCAATTTTTGCTGGCGCCCCTCAAGAGTCTGTAATTATTTATTTCTGATTTCTCATCAACCTATGATTCTGTATTATACTGTATTGACACTAATCTAGAAATAATTTCTACGTATAAAATTCATCATAATCTAGTAGGCTCATATGGGAAAAAAGTGAGATTAAGTTAAATACATTAAAATAAAATACAAAACATTGCTCTTCACGTGAATTCAATAATACGCCTCATCTTAAGTATAAAAAAGAATCAATATAGAAACTTTCGTCAACCCCACCAGTCAAATACTTGCGAGTGTTAATGACCAGGAGACTTCATTGTTCAAATAACATCACTAACAGAATTTCCTTTGCAAATAAAATATGGCATCAACTGTTTCCTCTTATTTAAATTATCTTCTTTACTTAACATTCACACTAAGTTACATTTACATTATACAATGCTTAGGCTTATTATTTCTTATGCCAGTCCCATTTGAGGATCTGCATCAGAAACAAACATAAATCGAATCCAAACTTTTCAAAATATCTGCCTCCGAAATATCCTTGAAGCAGCATTGTTTATATCTAACAAACACAATTATTATGAGTTTTATGTGCTTTCTATTTCAATTTTTTCTGCACATTTCATCAAAATTCTATCTCAAAATTAATAATATTCCATTTTTAACTAGGCAAATAAATACAATCCACATCGAAATCGACTCAAACGCAAAATATCGAGACAATTCTTTGATTCTCCTAATATTCAGTCATGATGCGTGAGCTTCTCTTATAAAGGTACGCAAATCTAATAAATCTCTAAACAATATAGTTCATCAACTGCTACCAAAGACAAAACGTCCCAAAGGCAATGTAAATATTCAATAAAAAAATGTACCGTTTAGGCTTCGATGATGAGATGTGTTCCTAAAACAGACTAGGCGAATGGATATATAACGCTGGTCGCAGAAACGTCTACTGATAGTACACTAAATAGAAAATAAAGCTAGTTTTATTAATTATCTTACACCTTAAGTAGACGATTTTGATAACAGAACAATGACGCAATGCAGTGGTGTGCATTGAGTGCTGCAATGCCTTTTGAGAGTACAAATGATTTCTAACGTTACAATTAATATTCCAAGATTCAAAATAAGTAGTAACCTATGACACACCAAAAATATCCCAAAGCATTTACTATAAGAAAATTGCATCGAACATATGTATATTGTGGACTAAGGAACACACGTCGTCAGGACGTGTCAAAAACTTTGTGTTGTGTTCTTAGAGAATGCAATACGTGACTTTTTGCGAGGCATGGCCCCGGTACATAATGTGGAATAAATGACAAGACGGCTTTGGAAAACGAGATTCCGCAATTAGTTAGAATGGGCCAGTCTCTCTCTTGGCAGCAATATAAGTGGAAGGTAATAATTTTGCAGTCATAGACTGTGTGTGTTTTGACGTTAATTGTGTGATTCGTTCATGTATAGTATAATTTTGTAATTTGTGGATATCATTCTTAGTTTGCGTTGTAATTTTTGATTTTGGGGATTCATGTAAAGTAGTGGGGAATTAATGTTGATTAGGTTCGTTACTGGGAATACATATTTTTGTTTCAAGTAAAGAAAAACGAGAGCCAGTCGCGAGTAGGCACTTCATCCGAGGCGCAGGAAGAGGAAGTCGCGTTCAAGGATTGCATTAATTAATTATAGTATACTTTTATCAAAAAGTTAGGATTTCAGGGGAACATCACAAAAATTCTCCTGCTGACAGAATTTACGACGACTGCAAGAGCATCGCGAGGAAATCCCATCGACGGCATGAGAACGGAAGACATCTTGAAGACCGATGTGGAAGATATTTCCGCGAGCTTATGACCATTTATCCAATAAATACCGTACGGAATTTGTGACTATACAAATTAAAGATAAAATCATTTATGAACTCAAAGACCAATAGTAAACCGAATGTAGATCTGCAGAATAAATGGCAATACTTATCAAAGTAAACAGGCTGATAATTTGTAAAGGTTGCCATCAATTTTTTTATAACATGATAATACAGAAGAACTTCGAGGAATTGCGGCTCTCTACAGAGTTGCACGTCCACAGATAATAGTAAAGTAAGAAGGTAAAATGTTAGATGTTGAACCCAGGTTTGTAAATTAAAATAATGTTTGAAATAGTAATATTAATCAATATTGTAATAAATGTAATATTCACCGAGCAACAAAATAATTACCGGAAGTTTAGTTGGTTAAAATAAAGAAAAATCAATCGTAAATGGCTGCCCAACATGGAGCATGATAAAATACACAGTCAGATTTAGTTAGATAAAATAATCTGAGACAGACGCATCTAGTTGTGCTCTTGAATTTTTGTGACTTTGTCAACTATTTTTAGCGATTTGACTATATTGGTGAGTTTAAGTGTTTCATTACTTGTTGAAGGTTACCTGGAAATTCCATATCGGCTAATTTTTTGTTATAAGCAAGACAAATCAAAAGATAACAAATTTTAAACGGTTACTGGAACCTACTTGTTGCGTTAATAGGGTAAGAGATCTATAAACTTTAATTATATTACCTTTGAACATCGTAGGAATGTTACGGGCTGATCATTTTTTAGTCCATTTTGTAACAGTACTACCCCTAATAACTAAATAATTTTAACTTAAGCCAAATAATCAGCCCGCACGATCATTTGCTTTACAGAACGGGTTGCGACAACTTCATGATTAATTGAACTCTCTTGATTCTGTGTCAAGAAAGATTCAAATATATTACAAGTTCCCTTCAAACTAATCTTTTGTTTTAAATATCAGAATAAAGTATTATTCACGATGAGCGTGAGCCGAAATAACAAATAATTATTTGCAAGGAGAAGCTATCAAAACGCTGCCGTTGGACGCTAGGAGAACATCTGACGGGGCGGCCCCCCTCGCCGCCCTCTCCGGGCCACGCTCCGCAAGCTCGTGCATCGGCCTGGCCAACCCGCTCGATTATATAGGGCGGTAACACGATACCGGCCCCCAATTACACGCTACTTGTCGTTCAATTACCGACGCCATTCTGCACGGCCGCGTCGCGCGCCTCCGCCCCCGCCTCCGCCCCGCCCCGCTCACGCCCCTGCGTCGCTGCACCCACGGGCTCCGCTAGCCATCATCGTCTACTCCCGCCCGCCCCCAAGCAGCGGGTACCGCCCGAAACAATCGATACGGATGACGAGAGCTATGCACTGCGCAACACTACTGGAGGACATTAATGAACTCGAAACGGTGACAGCTGATCAAATTTCTACTCGTACAGAGTAATGTAACAAAGTAATCTATAATTCGTTTTTAACGAATGGCACTTTTTCGAAAAGCAATTATTTTATCCACTGTTCCCATATCTGCTTTTTTTCTTATTTCCCATGGCGACACGCAAGCATAAGCTTTCTATGGGTGATTTTACTGTGAAAGTACAAAAATCAATGGTAGTACTTAAATAATAGGCCCTATGTACGTCTCCATCAATACTTGCATCCTAAAAAAACCATGTTTCGATAATTTACATATAATAAATCGCTTCTGAAACCGTATTTTCGCTTAATTACAAAAAATTAATGTCGAGAACAAGTAATAAGCAGTAGATACCGACTGAAAAATGACCAACAGCTATGCACACGCATCACGCATCACGACTAGTGAGGGTGAACGAAATCAATAGAATGATTCCAAAATATTTCCCCAAAGAAAAGTAAAAAATAACTGTTGATGCTGCAAAATATTCGTCAGAACATTGGGAGAGCAGTTAGCGAAACCTGCAATAAAACATCGCTTCTTCTATCTATTGTTTATCATCGGACAAGAGTGTTCTGGAAAGGAAACGACACACAATTGACAAATATTGTTACTTTGGAGAAAGAATGAACGAGTATTGAAGAGATTGTGACGGTTACCTCTGTCCAGACGAAATCAAACGTTTCTTTGCGAATTTCGTCATTTTTACTTAACGTTACGACTGCATCCAGTGACAATGCGAGCTAGTGACGCGTCTTAAGTGGAAATCGCCGTTACCCCAACTTTAACAATGATATATTTTACGCGAGGCAGCACAGGAGGTGATGCGATCTTTCGGTGACGCTCCGAACTAACACGAAACAGTTGACAATTTTCGTCAACGAACTTTGTACGAAAAAAGTGAGTACTTAGTATTTGGTCATCCGGGAACAAATTCGCGCGGCATTTTTGAGCAGAATTAGACAGCGCGGTGATTGAAATGTATGATCCTTTTTTCTGAAACGTCTTCAAAGAACATCAAGAGTGTTTTAGTCAAACGAAGTGCCAAATTTTAAACAATTTGGCTGTCAATGTGCTCACAATAACTAAGGCTTCTTATTTAAATTAATTAGACGTGAATGAATGGGTAAAGGGTAGAAACGTTTTGTAAAAGCTAATGATAAATTCTGTATGTCCAGTGAATAAATAAATAAATAAATAGGCCAAATTTCCCCACATTTCAGAGCACAGCTATTAATACAGCTATGTGAACAGTAATTACATCTGCTATGCAATGCTGAGAAAATACATCTTGGTACATTTTACGAATTTTCATTGAATGATTACCAAATTCCAATTTTGAGGCTTTGTACAAAATTTAAAGGCAAAATTTAAATAACCACTCATACAATCTCTTTGATTTTTAATTAACCCTAATCGCGGATAATAAATCATTCTTCAATAAGTTAGAGCATCTCTAGCAAAGTGGAACACGCTCACTGTTACCACAACACAATCGCATTTTCTCTAAATGTTGTCGCCTAACATCTATTAAGCAATTATTAACTCCCCTTAATACAAATACAGCTTAAGCTCGTACAGTGTTGATTGTCGTAGCTTCGAGGTCAACTTATTTCCTCCAAAAACCGCGACGCTGGAAGAAGACAAAAACATTTAAACTACAGTACTCTGGGTCGCTGCCAGGGGGCAGAATTGTCTAGACAAGCATGCGCGCAGGACGCTTCGATTTCAAAGAACTTAGTCCGGGAGAAGTAGCTCAGGGCATCTCATGATGTCACTACGGTGCCTCTGACCGAGAGGTTCTGGGATTCGAGTCCCGACGATGGCAGGATTTTCGACACTGGCAAGATAGCTAGCTTAAGTTCTGACGTTGTCTAGAGAATTCTAGCGGTCGGCTGATCGGTAGTTTTCTGTTGTGTCTGCGATCCACACATAGCGAGCAGTTCCGGAGCAGTACCTTAACAAATGGGACACGAACCGTGCGCGATCTTTCCTTCCGATTCCTTGCCCTATCCTCACCCCTTACACACATTTACACTTACATGCCGAACTCTACCACACTTGCCGGAAGTCTGATCGGAAGCTTAGAGCTTGACCCGACTAGGGCGGTGATCCCCACTAGTGGGAGATACTACCTAGTTGGGGAAATCCCCGATAGCCAACGGTAGGTCGAAGCTGGATCTCGCCATGTAGCGTGACAAGATCACCGCCAATTCCGAGCCAAAAACATGGACTACACTTACGGGGTTAATGACCTTAGTTGATGCGCCTTGAATTGCTACTAATCAATCAATCAATCAAAGAACTTAGAGATATTTTTCCCAGTAGTCGCTTTTTTTTGCTTGCTAGGATCTTTGTTAAAAACGAGAGCCGAGAGCAGTCGCTGGTCAATTGTGTTTACACGGAGCAGAGAGTATTTTGGCGGAGTCAGGAGCTGTTAGTCGTCATTCAAAAGCAATGCATTATTGACCATCTTCGAGGTCGCGTAATGTATACTCCTTCAATGCTATGAATTTCGGTTGTGCTGACAACGTAATTGAATCGGAGCAAACAATAAGGTTCGGTATCACATTTTGCCTGTTTTGAGTTACTGGTGGAAAACGTTCTTAAAATATAAATTCAACTTTCTATGCATAATAGTTCGTTTTTCGTTACCTCTGTGACGTCTATAGTGTCCTTCAGCTGATAATGTTAAGAAAATATTCAAAATTAGGAACTTACTCGGAAGTTTTTTACTTGCTGTTTAAAAATTTGAATCTTCTGGACATCGAACGATTTTGTTTTCTCCGATTTCTTTGTTCGATTCCTGGAATCAGGATCATTTGTCACTGTATGGCAGTACAAGAGATTTGGCAAACTTTTATCTTAATACTTTCCTAAAAATTGCTAGTGACTTTTAAGCCTTAACATACACATGTAGTGCAGGAGGAGGAAATGAGGCACACGTTTTCAACATGATCTGTGAGAGTAAGTCTGATTCTGTTTAGCGTATTTTCTTACGATTCAGACAAGAATCACTCATTCTATCCCAATATAATCGCCTAGTTCCATTGACACGGTTCGTCGACACGCGCAGTCGAGTCGACTGCTATTGGCGGCAAGAGACTGTCATCCACACTCTCTAAAATAGTTTCACACCATTATTCGCCCCAATCTGGTGATAATCAGTGCATGTCGTCCTCTCAAAGGCGGACCGACAACAGCCCGTTACAACACGGCTCGTCTCTGCCCACAGACCCGCACTGGGAAATTCAGCTACGACTACGGCGTTGTGTCTGCACGGATTGTTCTCCGACATATTAACAGCAACACTTTTAACCCTTGTACCATATCTGGGATCTTTGTTAATATTTTACCAAAAAATGCAGGGAAATATCAGTCTTCTGAATATACCTTCGTGCACGTATTAAGCAGGTACCAAACCATTTTCACGTATTTTTCAAAGTGTATTAGATTTGTTATTTTTTTATCCTTACATGAGACTGGTTTGACCTAAGGTATAGCTAGTAATTTTCTCATTCTAACTTAAAATATCTTGTCATGATCTTCAAAAACTGTGTCTTATACACTCAATATACGATTTATTATTTACTTTATATTAATTAATTTTTAAGATTAATATTTCTGAAGCAGTATGTATCAACAATGGAGGCTATTTACAGTAGATGTTAATATTTATGTAAAATATTTAAAATTAAGGGGTTTTTGGGGTCCAAAAAGACCTCAGGTAGTACTTGATGGTAACAAGGGTTAAAATGAACGTGAATAAATTGTTAACGATTGTTAGTATTCCGTGACTGTTGCAGAATGAGCTCCAGGCATTGTTCAACGTTGGCCGCGGAGCAAAATCCGACTAATACAATACAAATCAGATGAGTATATTACATAAACAAATAAATTGAACGAAGCATTTATTTGAAGATTATTTTCTAAAACTCGCGTACCAACATACAAACCTACAACCCCTTCGAAAAGGGGCTAGTTTGATTTCAAAGTTTGAGTTTTATTTTTTTATTAATTTTTATGTACTTACGTCAAAAACTGTTAAAATTGTGTGTAACGTGCGATGGAGAGAGGTTAATTTGTAGTTACATTTATGTTCATAAATACTTGTTGAAATGCATTCAATATTTTCAGTTGTAAGTCATTAATACATTGCAGTATGTAAAACAATGTTATGTAAATTGTTATGTAAAACAATGTCATGTCTAGTAACTGATGAAAATACTGGGCAATAGGGAAAATACGATTTTCATCAGCCTTACAACACGGATGAAATATCTTCAACACAAATGGAATCTACACACTATCGCATGCTATTTATTCAACAGATCTTTGCATCTTGTGTAGAGTATGAAAAAATTTAATTATGGTGCTTACGACGCCTCTATTTGAGGGAAAAGTTTATTTTTCATAATACTGTACTGTTACATCGGATTAACGCTACCAAATAGCACAACGAATAGACAATTAACACCCATCGACAATTGGGGATTTTACGTTCCGCCAGATTCTAAAACAATTAAAAGCATTAATTAAAAAATAAGCCGAAAGCTGGATATATCTAAGCTTAGCAGCACAGAAGCTTCGCACAACAGAAGTCAAAAGTCAGACATCTGTCAACAAGGATTAACCAACCACGTGAAGAGAGAAAAGTACATGCATTGTTTCCCCAGGCATAAAATGTTTACATAGAATCCTGGGTGATCGACAGTAGATACTAAACAAATACAGACGGTATAAAAACAATAATTGTAGCTTAAATGTTACTGAAACTGTTAGTAAAATGAAGTTCCTTCGTAAGGGCCGGAAAAGTAAAAAGGATTTAGCAGGTGCATCCGATAATACACGTTATTTAGAATGAGTTACAATTATAAAATATTTCAGAATTATGCTGAATTCCACACACACAATTCGGACGATTGTAAGAAGACAGCAATGTTTTCATTCTGTATATTGGTTTTTGATTGAAAAATGGTGAGCAAAAAGTACTTATTTACTCAATGAATAGATTTTTTTAAATTTATTTTTAAGAATAAATTGAGGTGTAGCGTCATACACTTCTACACTTCATTTTCTATTTATTCCTTATATATGTATGTATTTAACATTTTAAGATCGGATTAATACGACTTTTGCCATCTCGCGGTGTTACCAGACCAGATCCATGTTTGTTTATCCATTATCCACACCCCCGGGTATGGGGGTTATGTGGAAATAATTATTTTCATCGCGATATCTATATTAGTTGATTTTTCTCAGGTTTTGTTCCTCAAACAGCTATAGAAACCGACCACGGCATCCGATAATACGTTAATATTATACGTTAATATTATACGTTAATATTATACGTTAATATTAGGAAAACTAGTTTAATATATTCTTCGGAAGAGAATCGAAACCGGGACCGCCTCACAGAAAGCTAGCTAGCAACCTGTTCATGACCCACTCCATACACACGCTTGTTGTATAGCTAACGGTAGTTGCAACGCAGACCGTGAGCCAACAAAATATTTCCTATTGAAGCAACAACGTCCTTCAACGAGTTGTCTAGCGTTTGACGTCCGTTGTCCGCCAAGTAACGAAAGCTAATATTAACGTACGTCGTGCAGTGCTCTCGTGTATCAGCTGTAAGATTGTGTTCCTTCCACGCTACGACGGACGTACTTCAACGTCCGTCAATTGATGATCGTATGCCGTCACCCTATTGAAATTATCGGCATCTGTCGGCAATCATGTCAGGACTTCGGTGAGAAAAGTACGGAGTATTTAAAGACAAATTCACAAGCTTTGCAGCATGTAACAAAAGACAATCACTAATATTAAAATTTCTAAAAATATTTATTTTTAAAAGACGATAACGAGATTTACGTGTTGCATTTCATATCGCATAATTTTGCATTATAATCAACACAATAGCTCGAAATTCTAAAATTTCTTGACAAATATCTTATTTTTCTAATGATCCATTTATATTTTATATTGACACTTATCTATTTATGGAATTCGTGGCACTGCAACAGTACATATTTTCTTGTATTATTCGTAACGGTCATAATATTATTATATTGCACTTTCTATCCTGGAGACTAAAAACAAACAATTCAGCCAGCACTCGATAAATTCTAACGATATAACTCAAAATTTTTATAACGGTGTTAATGGCATTAACAAAGGACCTAATTCAGGAGACGAAAATTCATCTACAAAAAATGTCTTCAATAATGTAGTTCTAGAAAAGGGCTCCAAAACTTTCAACTTTAAGCAATTTGCAATTTGCAATTTTCCAAAATCCAGAGAAATTCAATGAAAATCAGATTTGTCACAGTTATGTAAGCTGCATTCCTCCACTTGAACATAATTTAAAGAAAATTTTTGGAGTTATTAATAATAATTATTTTAAAATGTTGGGGCTTAGTATAACTTAACCTCAAAAAATAAAAATATTCAATTTAAATTTAAGGGATGGTGACGTCAGCTAATTTTAACGTGGATCAATCAATTGTGCTGAGGATCATGCGCACAACAAACGGACACATGTTTTGAAAAACATACTTTTCCAGTAACCAAACATGTATTTTCATCACTCAACATCGATTTTTGCAGCATTACAGCACTTTCTCAATACTAGGAATACGAGAATGCAAAAATGATTACCATGTACAATAGAGAATTCCCGAGGATATCTTCAGTCATGTGTAACAGTTACTTAACGATTTATTGCATTGAAAATACAATGTTGGAAATATAAGTTTATGATTTTTACATGAATAAAAAAGTAATGATGTTTGAAGCCTAGGCTCCTCAAACAATTTGAATTATTTTCTGGTAGATTATGGTTCAATGCAAGATCTTATTGCAAGAAAATAAATGGTTATATACATTTTACTCTGCATAGAATGCCCGCTTCCTTTTAACAGCTATAGATGCATTGTAATTTCTGATTCAGCGCAACAGTCGACGCCATTACTTCTAGTCCTACTTTAGAGATAATCTAACTTGCAGTGCACGCACAGATAATTTTATTGTTATAATTTTCGTAATACCTTATATATTGTCAAGTTATTACTAATATGATTGAACATAAAAAAGGGACAATAATATTTGTGACAATTACCTTTTATGGACGTTTCTTAACTATTTATTACCACAATAAACATTCATGAATGGGATTTGTCACAAATACTATTGACCCTTATTCTATGTTAAATCATACACTGCTTTCTGGCGCGACAACTACTTACGTTGTTACTCCACAAGATCAATGCACATGGTCTGCCCGAGGGTGGAGGTGTTCCTGTCTCACAGGACGCTGACATCTGGCGCTGACGTATACTGCGATTAATGCAACCTGGCAGGTATCAACTCTGGACGGTTTCATCCAATCCGTCACTATAGTGACGTTCAAGCTCTTGATGGGATGAAATCGTCAACAGCTGTTACCTGTCAGGAAAATTGCGAAAACCGCAGTATAATAGTCGTATTGCCGAGTTTCCCCTCCTCGGGAACCTTATCTCTCGGGATCTGGGAGTCGACCAGAGCTGGCGTGTGCAACTGCTGGAGCTCGCGGTCTCGTATGTAGTCTTTCGATTTTCCTGAGGGGTGTCATAGTCTCACTGTTATTTTAAACGCACTAAACGAAACAATCCATGCACCGTGTAAAGTCATGCAGCAATATGCGCAGATATGTTCCAACTCGCCTATTGTTGAGCGTTCAACTGAGGTAGATAATTGATCGCCAACCGTAGATAGCTAGTGTGTTCGCGCCAGTGTTGCCAGACGTACGATAATTATCGTACATATGTTAGGACTACGATTTACAATTATAGTACAAAAAAGGTCAAATAAACTAACGATGTGACACATTTGTATTATCATTATTTCAATAACCTTAGAACAAAAATCCAGTAACAAGTTTTAATATTAAAATGTTAATATTTAAAATATTAAAATCCTAATTACTAAAAAACGTTGGACTGAAAATAAACTATATTTACTGGTGAAGATCTTGCCTAATTGAAGACCATGCCAGTTAATGTGTTAATTTATTAGTGGAGTTGTAAAGCGAATCGAAATTGTCCGGTATAATTTACTCGACTCTGAATATGGCAGAGTAAGTCAATCAAAGACGCCATACGTGTTCAGTCAGGAGACGACTAAGTAAAAGACTTATTTCATTATTTTACTTCGATATGTATTATATGTATCGTTAATACATGAAGTATTACATGAATGATATGTTAATGAAAGATATGTAGTAATGTTATAAAAATTATCACCGTATGATATTAACACATGGAGCAGTACGACATTCATATTTCAACCGCTCTCCCTCACCCCCTTTCCCCTTCCCCCTTCCGCAGAAACTAAACACTTTTAACAATCGGATTTAAACACATTGGTACTTTATGATCAAGATATGAACGCACTATAATCGGGATAGTCTTGACGACTAACATTTTTGGTATTGATACTCCCAATTTAATGACCGTGACCCCTTCTCCTTCCAGCTCGGGTCCTCGAAGTGCCACTATGTTTAAATCAGATTATAATACAGTATCTAACTATTCTCCAAACGAGTACCTTGATTGTGGAACAGGAGAAGAATATGCTATTATTGCAAATATTACTCGCGCTCATAGCTCGCTCCTCTGACATTTGTCTGGTAAGAGACAGAAGTCATTTACCACAGCAGTCGACCTACGAGCTCGATCCTAGCAGACGTCACAATGTCGATCATTATCACATCACATTAATTCACTCGAAATCAAACGCTGAATATGTCACTGGCTCTCTTGATCGCCACGTTTCCATAAACATTACTTATATAATAATTTACTTGTAAATAAATAAAAAGGATATTAGTAGGGCCTGTGAAAGTATTACGAACTTTGTAAATCGTTTTCGAATATTTTAAATAGCTTCGAACTGAAACCAAACTTTGAACGTTTCTGATGACCCATGCTGCAGAGACGAGACCCCTTTGAAAACTATATTAGTTCAAAAAGTTGTACATTAATTAAATTGTAAGAAATATAACTCGTATTTTACCAGTGACTAGAAACCATGGTTTTACGCACCCGGATCGCATCTTTTCCTCGTCTCCCACGATGTTCCTTGTATTTGAGAGAAACGGCGGCATGTCCACCATCCGTTCTCCGTATACCTGCGAGCAATATCTTAACACGCCCACCTTCCCCACAGGCACCGTATTGAAGTGCTAGCCATGGTTGACTTGACTGGCGGCAAAGACACACGTTGGCCAAATGACTATCACTAGAGCTGGTGCTCCCAGACATGGGTTGCGACATGAAATAAAAGACCTATTTTTTTGCGCCAATGCGTAATCATAACGTGTAAAACAGTCTTCTTTTGAGACGTACATAATCTTTACCCCGCATTGTACAGGTAATACAAACGGTAGTAAAAGAAAATACGAATATTTTTTCTCGCCAAACAGACAGGAAAACATCTTTCAAATCCCAAAAAATATGCTGTTTCTACATGATAAGCATAGAAGATTTATATATCAGCAATTCCAAAAACTGATAACTCTTTAATCTAGTGCGGTGAACTTAATTTCGAGACTTCGTTTTTTGCGAACTCCATTTTTGTGACTTCCACGGGCACGCCTAACCACCCTGTGTAATTTTCTAGCATATCCCATCCTATCTGATGAATTTGTTTTGAAAATACACGCCCACCATATCTAGTACCTGTGACTCGGAACATCAATTGATGTGCCGACTGGCAGGTCCTAAGATTCCATTCTCGACGGTGACAGAATGTTTGACACTGGCTTCATACCTAGATCGAATTCACCGGCTGCCTGGAGGAGAATTTCAGCGGATGGATGCTGGTATCCCTAGTTTCCCGCGGTTTCTCTGATTAACTCTAGGAGAAAATATCGGAGAGCTGCTCTAACAAACGGGCCACGAACCGGCGCGATCGTTCCTTCCTCTTCCCCGTCCTATCCTCACCCCTTACTTATACTCACACTTAAATGCACCACAGTACCATACTTGTTACGAATATCGAGCTAATCCCTGCTCGGATGGTGTCCCGCTCAAGAAGGAATGTGTGATCCGAAAACCCTGCAAGCCGCCGCACGGCGCGACCGGATGGCGAAAACGTGGCCAAAACCTCAAAAGACATCGAATTAAATTTCTACCTAGAGTTTTTTGAGTTCACCAATTTCAAATCTGATATCAAAATTACTCAAAACAACATGGCTGATCCAATATGGCGACCGAAATGACAAAGAGTTTCCGACGTGATGTATCCACCCATCAAAATTTTTTCATAAAATCACTATCTGCTGAAATTTTCAATAAAAGTTTGCTTTGTTTATAAGACAATAAAATACGCTATTGTTCAATATGAGTTATAAATCGCCAGACACGCAATCCTCATTTCTTGAAAGACACTTGTACCGAACTTGTTATTTCACTAATGCATGGTGCCGCGAAGTGGTGCATAAGCTAAAAGGAAATTATTCACAAAAACACAATATGCAGAAATATTAACTAAAAATGTGCGTTCTTTGAAAAACAAAGAAATATTTTATTGCCTTAAATCAGATACAAGTCGTTATGCGCATTACATATTAAATTAAAATTCCCTGAACTGAACGATTCGTTCCATCGCAGTGGCGCAGTGTACAGCGATGAGATACACACATTCAAAGTATTTTATTCACAAAACCTGAAACTGCAGCAATTTGCATCCAATCATTACTTTATTTATAAGATAATGAAATACTTTATTGTCTGAAATCAGTTATAAAACGTAATGCACTCGCAATTGATAGAAAATACCATAAACAAATGCTATTCACAAAAACTAATTCTGCAGAAATACGCACTGAAAGTTTGCATAATTTATAAAATAATTAAATTCTTTATTCCCTCATTTAAGACGTTATTTGCACTTAATTAAATTAAATTAAAATCCCATGAACTGAACGCTTCGTTTCACTTCAGTAACACAGAGCAGCGCGATGAGGTACATACAAAACCTCAAACTGCAGCAATTCGAACCGAGTGATTACATTATTTATAACATAATAAAATACTCTATTTGTAGATACCAGTTATAAATCATTATGTACACTCTTTATTAGTACAAAAGCCGGTGAAATAAACGCTTCGTGAATTTCATATAGGGAGGGTGCCGGGGAGTGTCGACGAGAAAAGAAGAAACATTAAACAATACAAAATAAAAACGCGAGATATAAACTCAGGAATTCTTGAAGAAGTGAGGTAATCATGTACGCTATTACACTTCGAGGAATGGCAACAATCATATGAGACTAATTTTAAGATACCGACAATACATCGCCGCAACAATACATTCTTCCGCCAATAAATTATTCATTTAAGGTCAATGCGCAGCTTCGACGTGATAAATGCATTATTCAAAAAAGATAATAAAATAAGCTAATAACTAATATCAGTTAAAATGAGTTATAGGCAAACTTTTCCGGTAATGAACCCTAAGAACTGATGACTATGGAAGAAATAGTTGAAAAAAACTTGAATTTGCAATTATTCATAACATTTTTTTAAAATTTCAAATATAATGTACTTTAATATCGTACATATGTTTTCACACGGTACACTCTTTGCCGGAACGCTCGTTAATTTCATTAATGCAGGTTGCCGCTAAGAGATTTACACGCTCATACGATATTTTTCGTTAAACGAATCTGCAGCAACACGTAGCCTAGTTTTCCTTTCATTGAATTAATATTATATAAGCTAAATTTGCTATTAATTTGAAGGTGTTATATTGCGTTATATATAATTTTTATACGAGTTATATTTTATATCTTATTACATTGAATGTAAATTGTTGTATTCTACAGTAATTGAACATCAATTTTTGTTTTACTTACCACCAAGAGATTGAAATCCGTGATTGAAAAATACAGTAAAAAGTATATTAGAGCACGTTATTATAAATATTTTCCCTGACGCCACAAGAGCAATGACCGCGTATTTCAACTTCAAACTTCCACAGCGCCCTGCAGGTACAGGGATTAGGCTGCATACTTTTGCAACAGCTGTAAAAATCATTCCTCTTTCGAGTGGGATGGCCAGAAGTTCCTAAAACAAAATTTTATTTATTTGAGGTTTTGGCCATGTTTTCGCCGTCTGGTCACACCGTGCAACGTGTAGGCCGGCGCTCGATCTCGCCATTTAGCTAGGGAAGATCACCGCCACCTCCCGCAATAAAAACATGCACTACACATACGGGAATGATGACTTTAGCCGTTTACGCGCCCGGAATTGCTTATCAATCAATCAGAGCTTTTTCCTAGACGCTCAACATCATACGTTATTGTGATGAGATACTTAATTGCCTCGTGAACAAATATCCACTTTTGAAACACTGCGTTCAAACGAGAACTCATCGATAACCACCAACGAATAGATTCCCCAGCTCTTGGCCCTCACCTCCACATTTTGAAAAAACAAACCACGAAGTAAACCCGCGCATTCTGCCTCACAGCATTTTCCACGAACTCCAGACACTTCGAGTTGCTTATTCCATGTGGTTCTTTTGCCTTCACCGTCACCGCCCTCTCTTCTTTTCTCTTCTCGTCGCTCTCGGAGAAATCTCGCTCCCACCTGCCCTCTCCCCTTGATCTTCCCCTCCCCTCCACCTCCCCCCCACTCTCGTGCCGCTATTTTCCTTAACTCTCCCTTTTGAGACTTACACGATTATCCTTTCAAAGATTTTCGCGCTCCCGATGGCGGTTCCCTTCCGCGAAGCGACCCCTCCCTCGCGCTGCCCCTCCCCCGCCCGCACCCTGCGGGGGTCTCACCTTACATCACTGTTTACCTTGGCGGCGCAACCCGGCTGGTCTTTGTCGTCCTCGTTACTGCGCGAGCGAGATACAATTCTTCTTTGAGACTTCCCCGTCTGAAAACGTGGCACTGGGGTTTGCCAAGCGGAAATAGGCTGCACTGGATTATGTAACCCCCTAAGGGTAAAATACAGAATGAGGAGGAGAATAAAAGAAGTCCCTAATAAATATGGAAAAAGCTATCAGTACATGAAATAAGTTAAAACGAAACATGTTTTCAGAAAAACAATAACTTAAAATGTACCTTTCAGAAGTATAAAGGATGTTATTCAAACTTTATAAGTATTAAAACCAAATGTGGAATGAAATGATTAGTGCCATACTAATAAGTATATTTGTGAAAGTTTGTGTAACAGCTTACAATCACATTTAATATTTTACTACAAAAGCTCTTCGTAAGATACTTCAGTTTTCTGAAACCACTTCCTTTTTGGCCATAAAATGCGATAAAAATAATATATTGGTGAAAATTTCAATCATTTTAATCCATTTTAACAGTTTCATAGATTATTCAACTAGTAGTTTTCCTCTTCCTGAAAAGCATTACATTTTGTTAAAATGATACATTCAGTGTTTGTACCTTCTACATTCCTCGGAGCTGCTTTGATTGCTTTGGTATTTTACACCAAGAAAATTGCAAATGACTCCGAATGGTTGTTAAATGTCGAAAACATCTGGCGTTGATTCCGGAACTGTGTTTGCCGATTTAAATGGAGCACACAAATCTTGATTTCTTAATTAATTGAAAAGATGCAAGATTTTAAAGTACTGGTCATACATAAGTCACGGAATAGCAATATTCAAATATTCAGATAGCCAGTAGTATTGCGAACAAAAGGTATAAGAGCACAGTGCATTGCCAGAGCAGTATCAATGTGGAACGAACGATGAGCGTACCCATTAGAACAAAGCTGCAAAATTTGGATACTATGGGCTATTGCAGTAGTAGAACTGGAGCCATTTTGCTATTCGTAACAGCACGACTGCAGCGCCTCACCTAGACTTCCGGCAATAACTATTGGGCTCTAGACGAGTGAAACCGTTGCTTGAGTCCCGATTTCAGTAGGTAAGAGCTGAGAGTAAGGTTGGAATGAGACGCAGGTGCAGACTCCACGAAGCCATGAACCCAAATGCTCGACAAGGCATTGTGCAAACTGCTGGTGGCTCCATAATGGTTTTTACGCGGAATTGACGGGGTTCTCTGGTCCAACTGAACCGATCATTGACTGGAAATGGTTATGTCCAGCTACTTGGAGACCATTTACAGACGTTTATAGACTCCATGTTTCTAACCAACGATGGTTGACCATGCGCCATGTCACCAGGCCACAATTGTTCGCCATTGATTTGAAGAACATTTTCGAACGAATGATGTGGCCACCAGATTGCCCAACACGATTTCCATCGAACATCTATGGGACTTAATCGAGAGGTCCGTTCGTGCACAAAACCCTGCACCTTCAACATTTTCGCAATTATGGACGACTACAGACGCAGCAAGGCTCAATATTTCTGCAGCGGACTTTCAACGGCTTGTTGAGTCCATGCCACGTGGAGTTCCTTCATTTCGCCGGGCAATAGGAGATTCGACACCATATTAGGAGGTGACCAATGGCTCTGTGTAATACGATTGGATTGCAAATTAAAATTAAGTGCCAGCATTTTATTTTTCTGTATAACAGGTGGTCTCAATTAAGCTACAATTACACACGACGAAAAGGTGATCACGTCAAGGTCTTCAACCAATTATCTATATTCGTGAACAAATCTCCCGCACAAAAGAAACTGTTTCAATCTTCAAGACGCACGGTTATTTGAATTGTACTCAATTCATTCATATACAATTTTTCGAAAATATTTATCTTTCAATCATCATTTTGGGAAGATTTCAAAATTTTATTGGGAAAATCGAAAACATATTAGCGATAATCGAGAACATTCCATTCTTGAGTGTTAGCTTCTTTCAGAGTTAGTTTCACGGCGGTGGTTTGAAGCACATGTGGAAACGTGGGAAGGCTAGTGGTGTGAAACAATTAAAATTTAAAAGAGTGGATGAAACAATTCATGTACATTCACATTCTAAAGACACTTTTGCAAGTCAATGCTGTTAAAATGAGTTTAAAAAGCGACTGCATTTTTGACATGAAATATCCCTAAGCATACCGCTTTGAATACAAAACGTAAGATCTTCGCCATGTACCAAAAGAATAGCACACACACATCGTCTAATATAAATCCTATTGAACATGTATGGATCATCCGAGGCATGAACAATCGAAAAAGAAACCAACCCAATAGGATCTCAAGAGGTGATTACAAGAAAAGTGGAACAGACGGAACAGATTTTCTATATAAAAAAACGTGACAAACTGGCGAAATTCATATTCTGGCTACTTGATAGAGGCCGTACAAAGGGGCAATCCTAAAAACATTTAAACGAACGCACTTCACGAAACTACTGCAGAGATCCCACTGACCCAAAAAAGAAAATATCTAGGTGTCCATTAAATTTTTTACATGGACAGTGTGTAAAGATTCTTGATTGTCCATCAATATAGTGGGAGTTAAGGCTATCACGGCAAAAACGCAAAACTTTGATTTGTAATGTAAGTTTTTTTATACCAAAGTCTACGAACATCAATTATGATTTCAAACGAAATACTTGACAAAGATTACCCCTAGCTCCTCACAAGGAAACACATCTAAACAAATAGATGTTATAATAAACTTAGTAAATCAAGGGAAGATTTTTTCTACCGCTTTTTTTCTATTCAATAAATTCACGAAACATTTTATAAAGAATTCCAAAGAAGAAAAATTCAGAAGAAATAGAAGAATTTCACTTTTTGGAACGAAGCAGTTACACATCATATGACTTCAGCAGACCGACTTCGAAAGGACTTTAATAGGCAAATTCTAAAGGCATCAACCACAACTGCGCATATTCTGTAATCATAATCTCCGTCAATAAATCTTTTTCTGCCTAAATTCGCCGTTTTTCGGCGCACGAATACATTACTTTCTCTTCTTACGAAGGAATGCGAGAAAGTAATGGGCATCAATTATGTGGGGAGCTTAATATTTGTTCCGACTGAGGGAAGTCCCGCTGGTGGGAGATACCTTGGGGAAAACTCAAGTCGACGTGAAGCCGGCTCCAAATCTCTCATTCTAGCGGGGAAGTAATATATTTTGACATACAACACGCACTTCGCCTATGGAACTAAACTCCTAAGTAGTTCACATGCCCGGCATCACTATTTACTCAAAAACCCTTGCATTCGGGTTTGTCATTGGATTCGAAGCCGTTTGACGATTTAGCCACACTTTCGCCTTTTGGTCGCAATGTGTAACGGTGGTTTGTGGCACGTTGTACCTGACGTACTCGTCAGGAAACGCATTGAAACGGGGCCTCACGCACAAAGGCAGCGTTTAGTAAAGCCACCAAGTAGGAGTTGATTACCTGTCAACGTTTCGAGATTCTCGAGCGGTGTCGTAATTGCTGGGCTTTTCCGCATCGGCAGGCTACCGAATAGAACTGCCAGCCGGAGTTGCTGGCTTTTGGCAAGCGTGTATAGACGCTTTTGCTTCCGGCTTCAACTACTTTTTACTTTTAAAAAAAATCTGATTTCCCAGATTGGCATATCTCACACTTCGTGGGTACAGCTTTGTACTGGTATCGATTCGCCAACATGACAGGTACACATCCGGGGGGAAAAACGTGAATTATGAAAGCAGTTAAAATTTCCAATATACCTTTGTTCGGAGATGAAAGTAAAGTCGGAAGTCCTACGTAGTATATTTGTGGTGTGTATGTGAACCCTAGAACACCACTATTAGTTAAAACATCGCTGTTGAAAATATTGTCATGTATGTAATTTAGACACCTTGTTTCATCACAAGATGGCAATGCCTCATTCGAAATCAGTAATGCAAAGTGAAACCAAATTAAATTTTAATCGACAACATATATCTTCTAGTCCCCACGAACTTCTTGTTGACCCGCATCAAGATCAGATTTTTAACTGCCAAAGTCTCCGAATTTGTTCATAATTCTTTAATTTGCTTCTATTAAAAAATCTTCAAAAGTAAATGAGCCTCATTAATTTTAAAATTATGGTTTCCAAATTAATAAATAATGCAGTTATGCAATACATATTCCAATCTCTCAAAAATAATGTAATTTCCACGTTTAAATTGTATCTATTATTGTTTAAACGTGGGAAGGAACATTTTCTAAGTCGTTTCTTTAATGCATGTCGACGCGAGTTATGTGATAAGTAGTTATTGAATACTGTGCAAAGATAATCGCTTGTTGACCATTGACAAACACAAGGGTCAAAACTGGGCTACTTTGCGTCAAACGGATGGATTTTTGTAACATTTGAACCTGAACTCTTCAAATTTCGTTCAATTCTCTTTCCCATTTCTTCAATCTAGCAAAGCTATAACATCACATACTTTATTTTATCAGGAAGGTGTACGTACCATTATAACACCGCAATTTCTATCTATATTAACACATCTCAGCCATCACTTCTAAAAGCCATTGCCAATCGGAAATAAAGCGGTTCTGCATTAGGCGCGAAAATTGAATACATTTAAAGCTAATTGGTCAACCAAAATTCGACAATCGAAATCTCCATTCCATTCAGAAGAAGGAAATACAACAATGTGAAGTTTTTCTGAGAATTTCTGTCATGTCACGTTGCATTTTGAAATTCTGCATTGCTGTATTGCATAGCAATGTCATAACTACTGGAAGTGTCAAGAAAAAAATTGAAGAAATTTCAATTTCCAAAACTGAAGATAAACTAATATTAAAAAAAATATTACGTGATTTAATTTGAAGAACTTATTTTTACTTTATTACGCTTACTTCGAAAGAAGATAAAATCGATCATGTTGATTTTTCGATAGGACAGCTTTTTATCGGAATTTGAAATAAAATTTTAATTCTGTTGTACTCGTATTATTCACTCAGTTTCTTTTAAGAGGTCTGCCTGATCTTTTTACCTCACCATTTCGTTCCCGGCTACTTTATTTCATTTAGTCACTGCCCGTGACGTCGCTTCCGGGATATGAGGTGGTACGAGAGCAGGAGCAGTCAGAGTTAGTTTTGGAGAGCAAGCCTGTGTGTAGTGACTGCCTTAGTATTTCTATGAATTCCAACTGTGTTACGTTACTTTAGTTTCCTGACGGATATTTGGTAATCTTGGCTACGGTGTGGTACATCGTCTGGTGACGGCGACCGTGTTTTGACTCTCATACATCTTCAGATAAATTATTAACCGCATTGTAATTGATACGAGTTAAAAATTCGAAATTGTATTACGTGCACAATAAATATTTGTTATTCTTTGCTTCTGGCGTATTTTTTGGACTTAAAAATAACCTCAACTATATCTTCTTCTCTGATCATGAAAACTATGCAAGCTGATGATGCTGATCCATTCACACTTTTTCTTAACAAAAACTACTTTAGGACATTTTTAATTTCCTAATAACGAGCATTTCCTGTTATGTTTATGTTTCCTTCTGGAACATCTGGAAAGACTACACATCAGACTTACAGAAACACAACCATATAACAGCGCTCTCGTGATATTCGGGAAGGTATTTGCATGTGAAGATTTCGATCGTAAAATAAGTCTCTTCTCTACAAAAGTAATTTATTCTCCTGTTGCATGGACAGGGGCTGATGCTCAAAATGACCACAATAACAGCAGATCGAGGCTTTGCAATGTCACTATGTTGCAGAATGTTTAAAATATAATGAAGTACAAATGTAACTAATTACGTCTGAAACTGGAAAGAGATAAAAACTATTGGTATCTAAAAATAACAAATATTCACCGTAAGAAAATACATTTCAAAGTACACTGTTCTTAATACACAATAGAATCGAAGATTAAGGAATCGTAGAAGATAGGAGAAGGTTATTGTAGGACTACAAGCGAAGGTTGTGAGAAAGATTTTGTAGCTGAAAAAAACTCGCGAAAATTATATTCCTCCTCTTCACTTCAATTCAGTATTTTACTATTTGTATACGAAATGTATCAAATCAAATCAAGATTGAAGGCAAAATATCGAGGGCGAGAAAAATTGGGATACCTTCGTACAATGTTACGTAGCATCGCGGCTAGTGGTCCGATAACACAGAAATTACGACGTGGAACTAAAGCGGTTCTGCAGCTAGGCCAGCGTGCGGGCTGAAAAAGTAGTATATTATCTATTTCAAGGAAGAGAACAGTAGGTCTGGTTGCGTAGCCTTGCGCGGCCGGAGTTTGTGTTGTCTAGGCTACCGAGGTGAGCCGCGTCACTGGCATGGTGGCTAGCCATGTCAGTGACCACTACCTCGGATAGCCTAGACAACAGAACAGTAGGTCTGCACGGCAGTGGGATAGTTCGACAGAGAGTCTCCGACAAGGTTGTCGCAACATGGCTGGCGATTTGACCGAAAGTACAGATGGGCACCAGACGCAGGTTACGTGACTGACGTGAGGATGGGGCGATGCGTATGTGAGTATAACGAGTCGGGTCTACGCTAACCATACGGTGGATTTTCTCTTAGAAAAAGCTCGGCGTACGTCAAAACTAGCCGTCTATGGTGGCGAGCTCTTGTGTACTCCTGCAGCAGAGGGTCTAAACCCAGGTGTGGTTGGAGGCCACGTTGTAAAGCAGCCTTCTCACAGTTGAGCGACGCTTCTGCGATCAGTCGAATAATTCTAAAAAAGATGTATGTTTCAGGTGAATATAAAATAGCAGAGGATACATTGTTTCATATGTATGTCTGTAGTAGTTGTGTGTAGTAGTGTATTTTTCGTACGTTTAGAAAATAATCGCATGCATATATACTCTGGACCTTGTCTGTTAGGCTAAAACAATACGAAGGAACAATCACACAAAACCATCTGACTATACTCTACTACACACTACAATAAACCGAACATTGCAAAATGTTGATGCTAATATCCATAAATGTACAGACTCAAGAATACTTCACTACCAATAAATAGTCAATGTATATTAATAAGGTCATCATAAACTCTCAAATTCATTTCGAACAGTAAATGCTCTACTTTCGAGAAATAATTATCAAACATTTGACGCAATTAACCTTAGCATATAAATGCATGCATTGTTAAGTCATTTTCTAAACATAAAAAACGGTTATGGATTGTTTTGTACGATTTTTAATCCGTCGACAAATTCCGTAAATTTCCTAAATCCGTAATCCGTAAAATTCCTAGAGTAGAGAATACCAGGAGTTACAATGTTACAAGACACAATGTTGGGGGAAAAATGTGGAACGCTGTGAATTAAACTACGGTTTTTATGGGTAGAGAAAATCACCAGCCCAAATGCGACAAGCCCAGATGTGACACACTTTACACTGTATTAGAGCTCGCGTGCGGAATTTAAATATAATATATCTCACTCGGTGACGTTGAAGGAGAGAGACGACTTAAATGTCGTCTCAAAAACATTGGCCTAGCTTTTCGACGAACCACCTCGTGTAAACTACGTTTAAATTTCATGTAAGAAAGTGTACAAGAAAACCCATCAAAGAAATTACTAAGGCTTGCGAAACAGATTTGCAGTGTTTTATGTTTGCTATTACAATCCCAAGCTTGCATTGAGCTAGGACTTGTAATCGATGTTTGTTGTATCGCGATTGTATGCCTAGATTGCGTAACTGCGCATATGCAGTGCCTCTTCACGCGCGTCTGAAATATCTGTCATCGAGATAACTGTTTTAACTGTCATCGAGTGTACATATCCTGTGCGAACTCTACCATCGTGTGAAAAACAGTGCTTGTTGGCAATTGACCGTCAAATTGATTGAAAGGTGGCACCAGCTTTCGAATTTGCTGCTCCTTGAAGGCATTTCAGAAGAAAAAATTATACATTTCAAACTTGGGGCCTTCAAGCCAAATTTAATAAACAAAAGCGGCGCGAATTTCTTCCCAGTTGAGTAAATACTCACTTCTTTCATACCAAGTTCCATGACGTACATTCTCAACTGCTTTCTGGTCGTTCGGAGCTTCACCGAAAGATCGCATCAACTCCTGGGCAGCTGCTCGGGCGAAAACATGTGGACATGGTCAAAGTTCTACGAATCCAGCTATTTCCATTTGAGACGTCAAGAGCTCGCATAGTCATTAGAGGAGATGTGCAGAACAGTTCGCCGACGTGCAGAAAGCCCAGTAAAACGTATTGTACGCATTCCAAGTTCAATTCGGAGCGTGCCAGGCAATTCCCAGCACCTTTCCGCAGTTCGCAGTAAAGTAAATAAATTCGTAATAAAACGTTTGATTTCGTCTGGACCGAGGTAACCATGACAATCTCTTCAATAGTCGTTGATTCTTTTTCCAAAGTAACGATCTTGGTCAATTTGTGTGTCTATTCTTTTCCAGACCACTCTTGCCTGATGAAAAATTATCGATGTTCCTCGCATTTCCTACTCATTGCTCTCCCAACGTATCCAACGAATATTTCGCAGCCTCAACTGTGCGTCTTAAGCCGTTTACACCTTACGACGTTTCGTTTTCCGTAATCGCGTGTTTTGTAAGTTCTATATGTATGATATTGTGTATATCGATATATTCTGTATCTACATCTAATGCATAAAATGAGATATTTTCAGCGTTTATATCACATTATCAGAGGCTCTTCTGAGTACAACCACTGCGTATCATGTATGGTCACAAACGTGCAGAATGTTTAAAAATATTTCTAATTTAAACAACGATTAGAATATCACAAATATGTCCAATCTCAGTTCCACATGTTTTTTATCTAACGTATAGATCAGAGCCTGGTCGTTCTAGTTATTGTGATTATGAATCTATTTTCAATCTTACATAACTGCTTTACAAAGATCGGAATATTCATATGGCCATACAAATAAATATTTCTGCAAATAGTAAATCGTTGGTTATTTGTTTACGGTGTTTAGATATTTCTCTGTGGATAATTCTCATTTATTTTATATATACACACAAGTGTTGAATGAATAATTTTCAATTATTGTATGTACAAGTTATGAATAAATTATGTTAAAACCTTTGAACGGCATTCTTTCCCAAACGTAGGTGAAATATATTCACCTACGTTTGGGAAAGAATGCCGTTTTGTTAAATATATTAACAGAAAGAGAAACGTTATAACAAAAATATAGCTGGAAACTCGTGAGAATCATCCAGGCTGTTTTCTCACACCTCCGCGTGAGAAACAAAAATGAAATATGTGTGTATGTGTCAGTGTGTGTAGTGAGTGCCTCAATCCTACTTCGCATTGAAGGAAAGAGACAATAGGCGTCAGTCCCCTAGCGCTCTCTTCTAAACCCCTTCACGCCTTCAGGCACATACGCTTTCCCCCGGCCTGTGAGGGTGTCAACGCCGCCAAAGGCGGAGAGACAGAGAGGAGGGACAATGTCGAAGTCTTCATTACGAGCGTTACCTCGCGGCCCTCCTTGCCTCCGGCATCTACAGCGTCACATCCTTTAGAGACGCATTATTTGAAGAGGGAATGTCGTTAAATACGGAGACTGCGACTTAATGCTGAAAAACTAACGAAGAAACGGCAGCGGTCGGAAATGGTCTGACGTAAGTTGAGACGCCCAGATACTTTGGTTTTACCTTCAACTGCACATCATTTTCCGCGAAGTTAGATATGGTGCTGTGATCCAATGCTTGGGATTAAATAACGGAGTGGGGCGTCGTGAATTGATTCGGGAATTAAGAGGTTTGAAAATGTCGTTACCCTGACGTCAGCCATTTGAACCTAGTTCATTTTCAGTAGAGAAAGCAATGCAAAACTCCACTGATACATTTCTTTATTTACTATGAATTCTTTCATAATAAAAATTGCCTGCATCATTTGATTCTAATTATTGTTTTATTTTTACTACGAATATTTGTATCATCGTCACGGAAACGATTTTATTAAATACTTTTCTGATACAGCATACATGGTCACTTTACAGTACTGATTAGTTAATATTCGGTACAGAATATTACAAAAAATAACTTTTAATATTATTATTATTATTATTATTATTATTATTATTATTATTAAGTAAATCGGGTCGGAATGCAGTTTAGAAAAGAGTCATTGTTTTTTCTCAGTGAGAATGTCTATTGGAAAGGGAGCAAGAAAACTGTTTCTCTTTTCTAATGAACCGGAGAATACGTACAGAACTCTCTAATACTCCATCTTCAATTGGTAATAAACCAAAAAATGAGTAAATAGTTCTTTGATGCCAAAACGTAATTTATTTCCTTTGTGACTGACTTTTAAGAAATGAAGATGTGCAATCTCGAGCAATATTACGAATTTGGTGATTTCTTTTCTTGTTGCCTTTTTGAAAATGGTTTAATATATGCAATTTATGAAATATTTGGAAATATTCCTGCATATAAGGAATGAAGTGAATAAATGAGTTAAAGGGTTGGTTTATAAAAGGTCTGTGTCTAGAAAAAATAACTATAGACAACGCCTACTGAAATAGAAAATCACGACCTGTGATTTCCAATATCAATTTCTTCAGATTCTGGCAATGGCTCTATCGCCTATCAATTGCAACGTCTGCATTCGCCTTGGGTAAGAAATAAAATAACGTAACGTAACGTTTAAAGTAAGTGTAAAACAGCAGTGGTTTCACCACATTCTACCGGCTTTTCATGCGAACGTTTTACAATTTCTGACGTTGAATCTAATGGAGTTGATTATTCAATCAGGCACATTAATGAAAAGTACACTCAACAGTCACGTCACGTACACAATCACGTACCCTATAAAAAAACAGATATTGAAGCTGTAATGCGAGTTTCTTTTACGCTTTTTATTAGGCACAACTCAAATAGATTCCCTTCGCTACAAGCACACATGTTACGCAGTCCACCATTACATCGAAACACATTACTTCTTCTCTTGGTATATATCTTATTATATCGTCTTATTTTGAAGAACCACGTATCATACAAGTATCACATATCATTTAATGTAAATTTACACTTATTTCAGACGCTTACATTTGATTTCTTACAGTATATTACGAATATTTAAATTGTACGGAACTATTTTATTACGCGTGTGCTTGAAAAAGTCCGAAGAATGTAAGTCTCAGTCTCGCAGCCAATCAGCGACTATCTACCCACGTGGCAATGTTTACATCCCCTTCGTTCTCTTGTGGGATACATTACAGAACACTAATGACAGTGGTGAAATTAAGCGAAGTATATGATATAACAGATGTAATGTCGTATTATTATGGTGGTGTATTAGTTGAGGACAGCTTTGATACAAGACGCTGTTTTGATACCCTTGTCCTCAAAATGATTTGAACGCTCTAGAACGCTTCGTTTAGGAGTTATTTAACGGTATCGGCTCACAAATGTTGCTGAAGGTTGCGAGATGCATGACAAGAATATTTAGTTTTGTTCACTAGTGCCATCTA